>CM062816.1:983653273-983833273 GCA_031772625.1 Pinus tabuliformis | reverse complement strand
GGGAAGCATGATCGATAGCAACTAGGTTTGTTTTTGGATAACGAGGTTTCTTTTGCCCAGTAGGGTTTTCAGAAGATTTTTCAGGAGGTGAATTTTCTTGTTTCTTCTTATTATTTTTCTCTTTCTTCTTGCCCCCTGGTTGCTTTGGATTTTTCCCCTTGTCGGTTGACATGGCATTAACCTCCGAGGCAAGATGTTTGTCATTTGCCTTTTTACTGGAAACTGCAAGGGCTTTACCAGATGGGGCCTTTGCGGTTTGCGTACTTGAGGTGTCAATCACGTAGTCGCTAGAATGAGAGTCCTTGTTTGATTTCAGAGGAGGAGGAACAGAAAACTCTGGTCTAGGAGCATCTGGAATTTTGTCATAGAGCGTGTTAGACTGAGTATAGATCAAGTCTAAATATTGCGCATGAGCAATGACCTACTCTTCTGTAACAACTCCTCCCTTAGCCACATCCTCTATAATAGAGGGTAACAATGACTTGATAAACCATTCAGCTAAAAGCTAATCAGGAACGTACGTATTCACTATTCTTCGACGACACCGCCACTCATGAATATGATCAGATATGTGAGTGGTTGTTGTCTGTTTAAAGTTGGTAAGGAGTTCTGTCCCTGTTTCATACCTTATGGGTAACTGAAAATGGGTTAAAAAGGTAGTGGCAAGGGTACTGAAGTTGTCAAACGAAGCTCTAGGAAATTCTATATACCATTTAGCTGTCGAACCTGTTAACGTTCGCCGAAAAAGGCGAAGCCTAATTGAATCATCATTCAAGGTGTTGGATGAACACCACAAATGGAAAGTCATCACATGATTCGACAGATATTCACCTGTATTTCCATTGAATTTAGGAATATCAGAGGGAAGTTTATGAGGAATCGCAAGCCACCAAGGGGAATAAGCAATTGGATCATTTGTCAGTCGGTTTAGATCTGGTAATTCTCAAGTTTCAACAAAAGGCAATTGTTGATTCAGGTTAGGCGAAGCATACCCAGGATAAGATGGAATCGCCTAAGTAGTAGGTCTTTGCATACCAGCATAATGTATTTGATGCTAGTAACTTTGATAAGGTTGATGGGCATAACCATTATAATATGGTTGTTGATAACTGCTTTGGAAATGTGGTTTCCCATTACTTACAAAGACTTGTTGCTCAAGTCCTTGGTATGATTGCTGGAATTGTGGTTATTGATATTGAACCAGCCATGGTTGTTGGACCATTTGCTATTGTCCAATACTGGATGATTGACCAAGATGTGGAGTCATAGTACCTATTTGAGCCTGAGTCACTCCAAATGAGGAGGCACTAACCTGAGGTTGTGATTGAATCGCTAAGACGAGAGGCTATTGTATTGCAACCTGAGAAACTTGAGGTTGACATACAATAGGTAGCACTTGTACTTGTGATACAGTCATAATAGCAGGTGTAGTGGGAATATTCGACACAGGATGGACTAGTTGCATTGAATATACAACCCTTGGTTGTTGAGGTAGTATTGGTACCCAACTGCTTGATGTAATTCCAGTTTGACCTGAACTTTGTTGTAAACTCCCATATGGTTGTTCTCCAGGAGGGAACAATGAAAAGGCATACTACCCCCCATATGGTGGTAATCCAGTACTTAAAGGGTAGATTGGCCTTTGAAGACACATTGGATTAACTTGTTGAGTTTCAACATAAGAAATACCAGATGAGAGTCTGGATGAAGAAATGGGAACTAACCATGTCGTCGAAATAGTCCCTGATTGGACTCCGGCTTGTTGTTGATAACTTTCCGGGACAGATGGTATACCAGAAATCATTGTAGGAACAGCAGCAGGAAGCTCCACCATAGTTGTTTCAGTTGGCACAGTCCTAGATGTTGATGGTTGTTCAGACATGTTTAGTCTATCCAAAATATTTCCTAGCGATTCGACAGGAACTTGCGATGAAAAATAACTAACTTCTGTAGTAGAAGGATGTAAGTGGATACCAGTTCCAAAATGCACTGGAGTACTGGGTGGAAGATCCTCCACTATCTCTTCTATAGCAATCAATCCAGGTGGAAGAGGTAGACCGTCAGGTCTGTAAAATATTTCTGGTGCCGAAGAAGGTATAGACTCTGCAGCGACAGATGTTGGAGGGGTGACACCTTCCGAATCAGCCCTAGGTGGAGTTGTTTCAGGAATAGAGGTGTCTACCATTACACTAGGATCAGTTCTAATGTCCTCTTGTAACTGCAGAACTTCTTCTGTAAAGGTAGATGTACCAAAAATAATTGGAGTAACTGTAGTCTCTGACAATGTTGAAACACAAGTTTCAAATAAATCAGGTGAATTCGACTCAGTTAAATGAGAATGCCTTGCCCGGGATGGTTTCGTTTCCAGGGTCAAAGATGGTTGACTCGCTAGTCTCCGCGAATGACGGGGTTTTGATTGAATTTCTTCCATGATTGCGGATTACTTGATCAACTCAAAATAAAAAGGGGAAAATTTTATTCCGAATTAAATGAATTTTATGACGCTTTGACACAACTTGCTTTTTTAATTTTTAAGAGTCGAGAAAACGCTAAAGATGACTCTAGTCGCCTTCGATTTTTAATGAGCCTGAAGTGACAAGTGCTCAGATGGACCTTTTCTTTTAAGGAGTCTGAAAAGGAACGAAAGTGACTACTCTGGAAATCTAGATAAAGGGGATTACCAAACCAATCACAAAACTACAAAATACTTTTTATGGTACGACAGTCAATCTTCCCGAATGTTGTGTTTAGTGCATTGCGATCGATAGGGTGGCAGACATGGCTTCCTAAGGATAAAGGATGTAGCCTATTGTGGTTTCCCAATATATACTCGACGGTACGTGGGAGCACGAGTCCGTACTGGCACTTGTCGTCTCAAAGAGGAGGAATCACCCAACCTACGATGAAAGCGATAGTTACCAGGTTTTATGATGCTGGAATACGTCTCTAACCTAGACTTCTAAATGTTGTGCGTTAGGTTCCAAAGCATTTTTATGTTCATTGAATTTATTTTACATTTGATATTTCTTAAGAAGTTTTCCTTTAAGGTTCACCGTGTGATGTAGATATACAATTCTTAAATATGCAATCTAAGATGATAAACAGTCATTTTTTTTTTTTTTGCAATGAAAATCCTAGCTACTAAGGAAAGAGAAATGAAATTCTTTCAACATAGAGCAGAGAGCACACACTAGATGCACTTTTCTAAATCAAAATCAACAAGTAGTCTAAATGCAAATGCACATGCATGTATTTGTTTTCCGCTTTCTTAATGTGTGAGTGACAAAAAGAATGCTAAATACAAATCTGAACTATCTTTTCTCTCAAAGCAACAGTACTAACAATTTTCTCTTCAAAAGATGAAAGGAAGATGAAGATGACACTTTGCGATTTCAAATTCAAAAAACGAAAGGAAGACCAAGACGATACTTTGCAATTTCAAATTCAAAAATGAAAGGAAGACTACTTTGCGATTTCAAATTCAAAAAACGAAAGGAAGGCTAAGACGACACTTTTCGATTTCGAATTTAAAAAATGGAAGGAATGCTAAGACGACACTTTCATCTTCAATTTGAAAACTGCTTTTGACACTTGAAATATTATTAATTCAAATCAAATACAAGAGTAACAGTGTAATCGACCATCAAAAAGAGTAGGATTCTTTCCTTTGACTGAAAATGACACTTGTGATGCTTCCAAATCAAAAGACGACAATTCGATTAAGCTACTTTTTGTAAAGGAGAACTGTAAATGGTGAAAAATACATAAAAACATTCACAATTCTTTATACAATGGAGGCTGAATAATGCAAAGGAAGGGAGTTTCAACAGTAGTATACTGATCACAAACAGCAAAACTCTTTAATAAAGCTAAAGAGAATGAAGAAAAAACCAAAATCTGGAGGCAGAAACAGTCTTATCTGATCATCACACCTGTAACACAGGGAAACAAGGATGCATCTCACCTACTGCACACGGGAGGTGCGCTGCATCCAGACTGTCAAAAGGAGACAGTGCAATGGCCCAAGGACGAGACTTTAACTTGGTTTTTGGTCACAATTTGCAGCTTAGTTCATGGATTTAGGCTGAGCTAATGATAGTCAGTAAACACAAAGTATAGCGGCTGATCTAATGAGGTTATTTGAGCTACCACCAGGGCACTTAGGAGGTTTGAAAGTCAGTTGTTCAGTTTATAAACAAAACCCGAAGATAGACTGAAGCAGTGTTGATCTACTTTGCACTTGCATAGCAAATGCAGTTCGAAGGCTAGCTGGCTTAACTTCAGGCTTCGTCTGTAGTTTATAAAGCAAAAAAATATAAACAAGCAAGCAAGCTATTCACTCCCCAGCGGAGTCGCCATTTTGTTATCGGGAAAACTAGTGTCCATTCAGAGCTGCTAGTCCCACTAAGACGGGTAGCTATCTTAGAAACAAACAAACTAAAGTTACTTGTGTTTTCCTTTATGAGAGATAGATGAGAAAGAAGCAAAGAGTACCAACCTCAGTCTTTTGCTTGGCTCTTTGCTTGTTTTCTTTCCCCTTTGACAGAAATCCACCACTCTTTCCTCACTTGTCCCCTTCAAAGAACATCTATGGAGTCAAAGCAGCATGATACCATCAAAGCATAGAGATCTATAACTATAAACAATATAGGATCAGATAGATATTAACCATACAAATGCATATATCAAGAAAAGATTAAGAGATACACAAACATATGGAGGAAAACTCAAATATCTTTATTGATAGAAGTAGTAGAAGAGAGGATTACAACCCATTGGTCTGACCCGGCGCCATCCTCCCAGCATGAAAGCCCTCTTCACCTCATGAAAAGCTTAGATCACCCAGCAATACAATGTTACACAGAGAAACCAACAGCACTTCCTTAAAAAATACAAGATTCCAGCCCCCATATCTCTAGGATGAGGGATCCATATATAGATGTTTGCAGGTGGGTGAGTCAGCTTCTGGGATTTTTTTTAGTCTCCTCTCTCTGATAGTCCTTGGTTCCGCTTGGAGATTCATGATCTCTTACTCATCCCTAGACAAATTCAGAGAGGCAAGTGTCAAATGGGTAGTTTCTAGAAGATTCTATGGGTTTCGCTCATCGCACCCTACAGAAGGGCTTTTCAGTATGCATCACACTTTTTGCATGTGGCAGGTGAGATGCATCGCACACTTAGCACTGAGCAGTCTATATGGTCCAGTTTTGACCATTTCTGAGTGGTTTTTCAGGGAGAACCTCTGGGAGATGAAGTAATCATCTAACCTTGCTCCTTTAGGGTATGAAACAACACTTTTAGGGACTTAGAAGCCCTTGGTTTATGGACATATGTGATTGGGGTTGCAGTGCCCAAATATGTCTATAACAGTATTTTCCCAACTGCAACTCCACTTCACACTATTCATTCACTAACAAATGATGTCCCTTTTGAAGCCATGACACCTTGTAAGGTGTTGGATGCTTCTTTGTCTTTAATTTTAACTTCTCTACGACTTCTGTAGAGACCAAATTATCAGTTCTACCACTATCAATTATCATCTAACAGCATTTTCCTTGAACCTTGCACACAGTCCTGAACAAAGTCTTTCTCTGTGCTGGTTCAACAAATTCCTTTGTTGGCTTTAACAAAACTTTGTTAACTACCAAAGATTCCCCTTTCTCTGGTACATTTTCTTCTTCTAGCACCTTTTATGCTTCCTCTTCAGTCTTAGCAACAATTACATTTCTCTTATTTGTTCCTATGTTTTATGGGCACTCATAGGCTCTGTGTCCTAGCTTATTACATCTGTAACATCTGATTTCTCTTCCTCTACCTCTGCCTCCTCTTCCTCTGAAAAAAATCCTTCCAATTGCATCACCTTCTGTGGGTGTATGCTGACTCGAGATGTTGCTAGCTCCATCTCTAGGTGTTGTAGATCTTCCTCTACCACCTTGACTTCCCCTTCCTTGGAAAGTACCTCTACTTCTGGCAGATTGCTTCCTTATGATTTTTTCTTCAGCCTTCAATACCATTTGATAAGCCTCTTCTATTGTTTTAGGAGACAGTAAACTTATCTCATCTTGGATCTCCATTCTGAGACCATTTATGTATTTTGCACCCTTCTCATCTGTATCTTGAATTTTTCTAGCTCTTATGCTCACTTTGTAAAATTCCTCTATGTATTCTTTCACTGTCAAAGACCTCTGTCTAAGGTTTTGCATCTATCTAAATAATGTTTGTTGATAATCACTTGGCAAAAACTTACCTCTCAACTTTGCCACCATCTTGTTCCAATTTCTAATTGGCTGCTTACCAAGTCTTTTTCTTTATGCCTGCACTCCATCCCACCAAAGTGTTGCATGTCCTTTCAATTTTGTGACAGCAAATTTCACTCTCTTTCCTTCTTCCATTTCTTCATAATCAAAGAATTTATCCATGCTATTAATCCAGTCTATCAACTCCTCAGGGTTTAAACCTCCTGCATAAATTGAACCCTCAAGTATGGGTTTAGATGTGGATCCTAACACTGATTTAAAGAATCTCATTTCAGGAGTAATTTTTGTAGGTTCCTCTGCTTCTACAACTTCAACTTTCAGGCTCACTGACATCTCTAGCATCTTCATCTCCTTGATTTTGCATTTCCATTGCTTCTAGTCTAGCTTGCATTTGTTGCATAGCCTCCAACACTTCAGAAATTGCAACTAGTCTTCCTCTTATTTGACCATGTCTTCCTCCAACTCTGAAAGCCATGTTGGATTTCTTTCTTTGATCTTTGAGATCCTAAATAGTGTCAAAAAGCTGCTCAAATACCACTAATAGTGGTATGGGTGCAGGTGTTAATGATAATCGTTCAAATCCAGAAACGATCTCTTCAAGCGTAGGTGGAAGTTCTTCTACAATTTCCTTTGGAGTTTCAGTCATCCACCTCCAAATGTAGTTATTCTGCTAATACAACAGAATTGTTAAAATTACTCGAAATATGGCAGAACTTCACTTACCACGGAACCGAAAGGAAATAACCCTGTCATTCATAAACTTCTCGTGTCTGCCTTTTTCCACAAACCTTTACCTTTTCCACATAACCGAAAGGAAACAAAGCTATGGTTTATAACTTCTTGGGTCTGAAATTCAGATTAAATCCCATGTACTTTTTGACGCGATATCCGTCGGATCTCGTCACTTCATAGTGAACAACTATGAACAATCCAAACTTCAACGGATTAAATCGCAATTCATACAATATCGCATCTGATTTCCAAATTAAACCCGTGCATGTTAACCACATGATTGTCATTGGATCGGCCTCCTTCAAGTGGACGGTCTAGATTAACTGAGTTATTAACTTAGTTAAATAATTTCTCGCATCCGGTTTTAGAATTAACGCATGTGCTTGTGAGCACGCGATCACCGTTAGATTTGTGCCTGTCGATTAGATGGTTCAAGTCATTTCCCAAGGTTTCTCACGACTTTTGTTGGGGTTTTCCTCATTCTTCCAAGAAATTGGACTTCCACCAGGTTTAGAATGGTTCTAAGTTATATTCTATGGGACTTCGAAACACAGTTGAATTACTTCAAAACACAAGAAATGAATATTTAAACACGGTAAACACAAGATTATATGAAGTCAAACTCTAAAAGGCCAAACTATAAATCAATAGAACTCAAAGAAATTTCGAAGGAAATTCATCCCTCTGGGATTGACCATTCATTCACAGAATACACAGAGACACAAAGAATTTCCAATTTCTACAATCAAATCCTCCTCAGCCAAAATCCCATTACACTAATTCAAAACTTACATAAATACCAGTACATATAAACAATCAGATCCTCAATCAATGGATCGAATATGTATAATCCTAGATAATACCTACTCTGCATGATATTCTCCTCGAGAATCTCAACTAAGTCTAAAATACTTCAATAAATTACAAAATAGTTCAAATCCCTGAATTCTAGCTCAAATCCTATCTATAAAGCTTTCTAAAGTGACAACTAAAGGATCCCACTCCTTTGCTTGTAAACTTTTTTTGTATTTTTGGAATAAATTTTGAAGCCTTTTGTCTTCAAGCCTCATGCTCCTGCATCACATCACAGGGAAACCAAGGAATATAATAAGCTCTAATGGCATGACAAATCTTTTGAATAAAGAACAATGAGGTGCAATTGCACAATTATGATTGTTATATGTTCAAACATCGAAATCATCCATTTCTCTATATCTCCAAAGAGGCTTGGACTATCACTCCAAGATATTTGAGACTCCCAAAGGTTTCCCACCTATTTGTGATCATGATCATGTTATTCACTTAATTCCAGGAAGTGTTCCTCTAAACATCAAACCTTACATATATCCCTATTCCTAAAAGAGTGAAATGGAATGTATGGTTGTAGAAATGTTAGAAGCACATAAAATTAAGCCTAGCCAAAGTTCTTTTTCTTCTCTAGTAGTATTGGTGAAAAAGAAAGATAGATCATGGCGAATGTGTCTAGATTATAGAGCGATCAATAAGCTCACTATTAAAGATAAATTTCCCATTCATGCCATTGATTAATTGTTGGATGAACTACATAGAGAAATTCACTTCACCAAGCTGGATCTTCGTTTTGGATAATCATCAAATTAGAATGAAGACTGGAGATATTCCAAAAATAGCATTCAGAACTCATGAAGGTCATTATGAATTTTTGGCCTTACCAATGCACCTTCCACATTTCAAGTTTTGATGAATTCCACTTTCAAACCCTTTCTTAGAAAAATTTTGTTAGTATTTTTTGACGATATACTAATATGAAATAAGTCTTGGAAAGACCATGTTCAAATGTTTACAGGGTGCTTAAACTACTGGAGAAGAAATAATTGTATGCAAAAACCTCCAAATTTTTCTTTGGGGTACAAGAGGTGGAATATTTGGGTCATATTGTATCTCATGAGGGTGTTAAGGTAGACAGATGAGCCTCATCATTGAGCAATTATATGGGCCTTAATTGGCTTTAATTCACCTCCTACCTTAGTCAAACCAACTATTCTCACAACGTATTTCATACTTTTGATTATATTTTGTTTATGAAATGAGGTAGAGTTGGATATTTGGCTTTGTGGTCTAATGTGTGTGTAATGCAGGAATAAAGGATAAAAGCAAGGAAAAATGCAGGTAGAAAGGATAAACAAAAGAACTATGGAAAAGACCTTGGTAAATACTCGAATGGGACAAGGTAGAGAGACTACAGGAGGTAAATCCTCCTCATTTACTACTCCTCCATTCGAATATTCCACCATCAGCTCGAAGTGCACACAGCCATCACTTTGAAGACTAAAAGACAGTCGAGCAAGTGAAAGTGATACAAACCATTTTTTCTTGAGTTAGAGGCCAAGCCTCCCTAATGGGAAGGAAGTCGTTAGAGACTTCAAATGTATAAACAGAGAGGCTTAGGACCTCAGTAGGATTCAGACTTCTATTGTAAAACTCTGTATTATTTCTGAGTTGCAAGAGACTTGTGACAGTTTGTTCTGTAATCCATGGATTTTATAATAAGAATGAGTTATGTTTAAGCCAGCTTTGAGTTAACTCTGAGGGCTAAAGCTCTTGGGTTAGGGCCCAACCCAAGCAGCCAAAGCTCCTCTTTACTGTACATGTATGCTAGCATAGAGTTCTGTTCTGTTTATTTGCTTAAGTAGTTTCATGGTTTTCTATTCATTTGCTTAAGTAGCCTTATGGTTTTCACTATTTATTTTCTTAAGTAGTTGCACTTTCATTACAGTAATATAGTGTAGATTATTCATGGTTTTCTTGTTCACTTGCTTCAGTAGCTGCATTTGTTGTAGTTTACTTCCATTTATGCCTTCTTTCAGTTCACAGGTTAGTTAGAGGAAAAAGATCACTATCAGGTTGTGTGCAGGTGTCTCAGCCTCATCTCCTCCCTCTGGGACCATGACTTGAGGAAGGGACCCTTCAGCAGCCCCAAAAACACAGGTTTCTGGTTCTCGCATGAGTTAGGGAGTTCATTGTTTGATGCAGTTATTTGTTCACCCACACTGGTTTTCTCTGTCGTTTTCCTTTGAAACCGCCTTCAACACATTCTTCATGCATCACTTCCTCACCATCTGATCCACAATAAACCTTCACAATCACCGTCTTATCCATTAGTTTTCCCAACTGCCACTTACTTTATGCACTTTAAGTCCCCACCGTCGATTTTCCTCGCCTGATTCGATGGTTTTCACTTCACCCGATCACCAACTAGCTTGGCCAATCTCCATCGTTGATCAGCCCCGCCTGATCCGACGACTGTCACTTCACCCAATCGCCAACTAGATTAGCCAATCTCCACCATTGATCAGCCATGCCTGATCCAACGCCTATCACGCAATCTCGCACGGATTAGTGCACGACCGTTATCTGCTCGAGAGCACGTGAGAAAAGTGATTTTCTCGTGCTACGTATCACGCAGTTAGGCTACTCGCGTGAAATTTCAAAATACAGCTTACAGCTTGAAGGGCGCATGAGAAACTACTTACCACCTTAGAAACCCGCTCCATCATTTTCGCACGTTTCTTTTTCCCGCGATACAATCTTCACGTTCCATCTCTTGACTTCATCTCACGATAAGATCTCAGACGTTCATCATGTTCACCCATCTAGTCATTTAATCTGCGCGATAAGATATCAGACGTTCATCACTTCGTTACCTCGTTCGTCCATCTCTTCACTTAACCCCTCGCAATATGATCTATGTCATTCATCTGCTTTGTTAACCTCATTCGTCCATCCATTCACTTAATCTCTGCGATTAGATCTCGGCTATTCATCTGCTTTATTGCCTTGTTCATCCATCCATTCACTTAATCCTTCGCAATACAATCTCCACCGTTCATCCTATTCATTCACCCCGTTCATCCATTTATTCACTTAAAGCCCCACGATAAGATCTCCATCGTCCATCTTATGTTTGTTGATCGATCCAACGATACATAGGCGCTATTGCATCCCTACATCCTCCTTTCACCAATTCGATCTCCAACTGCTTTTTCCGCTTGAAAACCAATTTATCTTAGTTTCTTTGCTTGCACCTTAGGATAGTTTGATGCTCTTTACTTCTACAACTTAGATAGCAACCTTAGGATTAGTGATTTTTTTAGCAATTCTGCTTAGCATGGTTGTTTAATTGGTTAGTTAGGTTATGGTGTGGTTTATCATTACATGTTGTTTTCTTCAATATTGTAGTAGAAGTAGCTCTCCCTTAGGATAGATTTGCTCTTCTTTCATCAAAGAGTAAGCTTCTTCTGACCATATAGAACTCTGGCTTGGAACCCCTAAGGTCTCTTGCTAGATGAGAAATGACAACAGGTAGAACCTTCACTTTTACTTGTGCATATAGCACCGTCACCTCCAAGTTTGTATGAACCCCAGGTTGATAAGTAAAGCTGGTAGCCCTGGGAGTTGCAGCATTCTTGTTGCAATACCTAGGCTCATCACTTTTTGGTGTCGTTGTCGAGGAGGTGTCTAAGTAGAAGTAATTACTACTTTCTTCTATTTTCTAGTCTCCAACTTTCTTTTCTTCTACTTCTTATCTTCAATTTTCTTCCATTAGTTTATTTATGCAAGAGTAATCCAGTAGCTTCCTTTCTTTCATTTGTCATTAGCTGCTTTCCTTTCCATTCTGCAAGTACTTTCTAGCTTTAAAGAAAATCTTACAAAAACCAACCCAAAAACATTTCCTTTCATGCCTTGTAGGAATAGGGACAATTCAGGTAAATTCTTGTCAAATACCCCCACTGCATCCAACAGTCAACCTTCTCTCTTCTTCGATGACTATGAAGTGGAAGAACCTTTAGGTGAGAAACCTTACATATTTGAAGAACCTACAAGGGAAGAAGAAGAGGAAGAGCCTATTCCTACTGAACCAATGGTTGGAAACCAAAATGACAGGGGAGATAGAGAGAGAATTGAGAGTGCCTCCCCCATCAGGGAAACCAATGGAGACACTAAGATGAAGAATATAATCCCCTCTACTCTACCTAATTTCCATGGCCTAACCACAGAAGACCCTGACACTTTCCTACTTGAGTTTGTTGTTATATGCCGAACCTATGACTATGCAGATGATGAGAGAAAGTTAAAACTATTCCCATCTACCCTCAAGGATGCAGCATTGTGCTGGTTCATGGGTTTACCTGGAGATAGCATCACAACTTGGGCTCAGATGCAACAAACTTTTAACAACAAATATAGGGACTATTGTAGGTCAAAGGATACTAAAGAAGAGATTTTCAGGATGACCATAGGCCAAGATGAATCCCTAAAAGACTATGAAGAAAGATTCCAGCTCAGTTACAAAAGGGCCAGGTGCACACTTGACCCTGAGTCACTAAAGTTGGTCCTGCTTAGACGAGTAAGGGAGGATCTCTTGGATACCTTACATATGATAGCAGGAGGAGATGTCAACCAATTACCCGATGAGGATATTAAGACTATCTTTAGAAACCATTCTAGGGCAGCCAGGAAAAAGGGTAGGGGTAGTCAACCTATGGCTAGTACATCATCCTCCAACTTATTCATCAAGGGTGAAATTGGAAATATGCTGGAAGATTTCAAAAGTAATATGCTGCAAACTCTTGGCTTGCAATTGGACATCATGAACATCAAAAGGAAGCAAGAGGAAGCAGAGAGAGCCTTGGCCATCTTTTGTCCTAGATGCACCAAGAGGCATCCTAGGAACGAATGTCCATTGAATTGTATTAAGATTTTCTCAATCTGTGAAGAAAACCACTCCAAAGACAAGTGCCCTTCTTTAACTGGACTCAAAGTTGTATATCAAGGAGTTGAAGGGGTCACTGAGCAGCTTTGCTACATCAACCAAAAGAGACCTCATGGGCCTAGACCGTACCAGCAGGGTATTAAAGGGTCATCCCATGCATATTCCAACCCCAACCAAACCATAGTTATACCTTCTTAGGGACCCCCTACTCAACCTTCCTGGTCTACACCCCCTCCTTGGTCATATGCATCTCAGTATCAATCCCAGCCAGCCAACCAGTCATTTCAACCTTATGTTCAACCACAACATCAGTGGAATACCCCACCCCGGGGTTGGAGGCCTTAATTCAACAATGTTCCAGCCCTATTGCCTCCACCACCTACCCAACCACAACTCTTGCACTCTGCTCCACCTAAGCAACCCCAGATGCCTGCCCAGCCAAATCTGAACCCAAACAATAGGTAGGCTCGACAAGCATACAGTGGAGCGACATCTTACCCAGCTTATGTTGTAGAAATCTAGGAGATCAACATAAGATCTAGGAGGATTCTCCCAGACAACCAACCTCCCTCTCCACATAGGGAGGTTGAGGAAGAGAGGAAAGCAACCTTAAAGTAAATCCACCCTTTCCTGAGAGATTAACCCAACCACTCTAGCCTACCCCATAAGAAACTGAACTCCTAGGAGAATTGAAAAATCTGTGTGTAAAGATCCCCCTTCTTCAGGTAATCAAAGATGTTACCATTTATAATAAATTGATTAAGGAGAAGTGCTTCAACATCCAAGAAGAAGAAAAAGTGATGCTCCTACCATTAATGTCATTGGGCAGTTGTCTGACTTAATGCTGGGGCAGGTAATATGTCCAAAATATTTGGACCCTAGAAGCCCTATAGTAGATGTGCACATCAATGGCACCATTGTCCCACACACTCTGATTGATCTTGGGGTTTCCATTAATGTGATGACCAAGAACACCATGCTCAAGCTCAACCTCCAAGGGTCATTGAGGAAGACCACAACAGTTCTTCAACTTGCATATCGTTCCACAGTCACCCCTGAGGGAATTTTGGAGGATGTGATGGTCTCCATTGACTCCTAGGAGTACCCTACAGATTTCCTAGTTCTCCAACCTAAGGCTAAGCTTACTAGTTACCCTCTCATCCTTGGGAGGCCATGGTTGATACAGCTAATGCTTACATTAGCTGTAGAGCTAGGAATATGACCATCAAGAATGGTCATATGTCCAAACAATTAGTCCTGTACGTTCCTTCTCAACCTTCTCTAGAGCATGATTTACCTTTATCGTTGGAGGAGGAGGAAGAAGATGAGGTTTATTCTGTCCAACTTTATGTTTTGGAAGCAACCATAGGAGGAGGACATCAAGATGAGGATGACTTAATTGAACACCTGCTACAAAATCCAATTCCTAGTTCATTACCATTGGAAGAAGAAGTAAGGGAAACCCAGAACAATCATCCAATTGACTTATGCTTGGCTAGTTCCAACCCACTTCGTGTCAAAACCATAGAATTTGGCCCAGAGAAAACTTTGAAAATTAATCGATCTTTTTCTGCTTTAGAAGAGGAAAAGCTATGCAACATGTTGAGAGAGAACCTAGAAGCCTTCGCTTGGAGTTATAAGGAAATAAAGGGAGTACACCCCTCAGTGTGTACTCACCACATACACATCAAAGAAGGTTGCAAGCTAGTCAGGCAACCACAAAGGAGGATGAATCCATCTCTTAAAGACAGTCAAAGAAGAACTGCAAAAACTACTAGATGTAGGATTCATTGACCCTATCTTAGACAGTGAGTGGGTCACTCCTTTAGTGTTAGTTCCCAAGAAAAATGGTAAGTGGAGGATTTGTGTTGATTATAGGGAGTTGAACAAAGCCAAAAAGAAGGATCATTTTCCCCTACCCTTCATTGACCAAGTGTTAGATGGCCTGGCAGGGAAGAAGTTTTTTTCATTCCTAGATGGATTCAGTGGGTACAACCAAATCCAAATCTGCCCAAAAGAACAAGATAAGACCACATTCACCTATCCTCGGGGTACTTTTGCCTATAGGGTCCTTCCTTTTGGCCTATGCAATGCTCTTGCCACTTTATAGAGAGAAGTCTTGAGTATTTTTTTTGAATTAGTACATGATGCTATGGAAATCTATATGGGTGATTTACACCTTATGGTTGTGATTTCCAAGAAGCCCTAACTAACCTAGGCAAAGTATTGCACAAATGCATTGAAATGAATTTGTCTCTCAGTCCAAAAAAATGTGAATTCTTAACGACTGAAGGGACTATGCTAGGTCATTCAATATCTCAGCAAGGACTACAGGTGGACCCAAACAAAATAGCAATCATCCAAAGGGTCCCACCTCCACAAAAGCAGAGAGATGTCAGGAGTGTCTTAGGGTTAGCTGGATACTGCTGGAGGTTCATAAAGGACTTCAGCAATTTGGCCTCTCCTTTGTTTGGGTTGTTGGCCAAATATTCTGAGTTTATATGGTCAAAGAGCTATGAAGAGGCCTTAGACATTCTAAAGGATAATTTAACCACTGCACCAATCCTTAGAGGCCCAAACTGGGCCCTCCCTTTTCAAATTCATGTTGATGCCTCACACAAAGCCATAGGAGTAGCCTTAGGTCAAGAAGAGGATAAATTTCCACATGCCCTCTATTTTATCAGTAAGAACCTGTCAAAGGCTGAGCTAAACTATATTGTGACTGAAAAGGAACTCCTAGCTATTGTGCATTCATTAAACAAATTTAGGCATTACATTAAAGGCTATCAAACATTTGTGCATACTGATCATGCTGCAATTAAATATTTAATGAAAAAACTAGACGTGAATGCTAGGATTATAAGATGGTTGCTTTTGTTACAACAGTTTTATCTAACTATTGTTGATAAGCCTGGTAAGGAAAATGTTGTTGTTGACTTTCTATCTAGGATGAATCTGCCTGCAAGTGAAGAAGGAATAGTGGATGACCAATTACCAGATGAGCATTTGTTTTCTATTTCAGTTCTCTCCCCATGGTTTTATGATATAGAAAACTATTTGGTATTAGCACAGTTCCCACCAAACTTGCCCTCCAAAGAAAAGAGCAAGATAGTTAGGAAAAGCACCCCCTTCACTTGGATTGGGGGCAATCTGTTCAAACTTGGCCCAAATCAAATCTTGAGAAGGTGTGTAAGGGAAGAGGAGGTATTTGACATCCTTTTGACCTATCATGATGGGCCTTGTGTGTTGGCATTATGACACAGGTTTGGCACTATGACACAGGTGTTGTCCTTGAAGGCAACTCACTCAGATGACAAATCATAGTACAACTAGTAAATAGCAAAGAATTAATGATCAGAGAGGTATACGCAGGTGTGATGTGACAAAGAAGCGTATACACGCGGGTTCACCATATACCAAGTCACGTATACACGCACATTTACAGAAGGAAAGGCACGTGCATGTTGGGAATCTAAGTTTTGGTCTGTGGTATTTGGTCCGAAGTGTTGACCCAGGTATTGTGTCCAAGGTATTGGTTCTATGTGGTTTTGGACCATGGTATTGAGAGAGGCCTAAACCTATATAAGGAGAAGATCATTAGGCCAAGAGGGGAAAGTGTGCAATTGATGAATATCTAATGAAGTGTGAGATCTAGTATGTTGGTTATGGGTTTGTGATGCTTTGCTTGATCTGAACCTAGGAGGCACCTATGCAGTTGATTAAGGTAGATGGACTTAGATCATGAAGACTAAAATGCATTATCATTATATGGTATGATCATGAATAGATCTGAATACTGATGCATGTTTATCCTTTATATCTTATGTTTTGGGTATATCTAAAGTTGAAAATTGCAGCAAATGTATAAGTAATTATTTTCAGATCTGTATGCGGGTTCTCTCTAGTGAAAGGGCGTATACACGTTGGTTCGACATAGTCAAGTAGCGTATACATTATGAGATTTGTTGTTTGAGGTTGCTATTGGTTCTAGTGGTTGTTGCAGAGTTTTGGGCTCTGCTCTATGTTCTGGTGACTGTATTTTGATGACAGGGTTTCAGTGATTCAGTTGTTGGGTGATTCAGAGTTAATGATTGTATTGCAGTGCTGATTGTTTTGTATTTATGGATCTAGTCTGAAAATTTATGAAACGTGATCCCTGGAAGAAAAGAGAAGGTTGTAACCTTCCGTAGGTCAGCACCTACATACTAGTACAAGAGCTAAGGGGGTTATAGCTCCCTTCCAGGAGAAGCTGGAGAACGAGGGAAGGTTGTAGCCTTCTGTAGGTAGAAGCCTGCGTACTGGTATAAGACTGCACCAATACAAAAATATTGTAAAAATAAGTTTCTTATTAAAAGAAGATAGAGACGAATTGCAGCAGGTGGTTTTCACCCACATTGGGTTTCCACCTTATATCATGGTGTTCATGTGTGCTTCTTATGTGTTATGATCTGTTCTGTTTTACTGCACCTGTTTACTGTTCATATGGTTAATAATGTTCTAATGCACTCATTGAAGATCAACTAACTGAATCATAAGTTTACTGGATATACGCTAGTTGCATTAAACAAAGTTGTGTATACACGCGGGTATCCTTAACTGAAGTAGCGTATATGAATCTGATAATGGAAATGAAAAGATTATTGATTTGCTAATACTGATTCACCCCCCCCCCCCCCTCTCAATATTATTTCCAACAATTGGTATCAGAGAAGGTCCTTCAGAAGAAGCTTGATCGCTTGAAGGAAGATCCATCATGGTTAGTAATCAAGAAAGAGAAGGATCCATTAGACCACCAATCTTCGATGGGAGCAATTTTGTCTACTGGAAGATAAGAACCACAACATATCTACAATCGCTTGGAACAGATGTTTGGGGAATCGTGGAAGGAGGATATACATATCCATCAGCAATTCCTACAAATATAGTAGATAGAAAGCAATATGAACTCAATGCCAAAGTTGTTACTATCTTATTGTGAAGTTTGTCACAATCAAAATTTGTCAAGGTCATGCAGTTCAAATCAGCCAAAGAAATATGGGACAAAATCATTCTAAGCTACAAAGGAGATGATCAGGTAAAACGTGCTAAGCTTCAAACTCTCAAAATACGGTATGAAAATCTTAAGATGCATAGTAATGAAAGCATAGCTAATTACTTCCTGCGTATAGATGAGATTGTCAATTGTATGAGGAATCTGGGTGAAGAAATTAAGGAAGTTGTCTTAGTTGAGAAAGTTTTGAGATCCTTGTCTACTAAATTTGAATCCAAAGTGTCTGCCATAGAAGAAAAGGAGGATCTGCATAAAATCACTATGACGCAGCTTCACGAAATCTTAATTGCTTTTGAGATGAGAAAAGGAGGACCATCAGATATGAGAGAAGTCGCATTTAAAGTATCAGCAAATGGAAAAGAAAAACTCGGTGAATCAAGATACATTTCAGAAGAAGAATATGAGGTAAATTTTGTCAAGAATCTTGAACGGATATCTGGAAGGTTCAAAGGTAATCTATCTTTCAAAAGCTTTTCTTGTGTTAGAGTTGGTCACTACGCTGCTAGATGCCCTCATAACAAAGGAAAGATGTCTGAAGAAGGTAATAGAAGTTATTATACTCATGATAAAAGTAATGACTCATCTAATAGTGATGAAGACAATAGACTTCTTATGGCATATGAAAATAAGGACATAGAAACAGAAGAAGTTACCAGATTAAAAGAACAGTTGGAGACAGTAACCAGAGTAAGGGAGCAGCTGCAGGATGTAGTAAAAGATCAGAGCATAACAATTTAGAGACTTGAATCTAAGATCCTCTCTCTAAAAGAAGATCTTAAAGAATCAAAGAAGTAGAATAAAGAAGCTCTTGAAGAACAAGAACATGAAGTGCTCGAATTAAGGCAACAAGTGGAAGAAGGAAGAAAAGCTGAAGAAAACATAAGGAAACAATATCTCGAAAAGGAAGAACAACATCAGGTTGAGGTAAATATCTTAAAAGGTAAATTAGAAGAAAAGGACAAACTGTTATGATTTCAAGATAGTACTAAGATTTTGGATGATATTCTTAGTAGTCAAAGATCCCCTGCTATCAAAACTGGTCTTGGTTTTTATGAAACTGTTGAAGGTGAATCTATCTCACAAGGTGAGGGAAGGAATTCTAATGCAAAATCTAAAATGATCAACAAGGAGATAAGTGGTCAACCCCAGCAGCAACCAAGGAAAGAAATTCTTCAAAGAAAATCTTTTGTTTCTAACTATGGAATGATAAACGGTTATTTCCTCCGATGAGTAATGTTGAATGTTATGAATGTCATGTTGGCATTATGATGCATGTGTTGTACTTGATGGAAACCCACTTGTAGCAGAACAACTCACTTATATATAACTAGATGAATCTACAGAAGAGATATCAGATGTGACAGAATACATGGGATGCAGGGCAACTCAAAGGAATCAGTTCAGATGTAATGTACAATGACAACTCATTAAGATGACAGTTCTCAGTATAGCAAGTTAACATTGCCATCAAGTCCAAAGGGGGATATTGTTGGCATTATGATACAGGTGTTGTCCTTGATGGAAACTCACTAAGATGATAGATCACAGTTCAGACTCACAAAATGAATAAAAAGAGATATACGTAGGTTCCCCTTGACCAAGCCGCGTATACACGCGGGTTAGCAGTACAGAAGGCGCATATGCGTATACACGCACTTTCATGCAAGGAAAGGCACATACATTTGGTTTTGGTCCGTGGTATTTGGACCATGGTATTGTGATCCATGGTATTGGTCCAAGGTATCTTGTCCGACATATTGACCCCAGGTATTTGGTCCAAGGTATTAGTTCTAAGTGGTTTTGGACCATGGTATTGAGTAAGGCCTAAGACTATAAAAGGAGGAGAAGATCATTAGGCAAAAGCACTAAGTAAGTCTCGAATATCTGATGAAGTATGAGATCCAGTATGCAGGTTATGGGTTCATGATGCTTTGCTTGATCTGAGCCAAGGAGGAATCTCAGCAGTTGATGGAGGACAAGATCTAAGGATAGATCGGGATCTTATGGCTTGGAATGAATCATCTCTATATGGTTTGATCATGCTTATTCTAGTTCTGTATACTGATGCATGTAATGTTCTGTAAATATTATGATCTGGGTATATCTCAAGTTTGGAATAGCTGCAAGTCATGAATGAATATTGACAGATGTATATGCTGGTTGACTATGATAAAAGCGCATACATACACAGGTTAGATACATCTAAATAGCGTATACCATATAAACTATGATGTTTGAAGTTACAGGTGGTTCTGGTTGTTGATGCAAAGTTCTGAGTTCTGGTGACTATTTGCTGGTGTCAGTATTCTGCATATTCAGATTGGTTGAGTGTGTTTAGTTTCAGTGTTGATGGATGAGATCTAATAATGGATCAGGATCATAATGACTTATCTTTATATGATCTGATGAACTAGATCTGGTTGCTAACACATGTATTATCCTGGTATATGTAATGATCTGGGTATGTCTGAAGTCAGGAAGTGCAGCGAAGTTATAAGTAAGTATTTTATGACATATACACCGGTTCGCTTTGGTGAAGTTGCATATACACGCTGGTTGGGCTCTTCTAAGTAACGTATGCACTGTGATGTATGATTTTTGATGATACAGTTGGCTCTGAATATTGTTGTATAGTTCTATGTTCTGCTCTGTGACTGCATTTTGTTGACAGGGTTTTAGTGATTCAATATTGGGTGATTTAGAGATTGATGATGCAAGTGGTGATTGATTTTGTGCTTCAATGATATTGATGGGTCCAGTATGAAAATTGGATGAAACATGGCCTTCAGATTACGATGTTGTGTTCCATGAGTATCCGGTCTGAAAATTTATGAAACGTGGTAACTGGAGGAAGAAAGAAGGTTGTAGCCTTCTGTAGGTCAGCACCTACGTACTAGTATATCAGCTAGTACAAGAACTAAGGGGGCTGTAGCTCCCTTCCAGAAGAAGCTGGAGAATGAGAGAAGGTTGTAGCCTTCTGCAGGTAGAAGCCTACGTACTGGTATAAGACTGCACCCGTATAGAAATATTGAATAATTATAAGGTCAAATAAGTGATGGGACCAAATAAGCGGTCCCATTCGTCCTTCTTCATAGAATACATGTATGCAAGTGTTCATTGTTCCTTTCCCCATCTCTCCCGAAAATACTAATGAGTCTTCCACTTATTTAATGGGATGGTCAAGAGATTATCTATGGTTAAATTCTTCACAACTTATTAATGGATACAATCCTTTTGGTATGAACAGTTTATCTGTTTGGGCGTGGATGTTCTTATTCGGGCATCTTGTTTGGGCTACTGGATTTATGTTCCTTATTTCCTGGCGTGGATATTGGCAGGAACTGATCGAAACTCTTGCATGGGCCCATGAACGCACGGCTTTAGCTAATTTAGTTCGATGGAGAGACAAGCCAGTAGCCCTTTCCATTGTTCAAGCACGATTAGTTGGATTAAAACAAGTTAGAGACGAATTGCAGCAGGTGGTTTTCACCCACATTGGGTTTCCACCTTATATCATGGTGTTCATGTTTGCTTCTCATGTGTGATGATCTGTTCTGTTTTACTGCACCTAGGGTTAATGAATTTCTGATACACTGATTAAAGATCAACATTTAATGGATTAATTAAATCATAAGTTTACTAGACATACGCTAGTTGCATTAGACAAGGTTGCGCGTACACGCAAGTTCCCTTAACTAAAGTAGCGTACATGAATCTAAGTATAAAAAAGAAAAAGATTGTTGATTTGCTAATACTGATTCACCCCCCCCCCCCCCTCAGTATTATTTCCAACAATTGGTATCAGAGCAGGTCCTTTGGTAGAAGCTTGATCGCTTGAAGGAGATCTGTAGAACAATGGGAAAGAAGCTAAAGAAAAAATCGCCTCAGAAGAAGAAGACATCTCAGAGGAACTATGACAGTGGGAGAATCGATTGGGGAATATGTGGAAGCAACACTTCAGATTCGGAATCACCTCAGAAAGAAGAAGCAAAAGAACTATTAGGTATGAATTTGTTATCCTCTGGTGATATATTGCTCCATCCATTTGAAGATGATGAAAGTGATAGAAAAACAACTAAATTTGCTCTTATGGGTGAGGAAGAAAGATATCAAATAGAGGCAGAATTTAAAAGGCTTACGGACAAAATTAGAGATCAACAAGATCTATTGAACAAAAGGGAATGTGCCTTCAAAGAAGAAGCTACCAAACTAAAAGCTCAACTAGAGGAAGGAAACAAGGTAAGGAAGCTATTCAAGGAAAAGGAAGATCAATGTCAAAAGTTGTAGGGTGAATTGACATCATTAAGAAATGAAGTAAATGAAAGGAGCACAACAATCAAGAAAATCAGAGATAGATCCAGTTACTATGAAAGTCTTGAAGCTAAGATCCTCTCGCTAAAAGAAGATATTGAAGAATCAAATAAGTAGAATAAAGAACTACTCCAAACTCTTGAAAAACAAGAAAACGAAGTTCTTGGATTAAGACAACAATTGGAAGAAGGAAGAAAAGTTGAAGGAAACATGAAGAAGCAGTATCTTGAAAAGGAAGAGCAACATCAGGTTGAGATAAATATTCTAAAATATAAATTAGAAGAAAAGGATAAGCTCTTACGATTTCAAGATAGTACTAAGATCTTGGATGATATTCTTAGTAGTCAAAGGTCTCCTGGTATCAAAACTGGTCTTGGTTTTCATGAATCTGTTGAAGGTGAATCTAGTCCACAAAGTAAGACAAGGAACTCTAATGCAAAATCTGAAATGCTCAACAAGGAGATGAGAGGTCAATCCCATCAACAACCAAGGAAAGAAATTCTTCAAAGAAAATCTTTTACTCCTAACAATGGAAGTAATAGTCAGTTATTTCCTTCGATGAATAATGTTGAATGTTACGTATGTCATAATTTTGGACATGTTGCAGCCAGATGCAGAAGTAGAATGGTTCAAGACCATCACACAGAAAGATCATCACGTTCCAGGTACTTTAAGGGATATTTTTTTTCTTGCAATATGTTTGGTCACAAAGTTGTTGATTGCTACAGAAGGAATATGAAACATGTAAGATGTTATGCATGTAACAAGCTTGGACATATAGCAAAGGAATTCAGGAACAAAGTAGGGCACCATACCAAAAGAAGAAAACATCATCACACTTGAAGATATGGAAGAAGAAGGAAGTATAGTCAGAAAGATGTGGCACAACACAATGTACAGACATAACAGTCTCAGAGGGAGCTGAAAGTGTAAAATTTCAGTGTTCTAAATCTCATATACAAGTTTCATGAATAGAAGTCACGTATATACGCGAGTTAGACACTGCACAGTCGTGTATATGCTAGTTTGAGGAAAAGTAGTATGACAGACTCAGGAAAAAGGGTCTGATATGATTTAGTCCATTATTTTATCTGTTTGATAATGGTTACAATCTGCTGATGTTGTGTGGAACTGTCTTGGTACTCATAAGATGTTTTTGATCATAACTTGATGACGATGATGCCTTGATACTTCTTGATGATATATGCATGATAAAATTTGACAGTGAACAAATGGCACAGGTTCAGGGGGAGCATATGCTTTGAATAATGCATTGTTGGCATTATGGTTAGAAGTCCTTGGTGATGATGCTTATATGGCTAAATGATACATCTTGCTATGATATGGTTATGAGTTGCCCATGACAAAATCTCATATGATTCTTGGGATCACATAGTTGGTGTTCAGATCAGACTTGTGGTTGATTCTCTGATGATGCATATATGTTTCTTACATGGTAATCTTCATAAGGATAAGGAGAAGTACAAAGCGTGAATACACAACTTCATTACTTGATGATGAGTCACTCATATGCTACTATCGTCATATAAATAAAAATAATATAATACAGTTATGATGCAGGATTCCTATAGTTCTTGGCTCTCACATGGTTGAGGATTGTTGCTGTTGATGATATCAAGAAGTCTTGACAAAATATCTTGAGCTCAAGATACATAGTACTATATATGATTACTTAAGTTGCATATTGTTGGTTGGACAAGAGAATGGTGTTATTGCAGGTCGCATGGAGACATAGCTATTCGAAGACATGGATTATGATAAGTGAATGATTAGAGATATGACATATGCTGAGGTTATGATAAGTCTCTTGCTACTAAGGAAACAAAGCAAGTTGATATTGATGTAATGAGGAGGATGCGTTGATATCTACATGCAGATATACCTTGTCACAGATTGATTATATCTACACTAATGGACATATACAGGTTGCTGGTCTGGATGGTGTTGACAGATACTTATGGATCAGATCATACATTGTGTATGGTAGTTGTTGATGACTATCATGGTCTTGTTTAGATATTTGGTCTCTGTTATAAATGTCATTCGATGTAAAGGTCATATCAGTTTGTCTCTGTATATTGTAGTCGTTTGATGAATCTCTTTTGGTCATATGATGTAATTTGTACCCCCACTATGCATGGGAAGGATGATGTAATATTTCAAGTCATGTATAAACAATTGGTATCTGGCATATCCCCACTTGGTTGGGAGAATGAATGTATGTATGAGTCATTGGTGATAGGAAGGTCAAACTCACATAATTGAGTTATAGAGTCATGTTATTTTCTTGAAAATATTTACAGACTCTACATGTACTCAGGGGGAGTATGGATGATATAGTACATCTCAGCATGAACAGAGCAGGAGCTCAATCAGAGATTTCAACATGCACTTATGGGGAGCATGACCCTTTGCCCTTGATGTCAAAGGGGGAGAGTGATTTGGTGTTGTTGCCATCAAGTCCAAAGGGGGAGATTGTTGGAATTATGATGCATGTGTTGTACTTGATGGCAACCCACTTATAGCAGAACAACTCACTTATATATAACTAGATGAATCTACAGAAGAGATATCAGATGTGACAGAATACATGGGATGCAGGGCAGCTCAAAGGAATCAGTTCAGATGTAATGTACAATGACAAATCATTAAGATGATAGTTCTCAGTATAGCAAGTTAACATTGCCATCAAGTCCAAAGGGGGAGATTGTTGGAATTATGATACAGGTGTTGTCCTTGATGGAAACTCACTAAGATGACAGATCATAGTTCAGACTCACAGAATGAAGAAAAAGAGATATACGCAGGTTCCCCTTGACCAAGTTGTGTATACACGCGGGTTAGCAGTACAGAAGGCGCGTATGCGTATACACGCACTTTCATGCAAGGAAAAGTGCATACATTTGCTTTTGGTCTGTGGTATTTGGACCATGGTATTGGTCCAAGGTATCTTGTCCGACGTATTGACCCTAGGTATTTGGTCCAAGGTATTGGTTCTAAATGGTTTTGGACCATGGTATTGAGTAAGGCCTAAGACTATAAAAGGAGGAGAAGATCATTAGGAAAAAGCACTAAGTAAGTCTCCAATATCTGATGAAGTATGAGATACAGTATGCAGGTTATGTGTTCATGATGCTTTGCTTGATCTAAGCCAAGGAGGAATCTCAGCGGTTAATGGAGGACAAGATCTAAGGATAGATCAGGATCTTAATAGTTTAATTGAATCATAAGTTTATTGGACATACGCTAGTTACATTAGACAAAGTTGCGTGTACACGCAGGTTCCCTTAACTGAAGTAGTGTACATGAATCTAAGTATAGAAAAGAAAAAGATTGTTGATTTGATAATACTGATTCACCCCACTCCCCCCCCCCCCCCCCCCCTCTTAGTATTATTTCCAACATGTCATAATCTTGGACATGTTGCAGCCAGATGTAGAAGAAGAATGGTTCAAGACCGTCACACAGAAAGATCATCATGTTCCAGGTACTTTAAGGGATATTGTTTTGCTTGCAATATGTTTGGTCACAAAGCAATTGATTGCAATAGAAGGAACATGAAACATGTAAGATGTTATGCATGTAACAAGTTTGGACATAAAGTAAGGGAATGCAGGAGAAAAATTCGAACTCCAAAGCAAGAGGATCATACATCATCGCAATTCCAGGTATTGAAGAAGACAAAATTAGAGACAAAAAGATGTGGCATAACTCAGTTAGCTGACATAACAGACACAGGGGAAACTGAAAGTGTAGACCTTCAGTATTCCAATTTGCATACGCAGATATTATGAAGATAAGTCACATATATACGCGAGTTAGAGGCTGCAGAGTCGCGTATATGGAGCTCTGAAGAAAAAGCAGCAGAACAGACTCAGGAAATGGTTTGGTCATGGTATATGATGGTTGGCACAGGCTCAGGGGGAGCATATACTTCTAATAATGCATTGTTGGCATTACCTTAGAAGATCTTGGTACAATTTCACAATTGTTTTTTATTCAGGTGGAACAAGTGCAGAGGGAGATCATGGTTGTTGTTCTGGATGATGATTGGCAGATGTTGCTAATGATAGTTGTTGATGACTATAAGAGTCTTGTTTTAGATATTTTGTCTCTATGTCATGTATATCTTTTATTATCGAGTTCATGTAACGACCTATTTTTGTTTCCCCACTATGCCTGGGATGGATGATTTTTTATCATGTATAAACTTTTGGTATATCCCCACTTGGTTGGGAGATGGATGTATGTATGAATCCTTGGTGATAGGAAGGCCATTTATGATGTATAGAGTCATGTTTTTCTTGCAGAACATCTTTTTGCAGACCTTGCTTACAGTCGGGGGGAGCATGGACATCACTCTTCAGCAGATCAGAGATTTCAACATGTACTCAGGGGGAGCATAACCCTTTGCCCTTGATGACAAAGGGGGAGAGTGACTTGGGGTTGCCATCAAGTCCAAAGGGGGAGATTTTTGCATTGTGACACAGGTTTGGCACTATGACACAGGTGTTGTCCTTGATGGCAACTCACTCAGACGACAGATCATAGTACAGCTAGTAAATAGCAAAGAATTAATGATCAGAGAGGTATACACAGGTGTGATGTGACAAAGAAGCGTATACACGCGGGTTCACCATATACCAAGTCGCGTATACACGCACGTTTACAGAAGGAAAGGCACGTACATGTTGGGAATCTAAGTTTTGGTCCGTGGTATTTGGTCCATGGTATTTGGTCTGAAGTGTTGACCCCAGGTATTAGGTCCAAGGTATTGGTTCTACATGGTTTTGGACCATGGTATTGAGAGAGGCCTAAACCTATATAAGGAGAAGATCATTAGGCCAAGAGGGGCAAGTGTGCAAGTGATGAATATCTGATGAAGTGTGAGATCTAGTATGTTGGTTATGGGTTTGTGATGCTTTGCTTGATCTGAACCTAGGAGGCACCTATGCGGTTGATAAAGGTTGATGGACCGGGATCATGAAGACTAAAATTCATTATCATTATATGGTATGATCATGAATAGATCTGAATACTAACACATGTTTTATCCTTTATATCTTATGTTTTGGGTATATCTGAAGTTGAAAATTGCAGCGAAGGTATAAGTAATTATTTTTAGATCTGTATGCAAGTTCTCTATGGTGAAAGGGCGTATACACGCTGGTTCAACACAATCCAGTAGCATATACATTATGAGATTTGATGTTTGAGGTTGCTATTGGTTCTAGTGGTTGTTGCAGAGTTCTGGGCTCTGCTCTGTGTTTTGTTGACTGTATTTTGACGACAAGGTGTCAGTGATTCAGTTGTTGGGTGATTCAGAGTTAATGGTTGTATTACAATGGTGATTGTTTTGTATTTATCGATCCAGTCTGAAAATTTATGAAATGTGATCCCTGGAAGAAAAGAGAAGGTTGTATCCTTTTGTAGGTCAGCACCTACGTACTAGTACATCAGCTAGTACAAGAGCTGAGGGGGTTGTAGCTCCCTTCCAGGAGAAGCTGGAGAATGAGGAAAGGTTGTAGCCTTCTACAGGTAGAAGCCTGCGTACTGGTATGAGACTACACCAATACAGAAATATTGTAAAAAGAAGTTTCTTATTAAAAGAAGATAGAGATTAATTGTAGCAGGTTGTTTTCACCCACATTGGGTTTCCACCTTATATCATGGTGTTCATGTGTGCTTCTTATGTGTGATGATCTATTCTGTTTTACTGCACCTGTTTACTATTCATATGGTTAATAATGTTTTGATGCACTCATTGAAGATCAACTAACTGAATCATAAGTTTACTAGATATATGCTAGTTGCATTAAACACAGTTGCGTATACACGCAGGTATCCTTAACCGAAGTGGTATATATGAATCTGATAATGGAAATGAAAAGATTATTGATTTGCTAATACTGATTCACCCCCCCCCCCCCTCTCTTAGTATTATTTCCAACATTATGGAGGTCACTTTGTAGCTAAGAGGACAACATTCAAAGTGTTGCAAGAAGGCTATTCTTGGCCTAATCTTCATCAGGATGTGAAAAAGTACATTAGTCAGTGTGATCGGTGCCAGAGGCTGGGAAAGCCTACTCCAAGAGATGAAATGCCCCTACAACCTCAAGTGACTTTCAAGCCATTTGACAAGTGGGTATGGACTTCATTGGGCCTATCAACCCTCCTTCAAAGCAAAAACAACACATCATTGTGTGCACTGATTATTTGACTAAGTGGGATGAAACCAAGGCAATTAAAGCAGCAACAAAAGAAAAGGTGGTTGAGTTCCTAAGGGAGAATATATTCTACAAATTTGGGTACCCTAAAGAGCTAGTCACAGACCAAGGCAGCCAGTTTACCTCCAGTGTGATTGATGAATTGCTCAGCCATCACAAATTCAAGCATAGGACCTCCACTCCTTATCATCCACAAGCTAATGGGAAAGTGGAGGTGACCAACAGGGCATTGGAGAACATCTTAACCAAGGCAGTGAGCAGCAACAGGAAGGATTGGGCAGAGAGACTAGTTGAGGCCACCTGGGCCTATAATAAAACATGGAAAACCATCACTCGATTTACACCCTATGAGCTGGTCTATGGGAAAAAGGCTTTGTTGTCCATTGAGTTTGAATATAACACATTGAGAATGGCAGCCCAACTAGATTTCAATCTTGGTCATGCACAGAAAGAAAGGTTGTTACATTTAAATGGCTTGGATGATTTCAAAATGCAGGCCCTCCTACATATAGAGATAGTTCAGCTTCAGAGAAAGATCTTGGATGACAAACATATCAAGGAGAAGAAATTTCAAGAGGGAGGTTGGGCATTGTTATATGATTCAAGGTATAAAGACTTCAAGGGCAAACTAAGGACAAGATGGCTCGGACCTGGTGGAAAGATGCCATGACAATGGTTCAGTGCAAATCAAAACTATTGATGAAGAGTACATTCCATTGCTAATTAATGGACACCGATTGAAAATGTACAAGAGGCCTTTATCAAAACAAGAGTTCATTGACAATATCAATTAGATAGTGATGATGGTGGAGCAAGTTCCAGCTCCTCCCTCATCAGGACACTGGAAAAGAAAAAAAGAATAAGGATTCAGGTGAAAACCTCCATGAAGCGCCTGAGTTCCATCTTTGTATTGAAAACCTCATGAGGCGGCCCAAGGATGAGAAGAAATGAAAAAGAGTAAGAAGATCCCTGGGTGAAAACCTTCCTTGAGGCGCCCAGGGCAGATATCTAGGGTGAAAACCTCTCTGAGGCAGCCTAGGTGTTTTTCAAATATATATATATATATATATATATATATATATATATATATATATAATAAAAAGAAGAAAAAAAAACATAATTATTATTTGGAGGTGGGTGAAAAAGACAAGTAAGGAGAAAAGAGAAGATCCAAAGGGAACCCTGCCTCACATATATTCATCTCCTCCACTCCTTACCATGCATCCCTCCATCAATTCCATTGTTTTTCACTTCATTGCTTCAATTCAAGTGAAGATTGTGTTTTCTACAGAATCACCTCAACCATTACCATCATCCCTGCATCCACATACACTCCTACTCCCTCTGTCCATTCATTACAGCATCCTCACAGCACCAGCCAACAACATGATCAAGAAATTCTAAGGGAGACACCAAACATTGCCAAGTGGTAATCTAGGAGCTCCACAGCAGCAACAACATCAAATCTAGGATCAACATCAGATCTCCAGTCACAGACACCTCCAAAAGCCAAGAAACCATCAGCAGACAGCAGAGGAGGAAGAAGAATGACCATCAGCAACACCTCTAATCTTTGACAACTGCAGCATGGCATCAAGACCATAGGTAAGTATCCCACTCACTCACTCATATGCATCATTTGATCAAAAGTTGTAAAGGTTAAGAGGTAGTTGGTTTATAAGTGAAAAGGTGGCAAAAAGGAAATTCTTTAATAAGTCAAAAGAGAATGCAAGAGTCCATAGATACAGTATTGTTATGGAAACCATTTGAGAAGACTTGAAGAATTAAGACTTGGGGTAGAAACACCAGTTCACCAAAGACTCAGCATACCCTATTTTCTGATGCAATCACTCATAGACTCCAGCAGCAAAGTAAAGAAAGGAAATTCCCAGCAGTTAGTTCACCATGGGTTGATCAGGATCCTCATTAAGGATGCCCTCCAAAGCCTCAGGATCCCCATAACATGGTCAGTCTTCAGAAACTTACCAGTAGAGGATGAAATCAAAACCCTCACCTATGATGTTAATCCTTTTGTCAATGAGGAGGAGGCAAAACAAGAAGAATAAGATACAGAGCTAGATGGGGATGAGATGGGTGAAGAAGAAACTAATACAGAGGAACATGCTGAAAGAAGACAAGGAGGATGATGCTGAAACAAGAGGAGGAAACAAAGGAAGAAACTGATGGAGATGTGAAAGAACAGCAAAAGGAAGAAGATAAGAAAAACAGAGAGGAAAACTGCAGGAAAAGAAAGACCAACTAGCATATATGGCTAGCCTCTCCTTGGAGGCCATCTAGTGTAGGATGCCAGCTAAATCCTATACTCTTTACCTCAGAGAACAATGGCTGCAATTTCAGATTAAAACACTAGCACAAAGGGGCACCATGCCATTTCCAGACTGTCAACAATTTATTGATCTTTGTGATCAAAGTGCACTAGAGGATAGGGCCAAAATGGTTGAGTTTTACTTGCACAACATGGCCCTCACAGACAGGAATATCTGGGACCCTAATGCAGAGCTAGGAGACCTACAACTAGCATTTGCACCTTATGTTGCAAAGGAAACGCCGTAAGGCATAGAGTGGTAAGGCATAGAGTGGGGAAGAATAGCGACATGTGAATGGGCATTATTGAAAGCAAGGGTGGACGATAATGTGTATTCTGAAAATGGATATTTTGTTATAGTCAACCTAATGCATTCATTAATTAGATGACAACAAAAAAGTTTCGAGCCCAGGTTGAACCAACACAAATCTTTTCTACAAGACTGAAATTGCCTAAATGATTCCTCAATTAATGGAAATAACCATTTCCCTCCTCTAATACCTAAAATACATTGTAGGAGACCGATTACAAACAATTGCCCCAAAAAGTGCAAAGAGAGGTCGATTACAAACAAGTTTTTTTATGTATAAAGTGTTGAGAATGGAGGATCTCGGATTAGACTTTAGTTGGACTCCGTTGGTTTGGGAGATGTATCATGTGTTACCATTTGTGCATATTATGGGCATAAAGTTGGTTATGATGATGGAGATTATTTTCAACCATTTGTGGGTTGGCAACAACTTTTGTGAATTCCTTGGGTAAGATTCGATCTTCTGGATAACGGAAATTCCAGTGTCCATTTAGTCTATACTATAGTACAATGATTGTTAGCAAAGCTAAAGAAACTCCCATCAATGTATAGAGCCAATGTAACTCGTAGTCATCATTTTTATCCATACAGGGCTATGATTATAGGTACCAACCATTTGAGCAGGCAGGGGGTGTATTTGCTAAATAGGGATCATGTTATCCTCGTGGAGTTATTGGTTGCACTTAGAAAATATAAAGTAGGATTGAGCATCGACTATCTGGCTGGATGGAATTTTTGATAAGCGCTGGCCAATTTTATCTATTGTGTAATCATTTCCCTGATTTAAAGGCTGCTCTGAGTTACTAATAGAGACGGTTCTAAAAGATAAGGCTTCGAGAACCTTACTTTAGTTGGTGGAGGCTTAGTACATTTTCTTCTGAAGCTTTGGCCTCAAACTCGAAAGCTACTTGTAAAGCATTCTCCAAAGCATTTATACTAAGCAGGTCCATTTTTCATTGGATATTTTGGTTGAGAGTCCTCTGAGAAGTGAGTCGAGGAACTTCCAATTCGTCACCATGGACTTGAAGCCATCAAAAATATTGTTTGATGCCTTTGACTAGGTACTTGCCTTACATGAATCCATTGCTTCATGATTTCCTCTGCTTTCCCCTTCAGGTATAACCTATCTTGCATTTCTTGCTTGAAGCATATCAAAGTTTGTGTAGGAGGTGAATTTGAGTTGACTAAGTCCCGTACAAGAGCCCACCGCCATGTTAAGGGTTGGTCGCTCCATACTGACTTCTTTTAGCATCAACTTCTGTGCATCATTCAGTTGTTATATTTGAAAGAAGGCTTCTCGTACAAGAGCCCACCACCATGTTATGGGTTGGTCACTCCATACGGACTTCTATTAGCATCAACTTCTGTGCATCATCCAATTGTTACATTTGAAAGAAGACTTCTAGGATTTGTAATGAAGCATCCATCACTTATATTTTAGGATTAAAAGCTTGATATATAGTTCATATATCAGTGATGTTATTGTCCCATAATACCATAAGACTGAAAGATTCATATCTGGTTGGAATTTCGATGATAATGACGGCCTCACATTCTGCTAGACTCCACATTTTTTGAAAGGCCGGGAACATATTTTTCATTTTAGATGCAATTGTTGGTTGTCAAATATGTCTTATACATTATTTTTATTGGACTTCATGCCTGTAGAGATATTTACTCTTGGCTACTTCCCCAGCCATGATAGAGAAAAGGAGCCCAAACACTTGTGAAGCTTCTTCCTCTGCATAGGTGGTGTGTCAAAATGGGTTCTCTTTTTGGCAGAAATTTGAGTAACGGTCTTCCGCCAATATAAGATTCTGGTATGCAAGTATAATTTCAACATAGAATTGCCTACATGAACTTAGACCTGAACATTGCCTGAGAATAGAGACTTCAAAGCTAGTTCTTCAATCGCATGTAATATAGATTCATTTAGAAAAAGGATGCGTGAAGACAATTGTAATGTTGAAGACAGACTTTGATCACCATATTGAGGAACTAACATTGTGCCGGAGCCCTACCGGCTTGAGAGTTTTGACAAGGTTTGTGTTCGACTAATATAGTCAACGAAGGTGAGTATTGAATAGGTTCTGATTGGACCACAAAACCATGATGAGTCTCAATGATTCCTCAGCAAGGCATCAACCAAAACAAAGCAGGAATTACACAAGCCTTTCGGGATGCTCTCTAAAGAAGCATGAAACTTCTCATTGTGTTCAGCAACATTTCTATTGAAGGTCAAGTTGGCTCATGTAAAGCAAGGGAAGTTTTGCATCTTCCACAACTTCACATTGTCAAAGACAGCCGTATTCTCTTGTCCAATGTAAGAAGAGAGAACACTTACAATGCAATATATTCATAAAAACATACTAAGAAATGATAGTTATCAAGATAGAATCTAAATTCAAATGTGGATACCATACAATACAGAAAACAATTGGCCCACAAAACTAAAGTTCAGAAAATTTAGGAGTATACATATTATTAAAGCAAAAACATGCACTTCTTCAAATTTATTGAAAAAAATAGGCATGTGGATAGTCCAGACTAATTTTATCAAAAATTTTAATGATTGGATAACATAAACCCCTACAAAAATGCTCAAAGGTCCGTTGAGCCTTCTGATGCAATCCCTTCAAGAAATGTATTTCCTTATGATACACTATAAACTGTACGAAACCCAACAAAAACTAGAGTAGTAGGTCTTCTCTAAAGAACATTAGATTTATTATTGAGATTATTACAAGTTTGATTTAAAAAGTTGATAGCCATCACACTATTTTCTTGTGCTTGGTGGGCGTATGTAAAGTTTCCATCACACTATTTTCTTGTGCTTGGTGGGCGTATGTATTTGTTTGCGTGTGTTGTGATTCTACTTTTGATAATGCAAATGATGTAACCTATTCTAGGTGTTCTGGAAGTAAGAAGGATATGCACAGACATTAGGTACACCCTTTCAAGTTGAAAAATAAAAAATAAATAAGCACATATCAAACAGAGAATATATGACTAAATACCTAGTGGAAGCTACTTATTTAGTATGTTGGCTCGGTTGGCATGCTTCATTTGAATGTAACTTTGTTTATGAAGGTCTAAGCAGGCCTTTAAGGTGCAGGCAACAGTGTCCCAACTACAAATGCAGTCTCCTCGAGACTTCACACATGAACAAAATAGACAAACCTCTCTAGGCATCAGCAGCAGCATAGTCTTCTGAAATCTCCCATGGCTAGCTCCTAAAACGTCGTTAAACCATGCACTGAATCATTGTAAGCGCTCACTGTATCTTAAAAAATTATTATTACTTGTAAAATTTGTCATTGAAAACATAATTTTTGTGCGACAGGATAAACAAATTAGTGCAGCACGGACAATCAAGTGAGGATCCGCAGGTTGTTAAAAGGCGAGCCCGTTCGAAAATGCACCTCCCCTTTGAACTTTCTCATTAAATAATTTTAGGTCGAGGGGACCCATGTGAAGGCTTCATAGCAGCACGGATTAAGAGCATATGGATGCTGGTTATATGGATCTTTCAATTTTTGTAACATGTCAAAGGCTGTACTTGAATGGAGTGGTGTTCATTTTTTATGAAATGAAATAAAGTGCGAGGTTGAACGGCAGGGAAAATGGACACCATTTTTTCCAATAGAATTAATTTAGATTTATTTTAAATATAAATCTAACATGAGTTTAGAGGGATTTAATTTATTTAACAAATATTATTTTAATGTTTTGTGTGGTTATTTTTTTTATTTTTGTTTTTGTAAAGTTTTATTTTTTATTTTATTTTGGTGGATATGAGCAAAATTTCAACTTTGATGATGGAGGGACACCCTTACACATCATACTCGATCGATTTAATGAGACAAGTAAGAAACTTGCAAACTAATGACACTAAGTAAGTTAAAAGACAGGAGAATGGAAAAAAGGGATGCATGGAAGGTGTTGAGTATGAAATGATATAGCCACTCTATTTTAATTTATTTAGGCTTATTATTCTTAATGAGGTTGGACAAGTCCCTATATGGTTACACTTCACTAGAAGGAGGATATAACCACAAAAATGAAATAATGCAACAACTATAACTTCCAAGCATCATGATTCATTTCCAACTTCAACCCACAATCTTTACATCCCAATATACTAAATGAAAAATATTCTTATGAATAAATGACTAATGTACCTCATGTGTGTTGAGTCTCCATCATTGGATGAGTACACTTATTTCAAAAAATGACCTGAGCATATGAGAAAGATGCATCACAAGAGTTGTGTATGTGGATAATGTCAATTATTATTTCTATAATGTGAATCATGGAGGGATGATGATTATTATCTCATGATGCCCATGGCTTCTTTCAGCCTGCCCTTCACCAGGTACCACCGCGGGGACTCCCAAACGAATGGCAGAACGAAGATGCAATACACGGCCGAGGGAATCAAACCCGCGACGTACAGATATCTCCAATTGCCGGAAAAGTAGGACAGAGCCAGCAGCACTGCTATGCCGAGAGAAAAGAAGTAGAAAGTCGACATGCCAACCGGTGCTCTCTTGGACGGTCCGACGGCTTCCGTCGCCAAGACGAACGACGACAACCCTAGGCCACCATTGCTAATTCCTGTCAATAGACGGAGAATTAAATAAACCCAGAAATTCGGCGACATTGCCGTCAAGAAACCAAAAATGGCATTGCAGATGCAGACCAACTTCAGGACACCCTCACGCCCCAACGAAGAATCGGATAGATGCCCAGATATCCCTGCACCTGTATCAAAAAATAAATCAGAAACTGAAAGAAAATCTTAATGGCGATCAGCCGTCAGATATAAAAGCGCACAGGGGCTGAAAATATCAATTACCGAGCAAACACCCGACAAAGAACGCAAACTGCAAAAACCCAACTTTGTATTTCTGGCCGCAGACGAGATCCCATCCGCAGACCGTCAAAACCCCGGGGCCTCCGTCCCAGTCCCATGAGGCCCGGTCCATGGAGCATATAGATCCCGTCGGGCTGCAGGATTCGAACCTTGGCTTCACGGAAAGGAAATCCTCTGGGGTTTTCCCTCCATTGCAATGCCAATGGGGTTCATAGTCGGCGAAAATCATGACCATCGTAGGAAAGGCCTCCAGTGTCCGTGCGAGGCTCGACAGCAAGAAATGCTTAATCTGCCACCGCCCGAACAATAACTCAGAAGACACAGAGGCCATTGGGTTGGGAGACAAAAGGACAGTGTGAGGATCAACGACCAAACTTCCTTCAATTGTCTAACACCACAAATCTACGGTCAACAATAAGACACGGCATCGGCTGGGGCAATTCATTTCAAAGGGAAACGCCTTACGGCGTAATGAATTGAATTTTGTATCCCAAACTGTTTTCGAAATTATATCCATATGGATTAACTGTTAATAGTTTTTGTGAAGATCTATGATAAACACTTCACTGTTTTTGTGGAGATCTATGATAAAGATCTATGATAAACACTTCACTGTTTTTGTGGAGATCTATGATAAACACTTGCACTAGTGGATCACTTTGAAGAATACCTACAACTAGGGCAAAGCCATGTCCAAATGACTTGGTCAGTTAGCCAAATAATGCTAGAACATAAATTATAAACTAATTAATATATTCTCTATTCTCAGGAATCCTCTGATTTTTATATTCGGATCATATAGATAATGAGATCAACATATATGAATCAGAATAAGTGATTAATAAACCAACACAAATCCACAATACAACGAAAGTCACCTTCCTGATCTTAAAATGACCTTGCATTCTGCCACCAACCAGCATTTTCTATTAATTAATTTAACAAGAGTTCTCTCTTGTTTATTTAAACTACATGACTCCATTAGGCCTGCACAAAATTTAATTTGAATATTATTAAATGCAGGCCTGCTAATGGTGATGGAGTAGTTGATGGCCACCATTTCCAAATCTTATATTAAGTCGTAGAGATGGAAATCGTGCTATAAATATATATATATATAGTTAGTCACATTAGCAATTATAATTCAATGGTGCTGGCTTGGGCATTGATTTTGAGAATATCATCATTCAAATTCAAAATTCAAGTAAGCAACCTGCCTACTCTTTCCGAATCAAAAAGGGAAGTTATTGGTTTTTTCTCATTTCAAGGATAATCTGTGTGTTATGAACTCACAAAGAGTTTATTATAGATAATAGAATTTTTCGTCCAATTTCTGTGTTGCAGGGTTTTTTTCTTTGCTTTTCTTAGTGTTGTTCCCTACAATTGGAAGTTATATTGAGTGGTAGAGTCATCGTAACTGCTATGTATTAATCATGGATAGGGATCATTATGAATAATATGTACATGTGCATGGGAAATGATAAGCTCTTGCTGCTTGCTCTATTAATGATGAAGGGAAAGCGTGAACTTTCACAGGAAGTCTTCAATTTTTGGAATATTTGATGGCGTCTAAGCTGGCGGTAGAGGATAACTTTGACTTTCTCCATCCATGGCACTGAAATTCTATCTTCGCACAGATTTTCCTAAAGCTAGAATCTCATCAGAAAGCCTTTTCAACCTTAAATTTCCGATAAAACTTTAATGCTTTTAAACTGTTTAGGTGTGCGTATTATATGACCTGGAATTCTGAAACTGAGTCTAACTTGAGAGATTTTGAACCAGAACTCCTTGATGTGTCAGTCTTAATTATTCAAAATCATTGAAATTGGTACATCCAGGAATTTTACGAAGTAAAGATGGAATTGTACCACTAAGTAAGATAAAACAAGATGGATTTCTGCGACGAATTAATAGATCAAAACATCATAATGAGAGTCCATGAACTCATGGGTATCTTAACGTAGATAAAACTGAGTGAATGAGGAAACTTGCAGGCATAAAGTAGAAACCTGAGCTTAGAGAAGCCAAAAAGCACAGTAGATTTTGGAATGGAAATAAGCTTTCCTATTTTGGGTATTCTAAGATATCTGTTTTTGTATTTGAAAAATCAGGTGACGTGGCAAATTTATCTCGACACCAGACTTGTGACTGAATTCTGATAATGTTGGTCTGCGATGAACAATTGAAAGGCTACAGTCCTTAATGTGAATAACCTATGCAAAATTATCTTTAACTGCTTCAATATAAATGAGTTCCATGGCCTTACAAGAAGGAAAAGTGTCTGATACCAACTTGACAACTTCTGATAAAAACAGCATACATGATACAGTACAGAAAATCATACAAAATATTAAGAGTTCAAAAAGAGAATTTGTTGGTGGAAGTACTCTGGTAGAGGATCTCGATGCTGAAGGTGCACTCAATTTTATTGTTTTTAATTCATTTTTTTCCTTCTTATTTCCATGTTTCACATTTACAACTTATTCCTCAACCATCATTGCAGAATAAGATTTCAATTCTTTTCACAGATAAAATAATACAAAATATCAAATTTTAATATTATAAAATTAAAAATTTTACTGTATATTTTTTAATTCAATTTTATTATTTTTAATTCATTTTTTTTTCATCTTACTTCTGTGTTTCACATTTACTTCTTACTCAACCATCATTGCAGAATAAGATTCCAATTCTTTTCACAAATAAAATAATACAAAATAACAAATTTTAATATTATAAAATAAAAATTTTACAATTAACTCAAGATTGCTTTAGCTAACTAAGTTCAAAATTTATAAATACATCTACAATATGACCCCTCTGTAAACCATTACAAATGTTATGTTTCAGTGATGAAAAGCCAAAACTTCTAAACCCAATTTATAAGTGTCTATAAGATCTATATGACCTCTGTGAACAGTTATAAATCTTATGCTACAATTATGAAAATTCATATACATCCGCCCAATACAGCTAAAGCTTTTTTAATTATCTCTGAACCTTAAATATAGGAATAGATATGATGATTTTCATGTAAATTAGGTTTTTATGCATGATTTGACTTCATATATAATCTTGCATTTAGAAGTTTGCTTTGAATCGTTCTGATGTTCATCATACTCATTACTCAGAAAGAAATTAAAGACAATTAGAGTTCAAAGCAGGAACACAGCAATATTTTACATGAGTAGAGTGATTTCATTTCAGATAAATTGGTTATGACTAGCAAGGAACATATAGGACATTCAAAAACAGAGTATATATGGGAGATTCAAAACCGTGTCTTCTCATGACAAGCATTCCATAACTGACACCACCAATGATCAGAACAAGCAACAGACACTTGAATGTAACTTTGCCCTGCCTACATTCCCCTCCGCCTGCCCCTCCCCCTGTTCTAAAAATCCACACCAACCCTCTGTGCAGAAATGGAGTAGTCCAGACTCCAAACCCATGCCTTTCTTAAAGCAACCCTTCCATTTCTTGCCCTGGGCAGATCACATGGGCATTATCAAGTCGGGTGCATATGCAGAAACTGCATACGCAGGTATATAATCAAACTTAAGCCAGATATGATGTATCTCCATACCCAACCCACCAAAAGCCCATGCATATTATACAGTCTTCCCCAACTGGGACATTTTTAAAATTACAAAAACACCCTTTTGGGATTAAAAACTGAAAACTACCCCAATAACTCCAGCAAATCAACTACATCACCACAATCATCATCATCCTCATCCTCATCCCCATAATCATCACTAGAATTGGAATCACATTGAATAGTAGAACAGGTTTGAAAAGAAATGGGAAACCTGCTAACCCTAGGCATGGATGCCAAAACAAATCTTTGAACCTTGTCAATGGCCACAATTGAAGGAGGCTCCTCAATAAGCTCCTGCTGCACGTACTGGTTGCTCACATAATAACCCACACGTGTAAACTCCCGCCCTCTGTAAGAGCAGCTCAGAACAATGGCCGCCACACCCAATAAGTCCTCGGATCGAATCAAGTCAACCTCTGGAGGATCCGCCTGGAAAAGAATTAAAATTGAAGAAAATCTCAAAACCCCATAACTACAAATAAATAAACTCAAACCCCATCAGAAACTGCATTGATTATTGATCAATACCTGCAGGACAAATCGATAATTCCCGACTTTCACAGGTCCGACGTGCACAGTCTGAAGGACCTAATCATAGCTTTCGTCCTCTGCGCATCCCACATATATGAGGTTCCATTCCAGATCTATAACAGCAGAAGCCAATGGGATTAAATTTTACACAAAAATCCCTAAAAAATGGCTATAGACATACCAGCAATTTGAAGCAAAACTGACCATAATTGAGGGGAAGAAGGATCTCCTAATTTAGAAGTTTGCTTTGAACCGTTCTGATGTTCATCATACTCATTACTCAGAAAGAAATTAAAGACAATTAGAGTTCAAAGCAGGAACACAGCAATATTTTACATGAGTAGAGTGATTTCATTTCAGATAAATTGGTTATGACCAGCAAGGAACATATAGGACATTCAAAAACAGAGTATATATGGGAGATTCAAAACCGTGTCTTCTCATGACAAGCATTCCATAACTGGCACCACCAATGATCAGAACAAGCAACAGACACTTGAATGTAACTTTGCCCTGCCTGCATTCCCCTCCGCCTGCCCCTCCCCCTGTTCTAAAAATCCACACCAACCCTCTGTGCAGAAATGGAGTTGTCCAGACTCCAAACCCATGCCTTTCTTAAATCAACCCTTCCATTTCTTGCCCTGGGCAGATCACATGGGCATTATCAAGTCGGGTGCATATGCAGAAACTGCATACGCAGGTATATAATCAAACTTAAGCCAGATATGATGTATCTCCATACCCAACCCACCAAAAGCCCATGCATATTATACAGTCTTCCCCAACTGGGACATTTTTAAAATTACAAAAACACCCTTTTGGGATTAAAAACTGAAAACTACCCCAATAACTCCAGCAAATCAACTACATCACCACAATCATCATCATCCTCATCCTCATCCCCATAATCATCACTAGAATTGGAATCACATTGAATAGTAGAACAGGTTTGAAAAGAAATGGGAAACCTGCTAACCCTAGGCATGGATGCCAAAACAAATCTCTGAACCTTTTCAATGGCCACAATTGAAGGAGGCTCCTCAATAAGCTCCTGTTGCACGTACTGGTTGCTCACATAATAACCCACACGTGTAAACTCCCGCCCTCTGTAAGAGCAGCTCAGAACAATGGCCGCCACACCCAATAAGTCCTCGGATCGAATCAACTCAACCTCTGGAGGATCCACCTGGAAAAGAATTAAAATTGAAGAAAATCTCAAAACCCCAGAACTACAAATAAAAAAACTCAAACCCCATCAGAAACTGCATTGATTATTGATCAATACCTGCAGGACAAATCGATAATTCCCGACTTTCATAGGTCCGACGTGCACAGTCTGAAGGACCTGATCATAGCTTTCGTCCTCTGCGCATCCCACATATATGAGGTTCCATTCCAGATCTATAACAGCAGAAGCAAATGGGATTAAATTTTACACAAAAATCCCTAAAAAATGGCTATAGACATACCAGCAATTTGAAGCAAAACTGACCATAATTGAGGGGAAGAAGGCTCTCGTAGGAGATCTCGAGCTGAAATGGATTGGGAAACATGGCAGGATTGTCCAGCACGGTCACATTAGTTATGCTCACGCAGCTCGCCATCTTTCTCTCTGAGCTGTAACTGCTTGCTTCTCTGGTTTGGCAGGGATCTTGCTAATAATATCTCCACTTTGGCAGAGGCCTTGCTAATTCATCCATCCACAGACGCTTGGCCTCTCTTCGCTGACGCTTGGTTTCTAAAAAGGCCGATGATCTAATGGTTGGAGTTTATTCCATCGTCTAACAATCGATCTAAGGGTCCATAACGAGACACCGCGGCACGGAGGGGAGTTCCTCTCAGAGGGAATGCCTTACGGCGTAATTAATGGCTTTGGCATCATCGATGAACCATGAGAAGTAAATGGCTGCAGAGATGAAAAGAATATTGGCCAGAGAGCAAAATAAACCTCTTTTTATCAGAGTTGAACAATCAAATCCCATGGCCCTAATCAGCACCCATAATCTAATCGCAAATGATCCTCAGCTGGAACTTAGATATCTTGTTGCCCAAGAGCAAGCAATTTCACATTTTCAGGATATGTTTAGGCTGCTAAGAGATGATAATAGATGCCTGCTAAAGGAGATGGAAAACACTACCACACAGCTTGAAGACCAGAGAATATCACTCCCCTCAAAGGTTGAGAGAGGCACTCAACAGGACACCTATGTATAAGAAATCAATGTAAAGGTTGAAGGTCAATTGGATAGGCCTAAAACTCAGTCCACCACTACTCTTAGGGATGCTAGAAGGGAGAAAAGAAGAAGAGGAAAAGAGGCAGTGGGAAGAAGTAGAAAGGAAAGCAGGCTTCTATAAACTAGAAGAAGAGACCACGGCAAAAGCATGGGATGTCATAGAGGCTACCAGAGCCATGAAGGACATGGACATTGACTAAGTTTCTCAGAGGATAAGCAACACTTTCAATAGGGGGGTGATGATGAGCCTCATCATTGAGCAATTACATGGGCCTTAATTGGATTTAATTCACCTCGTAACTTAGTCAAACCAACTATTCTCACAACTTATTGCATACTTTTGATTATATTTTGTTTATGAAATGAGTTAGAGTTGGATATTTGGCTTTGTGGTCTAATGTGCATGTAATGCAGGAATAAAGGATGAAAGCAAGAAAAATGCAGGTAGAAAGGATAAAAGCAAAGAACTATGGCAAAGACTCAAATGGGACAAGGGAGATTAACTATCGGAGGTAAATCCTCCTCATTTACTACCCCTCCATTCGAATATTCCACCATCAGCTCGAAGTGCACACAGCCATCACTTTGAAGACTAAAAGACAACCGAGCAAGTGAAAGTGACACAAACCAGTTTTTCTTGAGTTAGAGGCCAAGCTTCCCTAATGGGAACGAAGTCGTTAGAGACATCAGATGTATAAATAGAGAGGCTTAGGACCTCAGTAGGATTCAGACTTCTATTGTAAAACTCTGTTTTATTTATGAGCTGCAAGAGACTTATGACAGTTTGTTCTGTAATCCATGGTTTTTATAGTAAGAATGAGTTATGTTTAAACCAGCTCTAAGTTAACTCCGAGGGTTGAAGCTCTTAGGTTAGGGCCCAACCCAAGCAGCCAAAGCTCCTCTTTACTATACATGTATGCTAGCATAGAGTTTTGTTCTATTTATTTGCTTAAGTAGTTTCATGGTTTTATGTTCATTTGCTTAAGTAGCCTTATGGTTTTCACTGTTTATTTGCTTAAGTAGTTTCACTTTCATTACAGCAATATAGCGTAGATTATTCATGGTTTTCCTGTTCACTTGCTTCAGTAGCTGCATTTGTTATAGTTTACTTCCATTTATGCCTTCTTTCAGTTCACAGGTTAGTTAGAGGAAAAAGATCACTATCAAGTTATGCGCAGGTGTCTCGACCTCATCTCCTCCCTCTGGGACCATGACTTGAGGAAGGGACCCTTCAGTAGCCCCGAAAACATAGGTTTTTGGTTCTCGCATGAGCTAGGGAGTTCGTTGTTTGATGCAGTTATTTGTTCACCCGCACTAGTTTTCTCTGTCGTTTTCCTTTGAAACCGCCTTCAGCACGTTCTTCATGCATCACTTCCTCATCGTCCAATCCACAACAAACCTTCACAATCACCATCCGATCCATTAGTTTTCCCAACTACCACTTACTTTATGCGCTTTAAGTCCCCACCGTCGATTTGCCTCACTTGATCCGACGACTGTTGCTTCACCCGATCACCAACTAGCTCGGTCGATCTCCAATATTGATTAGCCCCACCCGATCAGATGACTGTCGCTTCACCCGATCACCAACTAGCTTGGACAATATCCACAGTTGATCAACCCTGCCTGATCCAACGGCTATCGTGCAATCTCGCGTGGATTAGTGCACGGACGTTACCCGCCCGAGAGCACATGAGAAAAGTGGTTTTCTCGTGCTACGTGTCACGCAGTTAGGCTAATCGCGTGAAATTTCAAAATACAACTTACAGCATGAAGGGCGCACAAGAAACTACTTACCGTCTTAGCAACCTGCTCCATCATTTCCGCACATTTCTTTTTCCCGTGATACAATCTCCATCGTCCATCTCTTAACTTCATCTGCACGATAAGATCTCAATCGTTCATCACGTGCGTTCATCCTGTTCACCCATCTAGTCACTTAATCTGCACGATAAGATCTCAGCCATTCATCGCTTCGTTACCTCATTCATCCATCTCTTCACTTAATCCCTCACGATACGATCTCCACCGTTCATCTGCTTTGTTAACCTCATTCGTCCATCCATTCACTTAATCTCCGCAATTAGATCTCGGCCATTCATCTGCTTTATTACCTTGTTCGTCCATCCATTCACTTAAGCCTTCGCAATACGATCTCCACCGTTCATCCTGTTCATTCACCCCGTTCATCCATTTATTCGCTTAAAGCCCCGCGATAAGATCTCCACCATCCATCTTCTATTTGTTGATCGATCCAACGGTCCCTAGGCACTACTGCATCCCTACATCCTCCTTTCACCAATTTCGATCTTCGACTGCTTTTTCCGCTTGAAAACCGATTTAGCTTAGTTTCTTTGCTTGCACCTTAGGATAGTTTGATGCTCTTTACTTATGCAACTTAGATAGCAGCCTTAGGATTAGTGATTTTTTTAGCAATTCTGCTTAGCATGGTTGTTTAATTGGTTAGTTAGGTTATGGTGTGGTTTATCATTACATGTTGTTTTCTTCAATACTGTAGTAGAAGTAGCTCTCCCTTAGGATAGATTTTCTCTTCTTCCATCAAAGAGTTAAGCTTCTTCTAACCCTATAGAAGTCTGGCTTGGAACCCCTGGGGTCTCTTGCCAGATGAGCAGTGACAACAGGAAGTACCTTCACTTTTACTTGTGCATATAGCACTATCACCTCCAAGTTTGTACGAACCCCGGGTTGATAAGCTGGTAGCCCTGGGAGTTACAGCATTCTTGTTGCAATACCTAAGCTCATCATAGACCCTAACAAAATTAAATCTATCAAGGAAGAAAAAATCCCCACAACCCTAAAGCATCTTCGAGTATTTCTCAAGTTGACAGGGTATTACCACAAGTTTGTTAAGAATTATGGGAAAATAGTAGCACCTCTAACAACATTTCTAAAGAAAGATGCATTTTTTGGACTCAAGAAGCAACTAAGGCCAATGAAAATCTATAAGAGGCAATGTGCCAAGATCTAGTCTTAGCTACACCAGACTTCACAAAAACCTTTATTGTGGAAGTTGATGCCTCAGGAAATGGAATTGGTGTTGTTTTAATGCAAGGAAAACCCATTGCTTTTGAAAATCATCCAATCAAGGGGAAGTATATACACAAACCTATTTATGAGAAGGAAATGTTGGAAATATTACATGCCCTGAAGCAATGACACCCTTACCTAATGGGAAGACACTTCAAGGCAAAAAAATATCATGATAGTATTAAATACTTTTTGGAACAAGGTTTATCTTTAAAAGAGAAACAAAAATGGGTAACAAAGATGTTGGGATATGACTTTGAAATCATCTACAAAAAAAGGGAAGCAAAATGTTGTTGCAGATGCACTCTCAAGAAGGGATGAGGATGTGGAAGAATTACTTTGTGCCATTTCTACTATCAAACCTGATTGGATAGTTATAACAAGGGATGAATGGAAGAATGACAAAGTGGTGTGGACACTCATTCAAAAGTTGCAGCAAGATCCCAATACATATGATATATTTATCTGGAAAAACAATTCATTATGGTACAAAGCTCACTTATATCTATGTAAGAACTCCCAACTCAAAAAAAATAAAAAAATGGAATTGCACACCTCTCCTTTAGGAGGGCACTCAGGATTTTTAAAAACTTACAACAAGGTCAAGAAGGAATTTTTTGGGATGGACTTAAATCTGATATTCAGAAGTTCGTTGTGAAATGTTAGGTTTTCCAACAAAATAAAGTTGAAACAATTAAGTACTTAGGTATGTTACAACATCTAACCCAAGCCTGTCAAGAGGTTTCTATGGATTTTATAACAGGTTTGCCCAAGTCTGAAGGAAAGAGTTCCATCATGGTGGTATTTGATAAACTTACCAAGTATGCACACTTTTTTTTCACTATCTCATCCTTTCAAATTCAATACAAATTCTACTACATTTACTGAAATAGTTCAAAAGATACATGGAAACCCAAAGATTATTGCAAGTGACAAAAATCCCATTTGCATTGGAAATTTTTCGATAGAATTATTTTCTTGTCTTGGTACTCAATTAGCTCATAGATCATCTTATCATCCTCAATTTGGTGGGAAAACTTAGATAATGAACAAATGTTTGGAAGGATATATTCTTTGCTTTGTATCTGATAAAAAAACACAATGGGTCAAGTGGTTACCTTTGGTAGAATGGTGGTATAACACTTCCTTCCATACAACACCAAAAATGACCCCATTTATGGCACTTTATGGATATCAACTACCATCCATCACATCATATTTAAGAGAAAAATCTAAGGTTCAAGCAATGGAAGATCACATCGAGCATCAACGAAAAAATTTCCAACTCTTAAAGGATAACCTGACTCTGGCACAGAATTGAATGAAACAATAGGAAAATCAGCATCACAGTGAAAGAAGCTTTGATTTAGGTGATTGTGTATTTTTACGACTACAACCATACAAACAAATGTCCCTCAAGCAAGCTAACAAGGATAATAAATTATCACCTAAGTACTATGGTGCTTACAAGGTGTTGCAAAAGATTGGTATTATGGCATACAAATTGGAGTTGTGGGCATCTTCCCGAGTACACCCAATGTTTGACATTTCATGCTTAAAGAAGGTTATAGGTGATAATCTCCCAGTTCAATCAATATTTCCAAAACTGGATGAGGAAGGAAAAATCATATTGGAGCCTGAAGTAGTCACTGAAAACAAGAACATAAACAACTACAGAATCGTTTAATTTTAGAGTATCTCATTAAGTGGAAGAATTTACCCACTCAAGATTCCACGTGGGAGGATGATAATTTTATACAGAAACATCCATAACTACTCAGGCATTCAGGAAAATACTTTTTTGAATGAGAGGGGCATGTTAGGTCCCTATAATACTAGTGTAGACCCCATATTGTTATTTTTGTGCCCCATGTAGTACCCATATTGTTATTGTTGTGCACCATAGAAGCCCATGATTGTTATTGTTGAGCCCTTACATTATTATTCTTATTTAGGCCCTGATTATATTGTGACCCTTCATACTCCTATATATACCAAGGAGATCTTGTCATTTGTATCATCCAATAATTGTTCATTTATGTGATGTAAAAGGAGGTTTCCCCCTGAAAGAGGCTTATTTTCAAGTCATTGACCTATATTTTTTTATGTTTTTTTATTTGGTTACATAACATGATCTCCTGGACCAAATATATCGAATCACTATAAGGAAAATAGAAGATTATGTTAATTCTACAGCTAGTGGTTCTATTAGTTGGAGGAGCATTCAAAGCATAGAGGTTGGTTCGGATGTTGCGTGGGATGACTAGCAGCAAGGAGATCACAAGTTACATTCTAGATGATGTGAAAATGTTTGCTATGCTTGTTGGATTGGTTCGAAGGTACGATATTTTCCTACTTTTAATGGTATAGGTTCTACCATTAATTTATTAATGAAGTTATTTTGAAATTTGAAGAGACACAAAACATTCCCTTGTTGGATGTTTCCCTTCAAGCAACACCAACGAGGTAGTGGGGAGTTCATTGCAATCATCTTCAAGGGTGGGATTCGGTCAAGACTTCTTTTCTATGTCGATTTGGTGCCCCAAAGGATTATTCATCTAGAATTCTTAAATACAATGGATATAATAGTACACATAAACATATTCAAAATTATAGAACTAAGTGGACTGAAGGAATTCTGGAAAACTTATGGGTACATTAATTCATCCATGCATTGGGAACATTCCCGCAAGCCTGGTACCTAAAAGAGGAGATGAAAAGGAAGACAATTCCATGGGAACTAATGATAGCTGAGTTTTCCAATTATTTTTCCCTTTCAGATGAAGACGAAAAGATTGTAGGAGCCTTGAAAGCAATTAAAAGAGTTTTGTTTTCCACAAGGAAGCCTATTGTGGACTCCATTGACCAAGATATTTTTGAACACATACATGAATTAGGGTTTCATGAAGTTGTTGCTTGGAGAAATTTGAATCTAGAACTTGATGATGATGATATAGAAGAATTGAGGAATTTGACTTTCAAGGAGTACAAAGGGGAATGATATATAAAGTATAATCATATTAAATACACTTCACATCTAAGGCCATCGAAGTTGCGGAAATATAATATTGGCATTGAAGAGAAACCTAAGATAGCTTCTATTGGTGATTACAGGGATGAGCAAACTACAAAAGAATTTTTTGACCTGCTAAAAGAATATGAAGATCTGTTTCCTGGCTTAGTTGCAAAGCTCAAGGGGATTAAAGGATACTTAGGAGAAATGAAAATTGTTCTGAAGTTAGATGCAAGATCTATTAAACATCGACCTTATAGATGTAATCCCAAAGTAAATGAAAAAGTAAAGAATGAAATATACAAGATGTTATCAATTAGTCTCATTTTCCCTGTTGATGAAGTTGAGTGGATCAGTCCCATTGTAATTCAGGATAAGAAATATCGAGATGACATTTTAGTTTGTGTGTATTATTGAAGCCTTAATAATTCTTGTGTTCATGATCCATTTCCTACTCTCTATAGTGATAAAGTATTGGACAATGTTGTTAGAAATGAAGCCTATTCTTTCATAGATGGTTTTTCAGGATACCACCAAGTGCACATTGTAGAATAAGATAAGTGAAAAAAACCACATTCACAATTGAATGGGGTTCTTGTACCTATCATGTCATGCGCTTCAGTCTAAGAAAATGCTCCAACTATCTTCTCGAGAATTTTTATTTCTGCCTTCCGAGAATATATTCATAAAATTTTGGAAGTTTATATGGATGATTGGATTGTACACAGTGTCTTAAAAAAGCATTCCAAACTCTTATGGGTGATGTTTGATCAGTATCGAAAACTGCAAATTTATTTAAATCTAAATAAATATATATTTGTTGTTCCATTTGGTACTATCCTTAGCCACATTATTTGCAAGGATGGAGTTTGTGTAGATCCAGCCAAAGTTGCAATCATTTTGAATATGTCGCCGCCCAACAGCGTCAAGCAGTTGTGATCCACTTTGGGGCATATAGGTTATTATCGTTGATTTATTCACAACTATGATTTGATCATTTCTCCTTTGGAAAAGTTGTTGAAGAAAGTAGAATGCTTTGTGTGGACTGGTAAATGTGATACTGCATTTGATACTTTGAAGGAAAAAATTATCAGCCCTCCAATCTTGGTCAATCTAGATCGGAACAAGGAATTACATGTGCACATATATGCTTTTGGAATTAATCTGGGTGCCATGATAGCTCAACCAGGTGAAGGTAATTTAGTTTTTCCAACAGGAAGCTCTTTAAAACTGAAAAGAATTATACAACTATAGAAAGTGAGGCCCTTTCTATGGTGTATTCACTTCAGAAATTTAGACACTATCTGCTTGGAGGCCCTTTTAAATTCTTTACTGATCATTTTGCATTAAAATATTTGGTGAATAAACTGGTCTTGGAAGGAAGGATATGCAGGTGGTTTTTGTTATTTCAGGAATTCATATTTGAAGTTATCGTAAAACTAGAGTGGAATAATGTGGGACCTAATCATCTTTCTCGATTGGATTCAGGTGAAGTTGGGGAATCAGTGGATGAACAGTTTCCTGAAGCAGACTTATTTTGGGTTGAGGCAGTTCCTAGTTATTTGGAAGATATCTCCATGTTACTTATCATTGGTCCATTCCCTGATGATTACACAAGAACTCAGAAAAGACACATGGTGGTTCAGGTTATAGATTATCATCTTATTGTAGGGAAATTATACAAAATGGGACTAGATCATATTCTTTGGTGATGTGCTTTAGACCATGAGAAAGAAGATATTCTCTGGGAGTGTCATTCAGGTGTTGTGGGAGGTCATGTAGGAGGAAAACACAATGCCAGGAAAGTACTGCAAGCCGGGATTTGGTGGCCCACTCTGTTCAAGTATGCAAAAGAGAATGCCAAGAAATGTAATGTTTTCCAACAGGTTGGTTGACCCTCACAGTGAGACGATCTTCCATTACAACTAGTACGAGCACTCAAAGCTTTTGAAAAATGGGTTGTCGATTTTGTGGGTCCCATCAATCCTCCTGCATGACATTCTCATGCTCGATACATTATTATTGCTATAGAATACTTAACACATTGGGTTGAAGTTTCAGTTGTCAAATATTGTACTGCTAGTACTGTTGCACGGTTTATATTTGAGAATATCATTACTTGCTTTCGGTGCCTCAGGATTCTTATAAGCGATCAAGGATCACATTTCCTTAATGAGATTGTTGACACATTGTTGCGGAAATTTATGATTCGGCACCATAAGAGCAGTCCATAACATCTATAAGCAACTGGCATGATTCAAATTTTTAATAAAATGTTGGATAAGGGACTTATTAAGATCTATTATGCAAATAGGGATGATTGGGATAAACACATTCCAACCACATTATGGGCATATCGTACTAATGTGAAGCGGTTGCACAAGTATACTTTGTTCCAACTTGTTTATGGTCGGGAAGCCATAGTACCAGTTAAGTTTATTGTCCCTAATCTATTTGTTGCACAAGTTACTAAAATGATAATTGATGAATCTATTGTGGCATGACTATAGGAGCTATGGGAACTGGATGGAGAGATATTTTTGGTATGTTTCCACCAAACTATTGAGAAGGAACGAAAAAAGGTTTGGCATGACCGACACATAAAGAAGAAGCCCTTCTCTATTAGCGATCAGGTCCTACTATATGACATCAAATACTTGAAGCATCTCGGAAAGCTACAAATGCACTGGTGGGGGCCTTTCCTTGTTGTGGATATACAAGATTTGAGAGTTGTCAAGCTCACGCAATTGGATGGAGTTATTTTTCCAGGATGGATGAATGGCGCATGCCTAAAACCCTACTATGGCTGATAAATTATTTAGGTACTTGTGAATCTCTGAAAGGAGGTCATAGTTAGGAGTAGAATTGAGTCAGTCATGTTATTTGTTTATGGTTGTTGCGATAATAAGTGTAGTTTAATCAGCTTTTTCAAGTTCACTTAATTGCGACCCACCACAATCGATTATGATATAGGGGGAGCACGTGTCAGGTGTCATGTCCGTCAAAGTTTGTCATAATTAGCTAAGTATTTTCGATTCATTATTATAATATTTCTCATAATACCTTTTGACATATTTTGAGTGTCTATTTTTTGGCTATGTCATCATTCCCTTTTAATTGGACATAATTATAATCCACTTTTTGAGTCATTTACGTCATTTACGCAAGGTCCATGTCCTAGTCATCATTATTATCCCGATTCAAATCAATTTTTAGATGTTGTCGTATCTATTAGTTAAAGGCTTAGTTATTTTGCGTCTTGTTGAGGATTTCTATATAGCATGCATGTTGTTGTTGGGATTCCTCATTGTGAGTGTCTAGTTGTTCGAATTATTCACTCTGGCTCATGTGTTTAGTCCTTCTGCCCCTCAACCTCATTCTCGGCCTCTCATTTGCATTATCTACAGTCGTCGAACTCCACCCATGACTTGTCTAACTAAACCTGTTGTCTCTCTAGGGCTCTCAAATTCCTACATTGTGGCCATGGAGGACACTCTCGAAAAGTATGAGAAAGCCACACTAGTTGGTAATGATTTGGCTAACTCCTTCCTCTTTCTAGTGTTGAAGCTTGAAGTTTTTATGCAACCTTCAGTAAAGTAGGGTGGTAGTGGTTCTTCTCGGGTCAAGTCCAATTTTCAGCTTTTGCAGTAGTCTACATTGATCACTTTGCAAACCCTCTCTGTGTTTGGTACCACTCAAGAAACTATGAAGTGTAAAAAATTCCTTATCAGCCAATCACATGGAGGATCGTTATGGCTTGACAGGGAATACCCTATACATGTTAATGATATTTACAGGTTGATAAGATTGTTAGTTGGTGGCGCAGATGTTGCTTCCGCTTTCTAGACTGCCTCTAAACGTGGTAGGAAAAAGGGTGATGATAACTTTTACACCAAGTATGGTACGCGGTGAGGTGGTCAAGGTGTTGTTATTGGCATGATCAACAATTCCAGAATACAATTTGCATGTCACATTATAGTAGGAAATCTAATGCGCCTTTACACTAAGGGTGAGTGTACGCTAGATGTTATCTCTTTCATCGAAGCTTGCAATCATCGTGAGTAGCTTAATTGGTGTAGCTATTTGTTGAACAAGTTGTTTGAGGCATATGAAAATGTTGTCAAGTGGCCTACATACTTTATTTATGGTTATTTGGTCATTTTTATTACCGCGATGAAATGGTATACAACGGAGGGTAGACAACAAGTTGAAATATCATATGATGAGCCTTTGGCACTTGCATACATCTCGTGGAAGGTCTCAGGTGATCCCAATAACAAGGAAATTAATGAAGAGGGTTTCTCCAAGTGGTACACTAAAATGGTGCAGATTACAAAAAAATTGACACAGGTAGTGAGACCTATTTTAGGATAATACTATCATTCATTTTGGTTTGGAATTTGCCATGGAACTAGTTATATTCTCCCTAAGGCTAACAATGTCGAGAATTTCCATATGAGGCCACTACCCTTCTATGTCTCTGAGGAGATATTCCACAATGAAGTCCTTTCATGGTCATGAATCCATTGTCAAATTCAATATGGTAAAGTTGTTTATTCATTCGAAGGGATGCAGCCATGTGCACCCTTTAGGGAGAGTCCTTGATCGTCCAAGAAGCGCACAGTCGATGAGGTGCTTAATCCCATTTCTAAGAGTTTGTTTTTCTATTCATGTCACTTTATAAGCCTTCAGTCCATTGGTAAGTTCTATACCTCCTACTTTTTATGTCCAAGCTATCGTTCCTCTTCATAGTCACTTACTTAGACCGTCAGCTGTCCCTTTCATTACCATGGACCCCACCCTTATATCCCAGCCAACAATTCCTGATACTCATAGTTTTTCTACCCTCTTTCCATTCGTAGCTTGAAACAATTTGAAGAGCCAAAATTCTAATATTGTAGACCTTACGGATGAAGAGCCTAGAGACTTTATTTCTAGAGTTCAGATAACTGAAGAACCCCATCATTCCCCTCCTACCAATTCTCCCCATTCCCCTATCTCATCGTACATCAATCCCCTCTGCTAACATCTTTGATATCCCACACACAGGTAACCATTATACTAAAGAAACCAAAATGGAAGTCAATTTTGTTGTTCAACATATTACCAAGAAAACCCTAAATTATCAATTGTGCATGTCACCGCTATGACCACTACCTCTATAGTTGGCCCCGATGAATTTCCTCTGGCATCTTGTCCAGAACTTTCCGTAGTTCGAACTATGTAGTTCACTCAAAATCATGATCGTTGTCGCGAAGTTTTGGACCTTGTTCCACAAACTTGTGACCTTGTTCATGTGTTACCTTTGCAAATTGTTGATCAAATTCGGGCTTAGTTTCATCAAGAGTAAAGCCACGAACGAGAGACTTCACTGCATAATCATTCAGAGAAGTCTGTGGAACAAATTGATTCTTCTAAAATTGAATGGAGGATTAGGCCTCTGGGACCCCTCCCTTATTAGCAAATCATGTGCATGAAATTGTGGTGTCTATGGGTGTGTTGTGGTAAAACACAACGCCCCTATTTTTGACTTGTTCACTTCAAATAATGGGGACCTTTTCTATAAAAAAAATTGGCTAAATGCCTTTTAGGATTTTTTATTAAGTTAATTATCCTATGCTTTTGTTACTTTTTCATTTTTTTAGACTTTCGTTTTTTATTGTTTTGTTGAAATCAATTTTTTATAAGCTTCCCACTGATACTTGTTCCGCCTCATTTGGTCAATTGGTTTGTAAATGGCACTCCTTTGAAATCTAATCATTTATGTCGCCTGGGTTAAAAATGCATAAAATGTACAATATTCCATTTTTGTAATTAAATTAGTTCAATAATGCATTTGTTTTAAATATTAACCCCTAGTTAGTTATTACTAACATTTTTCATTTTTTTACTTATACAGCCAAATCATGAAGCAACGGGATTTTAGTAATTTACTCCAATATTTCAAATAAATTACTAATCTCGAAAAATCAAAATGTCAAAGTGATTGTAGTTTAGATAATTTCGTAACTAAATTTCATTAAAATAAAACCAAAATAAAAAAATTGATATTTAATATTAAATCTTAAATTAATTATTATATAAAATATAATTAATTTAATTTAATTATATATATATATATATATATATAAATATATATATATATATATATATATATATATATAATTAATATATATATATATATTATATATATATATATATATATATATATATATATATATATATATATATATATATATAACTTATTTCGCGATCGGAGAATTGCATTGGGACTTTTAATTACATCGGGAATTTCCAATGAATGCATCTTTTAAAGACCCCAAACACCTTCCTTCCCTCGATCGTCGATCTCCCAATCATAAAAAGCAACGAGGCATTAACCAAAGTTTAAAAAATTCATCTGTTTAAATTTCGATGCATTGCATCGGGACTCCTCAACTAATACAAGCTTTATGAACTCCAACTCAACGTTTCCGCCGATGCGATAAATCAACCGTTGACTTTCATTTTGGGCTCATACATTAATTCGTTGTTTTGAAATGGTTTATGTAAGTACATTACCATATGAGTGAAGTAAGGTAGGTAATTTAATATTAGTTTAAAATAATTAAATAATAAATTTTAAATTAATTTAGTTAATGAATATATAAAATTTAATTATTATTTAGATTAATATTAATTATATATAATTAGTTAGATTAATATTAATTAATAATATTTTATTAAATAATTAGTTTAATTTATGATTAAAAATTAAATTAGAATTAATTATTAGATAATTAGAATTTTAATTTAGGATTAAATTTTTAATTAAAATTTTGATTTTTTGGCTTAGAAACAGAAATTCTAGATTTATGCCATATTTGACTCATGAACTTTGGAGATTCAAAGATTGAGTTTTACTTAGCCAAATAAGACCTAGGACGGCTCATTGGAAAGATAAAATCAAGGAGAACATTTTTTAGAAGGTTTCATTAACAAATTTTGGTCATTTATTCGGGTCAAAAAATAGGCAGAAGATCAAGCTCCAAATTTTTAAAACAAAATCAATTTTCTGAGTTTTATTTTTTGCATTTTCATTTGTCCAATCCTTTTCTTAATGCAGATCCATTCGTCAATGATATCATTGGCCAATTAAACCAACCCAGACATCAATTGAAAGCTTATATTTTATTTTCAATTCTTTATTTAAATTGAATTTGATTAGATTTGTTTTAAATGCCAGAAATGATATTTTGATTTTATTGATTGCATTTTAATTTATTTTGATTTCTTTTTTCACGAAAACAGTAGAAGAGATATGGAGAAAAGGATCTCAATCAATGAGAATGCTCCAGCAATTAAATATTGGAATTTTAAGCAAATAAAATTGGATTGGGCAGATTTTTCTTCAACAAACTTTCCTCTCAAAAATACCTTTGAAAATATTATAAATGACAGATTGCAGAATGTAATAAAGCGTTGCTCTCTTATGCAATTTTGGACTTCTAAAAGCACATCTGTAATAGGAATTTAGAGTTGTAAGAGGGAGGAGAGAAAATCTCAGATCTGAGGATTAGTGAGTATTTTTCCTTTGTATCTTGAATTATGTATAATGGGCAGAGTTTGCACTATTGTGGCTCTAGTTTTGAAAGCAAAAGTTCAAGCAATGTAAAGGATTGTTGGAGACTAGAGTCAAAGAAATGGATGCAATAAATTGGTATTTCTAATACCATTGTTTCAAATATTAGTTTTATTTTTATGATAACAATAATGTGTCATTTTAATCATGTTTGTGCACTTGTGTTAATATGAGTAATTTGTCTCAATATTGTTATTATGTATCTCTGCTCTTATGGATTAAATTTTGATTTCTACGTAACTATTTACTCAGAAATCTGTCTTATAAACCTGATTTATTAAATAGTAATGTGTTGTAAACTATTTCTGCATATTATTGTTTAATTATTGGATTTACTGATTTGATAATCAATATCATTTTTGTGAATTACTTCCCGGAATGTCGTTGGTTTATTATTTCAGTTAAAAGGTCTCCATAGGATGTGTTTCGGTATTCACAAATATCAGTTAATTGAACTAATTCATTAGCTTAACATTAACTAAAAGCCAGACATATTTAAATCCTTATCATTTAATTATCTTGATCTTAGTTGGGTTAGATCTATATCTGCCTAATTAAGATAGGATTAAGATTAGTTTCTTTTTGCTTGCATTATAGAATAAGCTTGCATTTAGATTAAGTTCTACATTCTTTTTTAAGTCCTCTTCTCAAATAGGCAAAATCTTAGTTGTGGCTTGGCTGAACCCAAATCAACTTAAGGGTCATTCTCTTGCCTGATCAGCAAGAAGAAGTGATCTGATATCCCTGTCTATTGGTAGTTAAAGATACATTATAAACCAATAGCAATAGGGAGAATGTAACTGGACCTAGTTAAACCAGTCGGAGCCACTACTCCAAACAGAAAATGAGCTGCTTTAAGGTCCGGAACGGGTGGGTATCCCCCAATGTTGAGGCAGACATTTTTGGCCCTCAACATTTTTAGTGCTAGAATGAGAGCCTGAAAGTTGTTGTCTATTGGAATCTTTTCAATTTTAACATTTTATTTAAATCACGATGGCTCCTCTTAAACTTCCAATTTGGAGTTGTATCCATGGATGTGCATCTTCCAATACTCCATCCGAAATGGTAAGACTCTTGTCTCAGATAAAGTTTAATGGTAAGAGAAATTCTTCTGCTTTTAATCATGTCTTTCAATTTATTCAAAAAGTTTCAAATTATGATTTTCAAAGAATTGATGAAGGCATTTTATGCATAATTTTTACTCTCACATTTGCAGCAAAAGCCAAAAACTGGTGTAGAACTCTTCCGGTTGCTTCAATTTACAGCTGGGATTAATTTGTTACAATTTTCATTTGTAAATTTGACGGCTATGATTATAAACAGGTATGTGATGAAATTGAATATCTACGAAGATTTGAAAATGAATCTGTTAGAAATTTTAATATTCGATTTCATTTGAATTGTTTAAGATTCAAAGTCGAAGATAAACCTACAGAAGAAGAATCACTAGATTGGTTTAAATATATTTGTTCTCTTCCTCCCATTCCCAATCCATATGAAATTAGTTCAAGTTTTGTTTCATCCCCTTTTAACATAAATGAGAATTTCAATATGTATGTGCAAATAAATTATGATGAAGTGGTTTCACAAAGCTTGAAAAATATTTCTATTCAAATTCAAGAAGACAACAGCAGAAAATTTTAGAGAAAGAGCTGCCTTGAAATCTGAAAATTACTCTGTATTAAATTCAGAAAATTAGATCGCAAATCAACAAGCGCAAGCAGTAATCAAAGTAAATAATAACACACAAATTGCTGTACGAATTTCTAAATTTCTTCATGATAAACAAATGTCGAAATCAGAGTAGCAAAGCAGCCTTCTTCAAGAAAACGGGAGTAGGCAAAGGAATGATCTACAATCTGGAATTTACAATGAGCATAACGCACAAGAATTCTCAAACAGAGACATTTTTAGATGCATTATTTTATATTCACATTTTTCCCTTTATCCTGATATTTTTAATGATGGTAATTTTTCCCCTCCTGGTATAAATGATATTTCAGAAAATAAAGAGGATGATTTAAATGAATTACCAATAAGTTTTTATGAAGATAGAAAAACAATTATTGATTATTCTTTTGCCATTAATGAACATGAAATATTTATTCCTCCTTGTTTTGATATATTAGACGAGATCGAAGGGAGTTTCAGAGAATATTGTGAAGTCATTATAATAATTACTCTGACATTGAAGATGTTGATTTCTATTCTTCTCAAGAGAATCCTCATGAGAAAATTCAAATAACATCTGAGAATGAGGAACGTTTTAATTTAGAAATTATTCCAACCAATCTTCATTCTAGAGCAGCAAATTATCTTCATGATTTCACTATTTGAAAAAACATTCCAATTTATTATTCATATCATGATCAAGCTCTCATTCCTACTCATAATCATAATTCTCTTTTATAATTCACAAGTTGGAATTGACAATTACTCAAATTCCATAATTCTGGCCAATCTTTGTGAAAAAAAAAAAAAATAATAATAATAATAATAATCTCAAAACAATCTCAATTGTGTTGTAACATTAGTTGTACCAATAGTGATTTCATTTTATTTTTTCTTTTTCATTTATTTTGTTTAAATTTAGATTTATTTTCTGATTTTATTTTTCAAATTTTTCACACTTTACGCTGGCATATTGAACACTTTAATAATGAACACTCAATTGATGCATTTCCCTATTGGGAAATTGAAGTTTCATATTATAATCATGAACATCAAAAGCTATTAATATTTCAATTTCAATCGATGTTCATCTCTTATCAAAAGCTTCTATCTTCTCAAAGGCAGTGTCAACAAGAGAATGTATTTTTACAATCTGGCCAACAATCTAATCCAATTAATAATTTTCCATTTTATTTGACAAATTTCCATCCATTTTTCATTAGCCTATTTGAAAACTGTTTGGAAATTTTTCCTTCAAGGAAGATTGTTAATAGCTTAACATTTGTACATAACACTAACAATTTTTTCCAGGCCTTTGAATTTAAAAGCTCATATCCCCAATCTGGCCTATCATCTCATCTTTTGAACATTTCCCAATCATTAATAGAAAGCCATCCAGATTTCTGTGATCCAGTTGGTATTCAACTGAAAAGGAAATTTCAAGAGAAGGAGATTATAAATAAGTTGCTAACAATAACTGTACATTCTGATTACAGATTTAATTTTCTTAGTTTAACTAGATTTGTATTTCTATTACTAATATTTGAACTGTGTGCATATAAAGGAATTAAAATGAGAAAATGGTTACACTAGAAATATGACTATACCTAGCCATTTTCCTGCATATGGTTAGTTAATTTATTTTCAACAGTTCTGCAGATATAAATAAAGCAAAGCAATCAGCCCTTCTCATACATGTTCAGTGAAATATTTTCCTCTCATCAGAAAATTTTTAATTCTTGCTTCCCATTTTTAAATCAAAATTTATTGCAGTAATACCTCTACTCTTCCTATTTTTGAATAATGTCTTGAATAAATTCAATTGAGTTTGCACTTGGCACCAATCACCTCAAAGACACTTTTTTCCATTTCGAAATTTCCTTATAAGATTTTCTTCTGAAATTTATTTATTAAAGGTTTTGAGGATATAAAGATTCATGATCTCATTATCCCATGAAATGTATGACTGTCTATTATAAACTTAATTCCAATTCAATCATGATTAGTCAGAGTAACCTTTCGCTGTAATCACATGAAGTTCATATTATCTTCCTCAAAATTTGTTAAAATGACCTTAAAAGTGTCCATTTTGATGTGTGCACATATTCAAATCTGTGTTTATATTATTCCACAATTAGTGGCTTTATCCCATTCTGATCTTTAGTTTATTATTTGATGTTGTAATATGCATCACATTTATTTTACTAAAGACATTATTGAACAGCCGCTATAACAATACAAACTTCAATCAAGATTAATTCAGAATGAGCAGAGGTAATAAATTGTTGTTGCAATTCAAAAGGGAAGCATATTTTCATATTTATTTCTAGTGAATTTTATGAATTTCAGATTTCTTGAACATGAATAATTGATTTCCTTCAGCTTGATTACCCACCCTAATTTAGAATAAATAATGAGATGATTTTGAACAAAATCAAAATTTTGATAAATCAAAAGAAGAATTTGAAGATTCATGAGGTAAAATCTATAGACAATTTCCTTCCAGGTACGCATTTATAAGTTCATTTTCATCTATTATTAGTTTCTCTTTTCCTTAATTTATTTTTTATTCTTGTTATGTTTTATTTACAGGTTTTCATTTGTTTTCAAAACTTGAAGTAAGCAGCAAACCCATTTCAAATTTGCAACAGGTTTAGGGAAATTTTATTTGTGATTCATTAAAATTTAAGCGTTCTTTAACTTTTCTTTCATTCATCAAAAAACCCAATTGAAGTTTAAAACAGTATCACAGGACTCATATCAGAAACATTTAAACTTGATTTTCATATTGCTAATACTACAGTGAATATATTTTCGCAATATTCTCATCCCGCTCATCTTCGTCAACTATTTCATTCTGATATCACATCATCCATTTCACAACCATTTGTAGCGAAATATTTCATCGGAAGTAGCTCTTAGCATTTTTCGATAACAAATTGATGATGCGAGACCTCTGATGTATTACCTCACTCATTCTCTCATAAAATGCTATATCGCATTTCGCATATCACAGGTTTTCAGTTGAATATACTTCCATTATCTTGAATCAACAATCTTCGATAATCGACTTTACCAATATTGTGATGTACACATAACTCTGGTCCCGATATGAAAGTTAAATCAAGTTCATAAGAAATATCACGTCCATTCAATCGTAATAATGGTAGAGGCATAATTTTAAAGTACCGATGTCTCGGATCCAATATGATATTAAATGGTCATAATAAATCCATCGAGTCCATTCTTCATCGCATATCAGCGTATCAAGAATATTACATCGTGTACTTAAGATTGCCAATCGCCAATTTCTTTTAAGGTCCAAAGCCGGTCCCACCTAAGAGCCCCATCATTCATTGCATATCGGCGTCGCAAGAATCATATTGTATTACATCCTGTACTTAAAGTTTGTCAATCACCGAGAACCACATCATCCATCACATCACCGCTATCGCAAGTATCATATTAGCATTTCCAACATGACTATTTTTCAATATTCTGATATGCCGACATCGTTATTGCTTCATTTGCATTTTTTATGCTCATATCACAATTCCGAATGTGCGATGTGCGAAGCACAAAGCATGACATGACTATCCCCGATCTTTAATGGTATGATCACTCCATCTCATCGCACATATTCTCTTCACATGTTCTCATATCACAAATTTGCCATTGCAACCTCTGATGTGATAGACTCCAATGCATGCCTCTATGCCAATAACATTTAATCAATATATGGCGTATTAACAAAGGTGAAATTTTGCAGATTGAACATTAAGCATGATGAAGAAACATGCAATGCGAATCATCCAATAAGGCATTGTGTTGTATGAAATATTTTAAAGAAATCTTGGGTAACCACTATGGTACTAAGGCAATTGATGACAAATTTGCAGCATATTTAAATCATTTCGATTTCTCATATATTTCAGTTTTAAATATATAATTCCCTAATTGATATGAAATTCAAAGACCTCTTTATCCTCACATTTAAATATCATTATCTTGAATTTGGTCTTAATTTTGGACAATTTATAAAAATCATGTAGTTTATATGAAACTTTTAATATTTTGAGAACATTCATTACTGCAAATTCTCATTCTCATTTCTGATGCATTTGTTTTAATTTCGATCCCCTTGAACACAAAGCATTCCCTTTTTTCATTTTACTGTTTTTTTTAGTTTAAATAAAATAAATAATGATTTTGGGTTATAAGATTTTGGTTAGTTTGACTTCTTCATGTTTTTAATGTTAAAAAAAATAAATAAATAAATAATCAACTAGTATTGGAGAAATTGATACCTTTCAGGTAAGATTAAATGCAATTATCCATTGGTAAGATTCATGTACCCACTTTCATTAATTTCCATTTCGTTACTTTAGTTTCATTTTGTTTTTAAATTATGCTGATATAAAATCTGTTTTGCAGCTCTTCATAAAAGCTTTCAATCCTCCGCTAGATCATATTTTGGAAGCCCTATACTCTTCTCCTGGTTTTATTTCAAGAAGCAGTGATAATCTTTTTGGAAACAGCTACACTAAGAAGTTTCTGAACCTTTAATCTGTTTCTTTAAGCATTCTTTTTATTAGAAAATGATTAAGATGATGCTTTGAAATAAGAAGATTGACACGAGACAAAAAAATTTCATTATGGCTTAATTTTATCATCACTACTATCTGAAACCTAAAATGCTTACAACCCTGCAAGGTATAATTTTTCTGGATCTCGACATAAGAAAGAATTATTACATGATTATTTTCTTTTACTTCATGTTGTTGAAACACTGATATAAACATTCTTGTTAGAATTTATCTTTCAAAACTTGAATTTTCCTTTCCACTTGTAAATTTCTTCATTTTCATTTTTGTTTGCTGATTTCTTTTCTCACTATAGCATAAGAATTCTTTTCCTTTGGTTTTCAGTTTTAATTTTGGTGACTCTACCATGATTTATATGGAAGGCCTTCTTGTTACCTAACAATGGTCGGCATACATAGAGAAAAATTGTTAATAGTCTACTATTAGATTTTTCTTAAAATCTCTTAATAGAATTTGTTTTTCTTATTATAAAGGTAGACATACTTAAGGAAGAGATTACAAAACAAGAGAAGTTGACAAAGTATCATAAATTTTGAGAAATTTCTTTTTCATCAAAATTGTAATTATTTTGAGATTTCGATATTTTATTAAAATCTTTCAAAGTTCTATTATCAGTCAAGAAAAGTTATTTTTAACCAAGTAAAGACACTTTACAGCAAAGCACCTTTAACTCTGAAATTGTCATTCTTAACTCTTAAGGAGTCAATGATTCTCCCTATCCCAAAGAGTCTTATTTTTCTAGAGTGTAATCCAGAAATATATTTAAACTTAAAAAATAAAAGGTCTCATCATGAGCTTGCTTACCATGATCATAGGCGAAAAATAGGCACTGCTAAACAAACCAGGGTAATGGCTTATGATAGCAAACAATTATAAGACAAGGGGTCTCATCACGAGCCAGCTTGTTCAGTGCAATTATAACCAATGAATGGCATTGTCAACTATCTGGCTACCAAACCAGGACAATGGCTTTTAAGAACTAAAATAATAATAATAATAATAATAATAAAATAAACATATATAAATGGATTTATCTCTAGGTCAATAATTCTTAAATAGATGAGATTTTGAATCATTCATGATTAAAAGGTAACCTTGTCAAGACTATAGATGTTTGCTGGCAGCAGTGGTTCTACCTGTGACAAATGAGTATATTTTAAAAGCTAAATCTGTAAAGTGACCTTTGTTTTATCTCTACAACTAATTAAGGACTGATATAGAGTTTTGAAATATTTTATTTTATGAGGAGTTTTAAGAAAGAAAAAAAATATAGTTAGATGATTCTTGTTTTTATTCAGATTAATGAACCTAGTCAAGCATTCCAAAAAACACTTTTCTCTTCTTTAATTATTTTTACTTTAATTTTAGGAAAATCTCATTCATATCAAATAGAGATAACTGGTTCTTCTCTCATGTGTCGTCATTGTTGTGGTAAAACACAACCCCCCCTATTTTTGACTTGTTCACTTCAAATAATGGGGACCCTTTCTATAAAAAAATTTGGCTAAATGCCTTTTAAGATTTTTTATTAAGTTAATTATCCTATGCTTTTGTTAATTTTTCAATTTTTTTTTTAAACTTTCATTTTTTATTGCTTTGTTGAAATCAATTTTTTATAAGCTTCCCATTGATACTTGTTTCGCCTCATTTTGTCAACTCGTTTGTAAATGGCACTCTTTTGAAGTCTAATCATTTATGTTGCCTGAGTTAAAAATACATAAAATGTACAATATTCCATTTTGTAATTAAATTAGTTCAATAATGCATTTGTTTTAAATATTGACTCCTAGTTAGTTATTATTAACATTTTTCATTTTTTTACTTATACAACGAAATCATGAAGCAACGAGATTTTAGTAATTTACTCTAATATTTCAAATAAAATACTAATCTCCAAAAATCAAAATGTCAAAATGACTGTAGTTTAGATAATTTCATAACCAAATTTCATTAAAATAAAACTAAAATAAAAAAAATGATATTTAATATTAAATATTAAATTAATTATTATATAAAATATAATTAATTAAATTAAAATAAAATTTAATATATAAAAAATAATATATATATATATGTATATATAGATAAAATTTATTTCGTGATCGGAAGATCGCATCTAAACTTTCCAATGGAGGATCCCGATCGCTGGTTTCCCAATCATAAAGGGCAATGGAGCATTAACCAAAGTTTAAAAAATTCCTATGTTTAAGTTTCAATGCAGCGCATCGAAAGCCCTCAACTAATACAAGTTTTATGAACTCCGACTCAACCTTGTATTATGAACTCCGACTCAACCTTTCCGCCGATGCGATAAAATCAAACGTTGACTTTCGTTTTAGGCTCATACATTAATTCGTTGTTTTGAGATGGTTTATGTAGGTACATTACCATATGAGTGAAGTAAAGTAGGTAATTTAATATTAATTTAAAATATTTAAATAATAACTTTTAAATTAATTTAATTAATTAATATATAAAATTTAATTATTATTTAGATTAATATTAATTAGTTATAAATAGTTAATTATATTAATATTAATTAATAATATTTAATTAAATAATTAGTTTAATTTATTATTAACAATTAAATTAAAATTAATTATTAGATAATTAGAATTCCAATTTAGGATTAAAATTTTAATTTTTTGGCCCAGCAATACAAATTCCAGATCTATGCCAGATTTGACTCATCAACTTTGGAGGATCATAGATTGAGTTTTACTTAGCCAAATGAGGTCTAGGATGGCTCATTGGAAAGATAAAATCAAGGAGAACATTTCTGAGGAGGTTTCACTAACAAATTTGGTCATTTATTGAGTCAAAAATTAGGCAGAAGATAAAGCTCCGAATTTTTCAAACAAAATCAAATTTCTAAGTTTTATTTTCTGCATTTTCATTTATCCAAACCTCTTCTGAATGCATATCCATTCATCAATGATATCCTTGGCCAATTAAACTATCTCATGCATCAATAGAAAGCTTATATTTTATTTTCAATTATTTATTTAAATTGAATTTGATTGGATTTATTTAAATGCCAGAAATGATATTTTGATTTTATTGATTGCATCTTAATTTATTTTGATTTCTTTTTTCACGAAAATAGTAGAAAAGATATGGAGAAAAGGATCTCAATCAATGAGAATGCTCCAGCAATTAAAGATTGGAATTTTTGAGCAAATAAAATTGGATTGAACATATTTTTTTCAACAAGCTTTCCTCTCAAAAATACCTTTGAAAATATTATAAATGACAAATTGCAGAATGTAATAAGGGGTTGCTAACCTCTACAATTTTGGACTTCTAAAAGCACTTCTGTAATAATAATTTAGAGTTGTAGGAGGAAGAAGAGAAAATCTTAGATCTGAGGATTAGTGAGGATTTTTCCTTTGCATCTTGAATTATGTATGAGGGGCAGAGTTTGCATTATTGTGGCTCCATTTTTGAAAGCAGAAGTTCAAGCAATGTAAAGGACTGTTGGAGACCAGAGTCAGAGAAATGGATGCAATAAATTGGTATTTCTAATACTATTGTTTCAAATATCAGTTTCATTTTTATGATAACAAGAATGTGCCATTTTATTCATGCTTGTACACTTGTGTTGATATGGGTAATTTGTCTCAATATTGTTATTATGTATCTCTGCTCTTATGCATTAGATTCTGATTTCTGAGTAACTATTTACTCAGAAATCTGTCTTATAAAACTGATTTATTAAATAGTAATGTGTTGTGAACTATTTTTGCTTATTATTGTTTAATTATTGGATTTACTGATTTGATAATTAATATCATCTTTTGTGAATTAATTCCTGGAATGTCGTTGGTTTATTATTTCAGTTAAAAGGTCTCAATAGGATGTGTTTCAGTATTCACAAATGTCAGTTAATTGAACTAATTCGTTAGCTTGACGTTAACTAAAAGCCGGATATATTTAAATCCTTGTCATTTAATTATCTTGATCTTAGTTGGGTTAGATCTATATATGCCTAATTAAGATAGGATTAAGATTAGTTTCTTTTTGCTTGCATTATAGAATAAGCTTGCATTTAGATTAAGTTCTACATTCTTTTTTAAGTCCTCTTCTCAAAGAGGCAAAATCTTAGTTGTGGCTTGGCTGAACCCAAATCAGCTTAAGGGTCATTCTCTTGCCTGATCAGCAAGAAGAAGTGATTTGATATCCCTGTCTATGGGTATTTAAAGATACATTATAAACCAATAGCGATAGGGAGAAGGTAATTGGACCTAGTTAAACCAGTCGGAGCCACTACTTCAAACGAAAAGGAGCTGCTTTAAGGTCTGGACCAGGTGGTTATCCCCCAATGTTGAGGCAGACATTTTTGGCCATCAACGGGGTGCAAGGAGGAAATCAAGTTTGGAAATAGATTTGGAATAGAAAGTACTTGCCTTTGTATTCACAGGTCGACAAATGACAAGTCAAAGTACAAATGAAAGGATCTCATGTATGGAACTCATGCCATGAAACAAAGGCTTTGGTGAAACAATTTACCTCTTGGGACATAAGAGAGGGTAGGACTGCATTATTATGAGAGGACCCATGGCAATAGCATCCCCCTTTAGCAGAAAAAACGAACCTAAACCATATAAAAATGTTAACAGAATCCCAAGGAGATTTTAAGGTCGTAGACTACCAGAAACCTATGGATACACCACATGGTTGGCGATAATGGAAAACATCAGATGGTTGGGAAAAATCAATCAATTCTCTACCTGGGGAAGAATTTCAACAAATTCTTCACATTAGAAGGATAATAATCTCTTTAAAATGGGATATGCTACGTTAAGGGAGAAACCAAATTGGAGCATTTTCTATAAGAGAATATTATTCCTTAATAGCAGGTCTCCAGCCTCAAGCGGACACACATCTATGGGGAAATATTTGGAAAATTTGTGGATGGCCCAAAGTTTCGACTTTTTTATGGATGATAGATTGGGGGCAATCGTTAACTTAGGATCGCCTGCAAAGGAAAGGTTTCAAAGGTCCATCGAGGTGATTGTTATGTTTATAGGAAGGGGAAACAATAGATCATGTATTAATTACTTGCACTTATTCACAAAAAAAATTGACAACTTGTTCATCGTATTTTTAAAGAAGCTTTACCAACTGCATTGGATATAAAGGCTTTGTTGGAAGAATGGTTTTGAACAAATTTTAAACATCCATTGATAATGAAATATTGGCATCTAATTTTAGGTTTCTCCTTATGGAATTTGTGGAAGGAGAGGAATATGAGAGTCTTTGAAGGAAAATGTCGACCCATCTCAATGTTGCAAGAGTTGATATTTAAAAATATTAGAGAAACTTTGCTAGTGTTCCCTCTAGAATCGGGAGTTGGGAAAATGGACGACAATGAGGCGCTTATTATAAAAGAACTCAATATTTAATCCAACAAAGTCCTTACTCTACATAAGTATCAAAATAGAGGATTCTCCGGGGATATTTTTTTCCAACCTCTTCTAGAAGCCTTCATCATATTGAGTTTCGATGGGGCCTCAAAAGGTAACCCAGGTAAAGCAGGTTTTAGAGGGATTTTTCGAGATGAGAAATTGAATCTTGTTCATGTTTTTACTTTTTCCCGTGGGGAGGCTACAAATAAGCTTGCAGAATCATGGGCGTTAGAGAAAGGTCTGTAAATAGAAGCGAGGAAGGGATACGACTAATACGGAATCACGGGGACTCCCAAATAGTGGTCAATATTGTAGAAATATGGTGACAGAATTGCAACTACTCAAGAAATTTAATCTAAATCAAGAAACTTAATTCTACTCTACTTCTTTGAGGAAATTAATTCACAATTTAGAACAACATTCGGAAACATACATCAATCACATACACAAATACATATATTTATCTAGGGGAAACAAACTAGTAAAAACCCCTTAAACATGCCTACATTAATCAGATGAATAGAGAATATATTACAATTTCTTGCTCGCTTTGAGCTCAACCTGCAAGTGAATAACCTCTCTCTCTCAATAAAAAGATCTAACCTAGACTTAGTCAATTTTTTCCTCTTCTTGAGCCCCTATTTTGTTGCACAATTTCTGAGAAATTAGGACCCTATTTTTTAGGAATTTTCCTCTAATTGATTGTGCAATTCCCAAGGTTTGATCTCTAACTACATGCAACACATATACACTCAAGACTAGTCTACAACTGATGTTACACTGCCTTGGAATCTCCACCACAAATGGGGAACTCAAATTCTCTACATGCACTGGCCATTTTTGGTTGATTGATTAGTTAACTAGATGATCTCTGAGTTAGACCGTTGTCCCACTACACAACTAACCTCCAATTAGTTCTATCAACAGTTAGAACTAGTTTAACTTAAATCAAACTGGAAATAACTTAACTGAATTGCTACAAATTAGCAATCACACATGCATAACTGAAATCCAAGCCCTCTAATTTGAATTTACTGAGCTAACTGAGTGAAAAGAGCCATGTCACTTCAGTTAACTAACTCCAAGTTGTCTGCTGATGTGAAAATTCGAATTTTTTCAATTTGACCAAGGAAAAGTTAAATTGAGACTTTCTTTCTACACTTCTCAACAAATATTGTGAACAAACTTTTATTAAGTCATCCGCCAGAAAAAATAATTTGTAGTTGGCATCTCCAAGAGGTGGTAAATAATATTATATATTTGTTGATCACTTTTGATTATGTTATTCCCACACACATGAGGCAGGAAGGCAATAAGGTTGTTAATTGTTTAGCTAATTAGGGAAGTTGCAAGAGACATGTAGCATTAGATATGGAGTGGTCGAAGTGGACACGTCAGGATCATCTCCAGTAGCTATAGTAATGGGTTGAAGAGGATAAACACCGAGTTGAAGCAAGGATCCCCGACGGGGGTGTCTTACCAGCAATAGAATACCAGAAAGGAACATGAAGCAATTTTCTGGCAATAGAATTTTGTACAAGGTAATGAGTGGCATGTGAATTTATTGTATGGTGAAGGTGGAGGCAACCTTTGGAGGGTGAGCCTCACCCTCCACTTGGCATCACATGGGACATGCGTGGCGTACCTTCGCTTCAAGTTACAACAACTTAATTTTTAGTTCCCTTCAAATTAAATGCACGAGGATGGGAGTTCGGGGTATTGAGTTTGCCAAGGGTTTCAGACATTCAATATGATTTGTCAATTCAGGTATGAATCATCTCCCCTATGGCAGATTGGATGTTGTAAGGAATTTTTATGACATTCAGAGAAGGTTTATTTATGACTTCACCATGATACATTGTCTCGAGATGGCGAAGTTCTAGGGGAAGCAACACACTTGGCGGTCATTTTGGAAATTTCTGAGAGTTTGGCTTTTACCAGGTAAATGTTATATTATGATCACAGTTATATATACTAGTCCTACTAGTGTTTCAGGGTGGTGAACAAGACCTATCAATGTCTTTGGAAACTTTCTGGTGCAATACTTTTGTTTATGTATTAGTTTCTTAGTTGGGTGTTTCATTGCTAAGGGAAGGTTGTTTACATTCTTGTTTTTACACGAGATTCTGAGAGGGTTTGGCCAATTCATTTTTCAATGTTGGTCATCGTTGTATTCCATAGTTAGTCGTTCGAATGCCAAAAGTTTACCCACGTAAGATAGTTGGTTTCATATATTTGGTCAATGTTTTTTGTGTTTTTTTTACACAATACATGGTCTAGACCCTCCATTGAATTGGTTTTTGTCCTTCCATCAACGGCTCCTCAGACCCTTGACCCTATGGGATTTCTTTTAATTGTCCTATATTAGTGTGTGGAGTATGTTATAACAGATATTTCTCCATTTGGTTCTAAATTCATCCATCATCTTGTTATCCTTGGGTCATTTCTCATATTCCAAGGTGCCATACAGCCTACTCCTCTAGCCTTAACGACTTCTAGTGAAGTGTGTCAGTATGTGGTTTCGGTAGGTAATGGTCTCTATGTCTTTTTTGGTTAGTAACCACTCCTTCGAAGGTTTCCTAACGACTTGTGGTTTGTGGTAGCAGTGGGGAATTTCACTCTATCCGTCAACTATAGATTGGCTTCTTGTGTTTCAGAGGTGTCCTATCTCTAGTTGGTTGTTGCACTAGGTTAATTCAGTCAGTCCAAACAGTTGTTGTATGTGTTGAATACAAGTTTCAAGCTCATATAGCCCCTCGTCAAATATATCCCAGTTGCAGGGAAGGTGCTCCAGGGTGTCTTCATCTGAGCACCGTAGGGTATTCGAGTCGAAATCGGTTGCAAACTTCTTCGATTATGCTCCCATGGAGGTGAGAAAGGAGATACTTACTCTGGAAGTAAAGGAGTTTGGGAACTGGATGTATCATTTTGACTTAAACATTTGTAGTGGAAATTTCAAATGGGTTCTAGACCCAAGAAAGTTGAGAAAGAGAATATTGTATTTCCTACATTCTATATCAACACACTAACAGATGGAGACTCTTTTTAATATGGTGCTTTGATACAAACAGGTTGACAATTACAAACTATTTGTTGATCAGGAGGAGTTGAAGAGGATACTGAGGGACATCCAATATGATCTGGATGGTATAGTGGTTAGACTAAATAGAGTGGAGTGCTTTGTGGTCTTAGACTCAAATACTGACTCCAATACTCCTTAGAATGATGAAGCTGATGTCAACATACCATCCCTCAACATGGTTAATGCAAACTCCTCTCCTGATTACCACGGGCTTAATCTTGGACGAATAAGTCCATCTCTGAATTGGCTCTTATCTTTCTTTGTTTGCAGTAAACCACTATGTCAAGTATAATCTTTGTTGTTATCATGAGTACCCACAAAGTTTACTCATTAGGAAAGTACCAGTCTTAATAGTTAGGTTGATTATTTTTCGTACTACTTCCTAAAAGTTATTGGTCATTTCTCTAACTAATAGAAATCTGTGATTAAATTACCAAAAAAGGGAAAAAGACTAAATGTATAATATTTTGTATAGAAAAAACAAAAACATAAAACATAAAACATATATATGTTCAATAAATCAAACTTCAACAAAAATATAAAACATTTTTTTTTACAATTAAAACAAAACTATTAACATTTTCTATTTAAATTAAATATATAAAACTATATGTTATTTTTAATATTACAATTTATTTATTTTTTAATTTCTCTTACTATTTTTTTTCATTGCAATGGCCAATGTATTTGAGTTACATTTTATGATGAGAAGTATTTGAATTAAAATAAGGTTTTTTTTTTCAAATTTATTTAGAATTTACACTTGATTATATTTCTAAGTAATAATTTATTTTGATTATACTTCTAAGTAATAATTTATTTATATTGATAGAATAATTGGTTTTTTTTACTATTTCTTAGAAGTTAATCCTCATTTCTTGAGGATAAAACTGAACTAAAAGATTACTGGTCATTTCTCCAGGATAAAACTGAGCTTGAAGGATATATCAATGTAATTTTTAAAAAACAAAAACAAAAACAAAAACAACAACAAAAACCCTAAATATATAATATATTTGTATAAAAAAAATAAAACATATATATATATATATTCAATAAATTAAACTACAACCAAAAAAAATTATATAACAATTTTTTTACAATTAAATCAAAACTATTAACATTTTCTATTTAAATTAAATATATAAAACTATTTATTATTTTTAATATTACAAATTATTTTTTTTATAATTTCTCATATTATTTTTTAAATATATAAAACTATTTATTATTTTTAATATTACAAATTATTTTTTTTATAATTTCTCATATTATTTTTTAAATATATAAAACTATTTATTATTTTTAATATTACAAATTATTTTTTTTATAATTTCTCATATTATTTTTTTTTTCATTGCAATGGCCAATGTATTTGAGTTAATAAATTAAAGGTGGTCTTTTATTTAAAATTTACACTTAATTCTATTTCTAAATAATAATTTATTTATATGGATGGAAAATTTGTATTATAAAACCATCTACAAAAATTCATATATATATTTAATAAAATGAAATTTTAATGAAATATATAACCATTTTAATAAATTAAACCTTTAATGGAATATAAATAAATTTTAATATAGTAATTTAGAATAATTTAATTTTAAATTTATTATGAGTTAAGAAAAATCAAATTTATAAAATATTTATATAGAAAATATTATAAATATATATTTATATAAAATAAATTAAACTTTAACAAAAATATAAAACAATTTTTTCAACAAAAATATAGAATTTTTTTATACTATCGAAACAAAATTATTAATATTTTTTATTTATATTAAATATATAAAGTTATTTTTGGTTCGCATGGGGTAGCTCAAATAGCAATGGCCTTGGAAATGAAGTCTCACTGAACCGGAGATCTTGGGTTCAATTCTTGTGCTACCCTCCCCAGAAATGGGGTGAACAACAAACATGTAAAAAACTCGAAAATAAGAAGGTCCTACCTAAACTTACACAATATATATATATATATAAAATTATAATTATAATTATTTTTTATTTTTTATATTACAAATTAAAAATATATATATGTATCTCTAAGTTTTTCATTGTTATGGCCAACCTCTCTGCTTTTGATGAGTAGAAGTATTTTACAATAAAGTATTTGAATTAAAATATTGGGATGAGAAGGTATTCTTTTTCAAAATTATTTAAAAAACACTTATTCTATTTCTAAGTAATAATTAATTTAGGTGGATAGAATATTTGTTTTTAAAAAAATCTCATAAAAATATAGATATATTCAATAAATTTAAACTTTAATGAAATATAAAACATTTTTAATATATTAATTTAGATTTTTCTAACTCATGAAGCTATGGGTCCAGAAGAATCAAATTTATAAAATATTTGTATTAAAAAACTATATATATATATATATATTCAATTAATTAAATTTTAACAAAAATATAAAACAATTTTGTATACAATTAAAATAAAATTATTAACATTTTTATAAATGTGAATTTTATAGACACTAAGTGACTACTACATCTATTAAAAAATATGTAGACAGATCAACTTCTATGGCTTATATTTAAAACTATTTATTATTTTTAATATTACAAATTTAAAAAATTATAATTTATTTTATTGCCTTTTTTCATTGTTATGTTAATCTTTGCCTTTTTTTAATAAGTATAAGTATTTGAGTTAACATTTTATGATTAGAACTATTTGAATTAAAACATTGTGATGGGAAGAAATTTTTTTCCAAATTTATTTAAAATTTACACTTGATTCTATTTCTAAGTACTTTATGTTGATAGAATATTTGCATTAAAAAAATAACCCATAATAAATATATATATATATAATGGGTTATTTTTTTAATTCAAATATTAATGAAATATAAAACAATTTTAATATATTACTTTAGATTTATCTAATTCCTAATCTATTATGGGCCAAGGGGATTAAATTTTAAAATATTTGTATAGAAAAGATAAACATAAAAAATACTTATATTCAATAAATTAAAGTTTAATAAAAATATAGAACATTTTTTTACAATTAAAACAAAACCATTAACATTTTCTATTTATATTTTTTCTTGTAAATCAAGGATTTTTATTACTTTACAAGATTACATTGTTGCATCCATTTTTTCAAAAAATTATTGGCCTCACACTTACTAGATTTATTGGCCAATGGGGGCATTCTCAAGTACAAAATGTATTGTCAGAGAGACAATGATTTCGTAACACTAGCTGATACCCATTGTCAAAAAATAAATAACACGGGAAAACAACTTCAACACATTAATTTTAATTTGAGTTTATTAAAACTGGTTGTTTTGGAGCCAAATTGGAAGGAGATGAGGAGTTTAAACTCGTAATGGACATGGCCCTCCATGTGAACAATCTGGGTTTCCAACTAGTACAACTAATCTTGGAATCTCCTCTATCCTCACTACAAGCCAACCAATCCGTCATGATTTTGCTACAAATTACGTTGCAGGTGTTTCATGAAGTCCAATACATCATTGCCGTTGTCTCAGCATCCCCAATCCAGCAGGAATATAGAATTATGCAACTGACGAAGTATGAGGACCATGCCATCTAGAGATGGAGGGTTGTTATCTTGAGGGAGGGAGTATGGCAATGGAGGATCCATAGTTTCTCCAAGACCCTGCTCTTGAGACATTTGGCGACGCTAGACTCCACGCATGTTCATCCCGCCCAACTATTAGCAAAGAGACCAATTCCCGCCACCTTTTGCACTGGGATCTACGTGTACCCTCACAAACTTTTCCACAATGCAATCAATATCCAAATTTCTTGGTTGAAGACCAATCCTCCAACCTAAGCTTGAGCGGAATTCCACTACTCCCTACCTCAAGCTAGGTAGACAACCTAGAATATGATAAGTTGTCGTTAGGTGGGTTTGGCTAGGCTTCAAATAAGAGACATTAAAAACATGTACCTCTTCAAACTCTACCAAAATGAGGCCTTTGTTGTACCCCACACATGGGAAGAAAAGATTCTGGGTAGAAAAAACCCTATGTCCACTAGAATGAGTAGTTTCTTACCACAAAAACAAGCCAAAGTTCCACCTTAACCTTGCACCACTGCTATGCTTCCTTGAATTCTGAAGCAAGAACACGTTACACCACGAACAACGCCCATGCACCAAAGTGAACATTGTCCCTCACCACCATGTTGTGACCGCTCCATAGCTTCTCAAGTTTGCAAATAACCTCACAATCTAAAACCACATAAACTATTTGCTTGACATCCTTACTCAGATTGGAACTCAACAACAAAGGGAGTCGCTCTTAGGGGAAATCCCGAATAATCCCTAACACCATTGTAGCACATAAATTCCATAGAGTACCCAACTACCATGCTTGAGACTCCACCTAGGTTTTCAAAATACAACCATTAAGGTAGTTGTTAATGTCATCAATCCACAATAGAATTTAAAATGACACCTCAAGATCTCTCGCATGTAATCCACCTGCCAGGAATCATTTATCCCATAACACGGAGGGGGCATGTGGTGGAGAACCTCACCACACTTCTCAATGCTTCATGACTCGACACCACCATCAAGGTACATTTTCTATTTGTATTAAATATATGAAACTATTTATTTATTCTAATATTGCAAATTAAAAAAATTATAAATTTTTTCACTAATTTTTTTTCATTGTTATAGCCAAGGTACATTTTCTATTTGTATTAAATATATGAAACTATTTATTTTTTCTAATACTACAAATTAAAAAAAATATATAAAAAAATTCACTAATCTTTTTCATTGTTATACCGAATCTCCCGCCTTTCATCAGTTGAAGTATTTGAGTTATTGAAGTATTTGAGTTAACATTTTATGAATAGAAGTATTTGACTTAAAACATTGTAATCGGAAGATTATGTTTTTTCCAAATTTATTTAAAATTTACACTTGATTTCATTTCTAAGTAATAATTTATTTATGTTGATAGAATATTTGCATTAAAAAAATAACTTATAAAAATACATATATATTCAATAAATTCAAACTTTAATGAAATATAAAATAATTTTAATATAATACTTTAGATCTATCTATTTAGGATTTATCATGCAATGAGGGGGATTAAAACATTTTCTCAAATTCTACACTCCAAAAGTATAATTGAAATTTACATTAATAATTTATAATTTAATGTTCCATTTGACGTTTTCATATGTATATATATATAGCCTTTAGGGTTAACTCAATTGGTCAAGTCCCTTTTGTTAAATCACCTTTGTTATTGAGAGGTCACGGGTTCAATTCTCTTGACACCCTCGTGGTTAGGGTTTGTAATTGAACCAACAAGAAGGGTTTGTAGTTGAACCAACAAGAAGTGACCCCTTCGGGTGGTTCTGCTTGGTACAAATATTTCGTGGATGTAGTAGTCAGCGATCTCTAGGGCATACCCCTCCCCCCCCCCCCCCCACCTTCCCCCACCCTCTCTCTCTCTCACACACACACATATATATAGATAGATTTTAAAAGGACACATGTGAACTCCATGTTGAGCATGGAGCAAATCACACATCACCTTCATATTGGGCTATAGAATGCACCTCTCGCCTCAACAACTAAAACAAAACCATTAACATATATATATATATATATCTATATATATATATATATATATATATATATATATATATTAAAAGGACACATATCAACTCCATATTGAGCATGGAGGGAACCACACATCGTCCTCATATTGAGTAGTAGAATGTGTCTCTCACCACAACAACTAAAACAAAACCATTAACATATTTAATCTATATAAAATTTATATTGAAATTACTTAATATTTTTAAATATCTATTCATAATTCATTTCGCTATTTTTTTCGTCGTTGTCATGAACTCCAACACAAATTATGAATCCTCCTCTGAGAATTGCCCATGCTCTTAGTGTCTATTTGTTCATGAAGCCCTGCAAAGGGAAGACGATGAATTACAAGTACAACTTTTCTAGATGTACCATGCACAGGTCGAACATGCAAATCATATCTTGGCTCTCCAACAACAAATTTTAAGGTTGGAAGATGAGGTTGATGCACTCAAGGTGATCATTTCAAACCTCAAGCTTAACAAAGATCCATACATTGTTTAGGATTAGCCTTTGGAGCCTGCAGACAAGCCCGTCACAGATCTCAACAAACTAGCATCTGATTTTGATTGAACTCCATGCAATGAAATTTTGGGTTTTTGGTTTTAATAGCTTTGATAGGAAGTCTCTCCATGTAATGGATTTACTATAAGGTTGTTGATAGGAAGTATCAATGATGTAATGGATCAATAGCTAATAGGCATCTGATACAAAACTGAATCTCAAGCGATATATTCCTCGTGTATTTATTATGACCAGGACAAATTTAAGTTAAATATTAATCAATTTTATTAAAAAAAAAAATTATTATTAGAAGTATTTGAATTAAAACACCGTGACGAGAAGGTATTTTGTATTCAAATTATTTAAAATTTACATTTAATTATATAAGTAACAATTTATTTATGTAAATAGAATATTTGCATAAAAAAAATAATATATATATATATATGAGATTTTCACACTTTAATTAAATATAAAATATTTTTAATATACTAACTCTGATTTATCTATTCATAATTTATTATAGATCGAAAGGATCAAATTTATAATAGGAAATATATATATATATATATATTCAAAAAAAATTAAAAAACAAAAAAACATATATTCAATAAATTAAAATTTAAGTAAAATATAAAACAATTATTTATACCATTAAAACAAAATGATTAACATTTTCTATTTATATTAAATATATAAAACTGTTTATTATTTTTAATATTATAAATTAAAAAATCTATAACCTATTTCGTTAATGTTTTTTCATTGTTATGACTGATCTAAGTATTTGAGTTAGCATTTTATTATTAGAAGTATTTTAATTAAAATATTGTGATGGGAGGTATTCTTTTTCAAAATTTAAAACATACACTTAATTCTATTTCTAAGTAATGATTTATTTACGTTGATATAATATTTGCATTAAAAATAATAATCATATATATTTAAAGTTTAAATCATTTTAATATATTAGTTTAAATGGATCAAACTCGAGGAAGAGTAAATTTATAATATATTTATATAAAAAGGATTAAAAATATATATACAAAATGAAAGTAGTGGTCTTCTCTAAAAAAAAACATAATCAGTATAAGTTCTATTTTGAAGGTAACATTCTGGAAGAAGTTAAGTTCTATTTTGAAGGCAACATTCTGGAAGAAGTTAAGTTCTATTTTGAAGGCGACATTCTGGAAGAAGTTGTAGATTACAAATACCTCGGAATTGACTTCAACAGAAATCTAAGTTGGAATGGTTGTAGAAAGAAAAGAACTTTGTGGGGTTGGAAAGAATTTTATGCTTTTCAAAATAGGTGTAGAGAGACAGAGTTATGGGACTGGAAAACCATTCACTCTTTTTGGGCATTGACAAAATTCAGAAGTGTTTGATTACAAACAAATTTAAGATTAAAAATGCAATTCCTTATGATATCTTGTTAAGTGAAACAGGGACTGCTCCTATTGAAGCAATTGCTATGGTGCGAGCCATAAGATATTTAAAAAAAATTGAGCAAATCGAAGAGGTTAGATGGCCTAAGGTTGTCTTTAATGATAGATTGTGCAAGAGCATAAAAACTTGGATGCAGCAAAATAACAAATGGTTTAGTAAATGGGGTATTTGCTTGAACGCGTGTCCCATAAAAATCAAAGAGATAAAACCTTTTGTTATGGATAAGTTCCACAAGCGTACTTGGGATAAGGAGCTAGGAAGAAAGAAAAATTACTATATTGAAGTGTTTAATCCCACTCATAGTCATTAACCAAAAGCATACATAGAGGTCAATATCTCTTGGAGAGCCAAAATTCTTATTGCTCAGTTAAGGACTAATTCTCATCAACTCCGTTGTGAAACAGGGCGTTGGAAAAGGCCAAAGGAAGTGTGGGAGGAAAGAGTATGCATTTTTTGTTCTTTCGGAAAAGTGGAAACAAAAAAACATTTCATTTTAGAATGTGAGGCCTTCAAAGACAACATGGAAAATTATGTAGATACGTTGGCAACTAGCTCTTGGGATAATCTATTTAGCGAGGGGTTTGTCGAGAAGAGAGGAGCATTTATTTTGAAGCTTCACAGAAAAATGGCCAAATACATCAAGTAGATGAAGAAGCAATCTATCCCTCAAGCTATCTTTAGCCTCATGGATGTTAAAATAATTTCTTTCTTTCTTTCTTACATACATATAATCAATAAATTAAACTTTAACAAAAATATAAAACAATATTTTATATGATTAAAACAAAATTGTTAACCTTTTTATTTATATTAAATATATAAAACTATTTATTATTTGTATTATTATAAATTATAAATTTTAGTTTTTTTTTACTATTTTTTTCATTGTTATTGCTAATGTATTTGAGTTAATATTTTATGATTAGAAATATTTCAATTAAAATATTGTGATTGAAAAAAAAAATTAATTAATTAATTATTTAAAATTTACACTTGATTTTTGAATATATATATAATAAAACAATTTTAATATAGTGACTTAAAATAATTTAATTATAAATTTACTATGAATCCACTGCTATCAAATTTATAAAATATTTATATAGAAAAAATTAAAAAAAATCATATACATATATTCAATAAATTAAACTTTAACAAAAATATAAAACAATTTTTTATATCATTAAAAAAATTATTAATATTTTCTATTTATAATTTTATTTTTTATATTACAAATATATATATATATAAATGTTCAGTGCGCCTTTTATGAGTGGAAGTATTTAACATTTCACGATGAGAAGTATTTGAATTAAAACATGGTGATGGGAAAGTTTTTTTTCCAAATTTATTTAAAATTTACTTAATTTTATTTTTAATTAATAATTTATTTATGTTTATAAATATTGGTATTAAAAAAAATAATCTATAAAATATATATATTTAATAAATTGAAATTTTAATAAAATATAAAACAATTTTAATATAGTGATTTAGAATAATTTAATTATGAATTTATTATGAGTCAAGGGGATCAAATTTACCCCGGATGTGGGTGTGTAGTACGGTGCTATGTATGAGGGCGGCTTGGTGGGATGGCGCGTGGCTTACGAACACCGCCATCTGGCCTCGCGTGCTGCCAGCCTTCAGGCTCACTGCAAATACCTTCAATGTTGCGTTAATGCAGCGCGTCCTTCCTTACCAGCCCTCCGGTTCTTCTGTTATGGCGCCCCTTCAACTCCTCAATGCTCCTCCCCTGTGTGTGTATTTCTCCCTCGTTGCCGCAGAGCTCTGCTCTCGGACCAGACCAGGGAATCGTTGTGCTCAAGATTACGGTGTTGATTCTCAGCCGGGATTTCATGTTTTACAGAGTCCTTCCTACAATTTCAAGTGTCGCTCGTCCTCTGTCATTCTCAGAGCTCCTCTGCGTGCTGCAGCCAGGCCCCCTTCAGTGTCCCTCTGCCTTCACGGTTTTGTCGTCTGTTCAGATTCTCCTGCTCTTTTCATCATGCCCAAATTGCGCCAAAGAATGGGCTGCAAGAGGGGAAGCTCCCGTGGGCGTGTTATCCACCAGCCCTCCTCCTCTACCTCGGACTCCTCGTCTTACTCCTCGGGCTTCTGCTCTGATCGCTATCCTGTTACCAGGAGCGGTCGTGGACGAGGGCGAGGGCAGCATAACATAGCGATGAGCTCTCACAATTCTCACTCTCATACTGCTCGTTTTCAATTCCCCTGCACTCTCAGCAATCACTCCTTCATCGCTTCAGTCACCATTGAGCTACGCGAGGGCACTGCTGGTCTGGTGGTCGCAACTCCAGGCGTGACTACGGAGACGAGGGTGGAAGACTCGCCTGGCACTTCTCAGTTTAAGGATTCTGGTGGTACTGCTACCCAGGAAATGCAAACTCAAGCTGGTCTGAGTGTCCCTACTGGCGGCGGTTCTACAGGCAAAGAGGGCCACCCCTCTGAGGATGATGACCCCGACAATTATGGGTGTCGTATTGTTGAAGAGTCGCCTTCCACCACTCATGAAGCTTAAACAGGTCTGCGTTCTTTGGTTTTTGGTTCTCTATTGCTCAAAGTTATGGTTACAGTTGCTTAATGGATCAGATTATAGTTTTGACCTGGGCAGCGCTTCCCTGTTTATATGTATGAGCCCAGAAAATCCGTTTTGGTCCTTGAATTACCTCTGGTCAGTCTACAGTTTTGACAATGGTATATTCTGTTTCTGTGCACTAGTCATGGTCCTGGTCCTAGTAGCTTTTCTGGACAATCAACAGCAAGTCTTTTTGGTCAGTGTTCAGCTTTGTAATGTGAATATGCCGCCTCTCTGGGCAAGACTTCTCGAGGCCGCTGCCTCTATGTAAAAAAAAAAGAAAAAGAAAGAAGAAGAAGAAAAAAAAAAATTAAAAAGAAAAAAAGAAAAAGAGAAAAAAAAAAAAATCAAATTTATAAAATATTTATATACAAAATACTAAAAAAAACATATACATTCAATAAATTAAACTTAAAAAAAAAATATAAGCATTTTTTATACCATTAAAACAAAACTATTAATATTTTTTATTTATATTAAATATATAAAACTATTTATTCATTTTTATATTTCAAATTTATATATATATATATATAATTATATAATTATAATTTCTCACATTTGTTATTTGTTATTTGTTCTTTATTGTTATGGCTAATTTATGTGCCTTTTATGAGTAGAAGTATTTAACATGGTATGTTTAGAAGTATTTGAATCAAAACATTGTGATGGGAAGGTATATTTTTCAATTTTATTTAAAAATTATATTGGAATAATTAATTTAGGTTAATAAAATATTTGGTTTTAAAAAATAATCTATATAAATATATATATTTAATAAAATTAAACTTTATTGAAATATAAAACAATTTTAATATATTATTTAACTTATTCAATAAATTTAAACTTTAATGAAATATAAAATAATTTTAATATATTATCTAATTTTGGAACTATTAGAGAGGAATCAAATTTATAAAATATTTATATAAAAAATAATAATAAAAAAGCGTATACATATATTAATAAATTAAACTTTAACAAAAATATATATATATATATATATATATATATATATATATATATATTCTACAGATATTAGGTGGCCGCTATGGGAATAATCATATAATTTGATGAGGGAACTATATAATTGTGGCCTCTATGAGAATAATCGTATAATTTGATGAGGGGAGTGTATAATTGTGCTAATGGCATAGAATTCTCTCAAAGGTGCATAGCTAGTCATATAATTTGATGAGGGAACTGTCTAATTGTGTTGGGGCATAGAATTCTCTCGAAGGAGCGAGTGTATAATTGTGCTAGTGGCATAGAATTCTCTCAAAGGCGCATAGCTAATCATATAATTTGATGAGGGAACTATATAATTGTCACGGGGGCATAGAATTCTCTCGAAGGCGCATAGTCAAACTAGCAGGGTCTAACCCCAAGAGTGTTGAGGAGAATTGATCTTGTGACCTCTCAATCGACGAGGTACTTAGCAATGGGAACTCGACCAATTAAGCTAACCCTTGAGGCTTATATTTAAATCTATTTATTATTTTTAATATTACAAATTAAATATTTTATAATTTGTCTTATTAATTTTCTTCATTGTTATGGTCAATCTCCATGTCTTTTACGAGTAGAAGTATTTGAGTTAACATTTTTTTATTAGAGGTATTTAAATTAAAACATTGTGATCAAAAGATATTTTTTTCCAAATTTATTTAAAATTTACACTTGATTCCATTTCTAAGTAATAATTTATCTATGTTGATAGAATATTTGCATTAAAAAATAACCCATAAAATTACATATATAGTCAATAAATTCAAACATTAATGAAATATAAAACAATTTTAATATACTAGCCTAGATTCATCTAATTCCTAAGGAATCAAAGTTATAAAATATTTGTATAGAAGAAAAAAAGAAAAAATCATACATATATTTAATAAATTAAATTTTAATAAAAACATAGAAAAAAAAATTACAATTAAAACAAACTTTTAACATTTTTTATATGTATTTATTTTTTGTAAATCAAGGATTTCTATTACTTTAGAAGATTACATCGTTGCATCCATTTTTCCAAAAACCTATTGGCCTCACTCTTACTAGATTTATTGGCCAACAGAGGCATGCCCGAGCACAAAATGTACTGCTAGAGAGACAATGATTTGCTAACACTAACTGATACCCATTTCCAAAAAACAAACAACATAAGAAAACAATCGCAACACATTAATTTTCATTTGAGTTTACTGAAACTTGGTGTTTTGGAGTTGAACCCAAAGGAGACTGGGTTTTAAACTCATAATGGACATGACTCTCCATGTGAACAATCTAGGTTTCCAACTGGTCCAACTGATCTTGGAATCGCCTTTGTCCTCACCACAAGACAACTAATATGTCATGATTTTGCCACAAATTTCACTGCGGGTGTTCCATGAAGTCCAAGATATCATTATGGTCATCCTAGCGTCCTCGGTCCAACTAGATAATAGAATTATGTAGCTAGCAAAGTATGAGGACCATGTCATCTGAAGATGGAGGATGTCATCCTGAGGTAGGGAGTATGGCAATGGAGGATCCACAGTTTCTCCAAGACCCTGCTCTTGAGACATTTGGTGGCGCTGGACTCAACGCATGTTCATCTTGCCCACCTACAAGAAAAGAGACCAATTCCCCACCACATTTTGCATCAGGATCTACGTGTACCCTCACAGACTTTTCCGCAATGCAATCAATATTCAAATTTGTTGGTTGAAGACCAATCCTCCAACCCGAACTTGAGCGGAATTCCATTGCTCCCCACTTCAAGCTAGGTAGACAACCCAAAATACGATAAGTCGTTGTTATGTGGTCTTGGCTAGACTTCAAATGAGAGACATTACAAACTTGTACCTCTTCAAACTCTAACAAATTGAGGCCTCTATTGTGCCCCACACATGGGAAAAAAGAGTCTGGCTAGAAAAACCCTATGCCCACAATAATGAGCAATTTCTTGCCACAGCAACACACAAACATTTTGTCTTAACCTTGCACCATCATTATGCTTCCTTGAATTCTGAAGCAACAACATGTTACACTACTCCTCTACAATCCTCGAAGCTAAAACCCCACATTTCTTTGTCCATGCGCACCAAAAAGACCAAGCAACTAAAAAGGAAAATAAACTAGAGCCAAATATTTTAAGATGAATATAAATTTCCCATAAGACTGCCATGAACAGTGCCCATGCACCAAAGTGAACATTGTCCCTCACCACCCTATCATGACCATTACACAAATTGTTAGGTTTGCAAGCAACCTCACAATCCAGAACCACATAAACTCTTTGCTTGACATCCCTGCTTAGATTGGAACTCGACAACAAAGGGAGTCGCTTTGAGGGGAAATCCTGAATAATCCCTAATTGTAGAATTTCTTGTAAATTCAAAAGCTCATGCAATTTACTAAATCACGAGACAAGAATCTACTTCTACTTTCAACCAGCGCAAGCCAATAGATCGATGAAAACAATATGAACAAGAAGAAGATAAATCAATGGCACATAATACAATAAGTTTCTCTGGGGAAAGCCACAGCTCAAAACCCCGCCTATCTGTATTGCATTAAATTAGAAATATGAGTGAATATACGAAGCTTTTTCTCACTAGAACAATTCCGCAAAAGTATGCTCAACTCTCTACCTCACAAGCCCACTATTAGCAAACACTTAGCCAATTTCCATTGCTTGCTAAGCTCCTATTTCCTTGCGCAATTCCTAGGATGAATAGCCCGTATTTAAAGGGAATTCATGCTTCCAAAACTGCGCAATCCAAACATAGGTCCTTCTCTGATTGCATGCATGATATTTACAACTCAGTAAATCATACAACTGATAGTACATTGTCCCTGCACTCTAGTCTCAATTGGGTCTTTCTTTGAACTGACATGCATGAGTTTATCATGAGGGAACCTTCAGTTAACTAGAGTAACACTTGTGAATGCACCAGTGCACCAACTAACTGTTAGTCCTCTATTAGTTCCACAAACAGTTAAAACTAATTTAACTGACCATAACTCAATAAACTAAGTCTAATTACAACTCAATTTAAACTCACATTGGACCCCTAAAATTTAGGGAGAACATATACATGACAACAAAAAGACTTCCAACTCGAAATTCCTAAGCTAATTAAGTTAATTAAACTTAATTAACTATTTACAAGTTGCTATGAGAATAAAATTCAATTTTAACTCAGTTTAATTCAAGGATGAATTAAACCGAAATTTCTTGTTGTCATTTCTCAACACTCCCTCTCAACAAGAAAGGGATTATCAACTACCCCGATCCTGTCTCTATGAAACTCAAATTTACATCTTGACAATGCCTTTGTCAAAATGTCAGGATCTTGCTCCTCTGTGGGAATGTGCTCTAACAACATGATCTGCCTCAATACACAATCTCTGAGATGATGATATTGGATATCAATGTGCTTGGACCTATCATGAAAAACTGGATTTTCATAGAGTTTGATACAACTCTGATTATCGCAATAAATCATTGTTGGATCCATCTATTAACCAAATAGACCAACCAAGATCTTCCTCATCCAGATGGCCTCACATGTTGCTAACTTGCAGCCATGTACTCTGCCTCTGCTGAACTGAGTGCAACCGATCTTTGTTTCCTGATGTACCAAGAAATTGTCACTGAGCCAATACTAAAAATCCCCCTAATTTTATTTTCTGGTCGGATGGACTCCTCGCTCAATCTGCATCCTTGAAGCTTCACTCCCTTTGTCCATTTGTACCATAGTCTGTATTTAGTAGTGCCATTGAGGTATCTCAATATATGCCTTTTCACCTTTCAATATAGCTTGGTAGGCCTAACCATTGTTTGACTAAGTTGGTTAATTTCATAGTATAAATTCGGTCGTATATTCACCAAGTACATTAGTGATCCCACAAGCTGCCTGTTACTTCCATGCCCATAAAGTAATGCATGAGCCCCAAGTCCTTCATCTCAAACTCTCTTTCAAGGTCCTCCTTGCAAGATTTTATCAGTTGATCATCACCTATTAGTATGATATCATCAACATAAAGTACAATGATCAATAGTTTACCTTCCACCATTATATGGTACAGGTTCGCATCCGCTTCACTCTTCATGAAGCCCAATCCGGTGAAGTAGCTATCTATCCTTATGTACCAAGCATGAGGTGTTTGCTTCAACCCATATAACACTCTCTTGAGTCGGCACACATGCAACTCACAGTCGAATGTTTCAAAACCTTCAGGCTACCCTATGTACACCTCTTCCTCAATCATGTCATTAAGTAAGGTTGTCTTTACATCCATCTGATGTATCTTCCAACTCATCTGCGCTAATAGTTCCAATATAGATTTGATCGACGAGTACCTTGCAACAGGAGCAAAGGTCTCATCATAGTCAATCCCCGCTACCTGTGAAAATCCACAGGCCACAAATCTAAACTTATGCTTCTCCACACTACCATCTGCAACTTGCTTTACCTTGTATAGCCAACAAGATTTCACCACGGACTTATCCTCCGGTTTGAGGACCACATCCCAAACATTGTTACGAACTATGTAGTCATACTACTCCACCATGGCATAAACCCAAACTGGATGTTGTACTACTTCCTCAAAGGAAGATGGCTCTATCACAACACATACGCTCATAAGAGCCATGTATCCAGTGTACCTGTCAGGTGACCTCCTCTGTCTGCGTTGTGATGTGGGTGCTCCCACATTCTCTCTAGCATGCAACATCAATATATCTGCCTCTCTGGTGCACTTTCTCCCATCTTTGGAAGACTCTGCTTGAGTGGATGTCTCCACTCTCGGATCCTCTACATGTGGCTGCTCCACATCAATTTGAGGCTCCTCAACCTTAGGATCTAAAATCTCCTCAATCGCAGGTAGATGAAGCTCCCTCTCAAGGGAAACTCACATGGCTTTCTCCTCATCGAATCTGACATCCCTGCGAACCACTATCATCATGTTGGTTGGCAATTACACTGGATAGTTGTGAGGTGTATCAGTGTACCCCACAAATATCCCAACTCTGTTGTCGGCTCAAGCTTCTTCCCTGCATATTTGGTCACATGGAAATATATCAATGACCTAAAAATCCTAAAGTGGCCAACATCTTGCCTCTTACCGAAATATGCCTCCTCTAATGTCTTCATCCCAAGTATCTGATGTGGGCTACGGTTCTGCAAATAAACCATTGTGTTGCATGCCTCAGCCCAAAAGTGTAGTGGGAGACCCTGATCATGCAACATTGCCCTCGTTGCCCCTACTATACTTCTGTTCTCCCTCTCAGCCATGGAAAATTTTGGGGGCTAATATTCGCAAGTGGGCTAATTTTCCATGGTTTTTCAAAAAAAAAGATTCACCAATTTACATTTTTTTCTAAAATTGAGTCGCCCAAATTTTATAGTATAAAATTATTTTACCTTAAAAATTTCCAAAATTGTATAAAGACTAGATATTAAACTATTATAAATTTGCATGTTTTTACAAATATATCAACAAAAATTTTATAATTCACAATCTGGAGACTAGTAAGATTCGCCAAGGTTTCTAAACTTTAAGACAAATTTTCATCCTTAAAATTTTTCCTGCTCTCGGCCATCCCATTCTGCTGAGGGTTATGGTGTGTTGTCAACTCTCGTTTAATCCCTTTCCGCTGCACAGAAGTTCTTAAACTCATTTGAGACATACTCACCACTGTTATCACTCCGTAGATCTTTAACCTTCTTGCCCGACTCTTTCTCCACCAATGCTTTAAACTCGCAAAACTTTGTGAAGGTTTGATCCTTTTTCTGCAAAAAAAATATTTAGCATTTTTGAGAAAATTCATCAACAAATATAACATAATACCTATGTTTAGTCGTAGATGTTGTCAAGAATGGTCCACACACATCTAAATGGACTCGCTCTAGAATAGCCTCTGCTCGACTATCTCTGTCGTGGAAGGAAGACTTGTTGTATTTACCCAAAGTACACCCCTTGCATGGTTCAACTTGCTCTAGAGCACATTTGGGAAAACTGATGGAGATCTGTTGCATGATCTTTAAAGCCCCATGATGTAAGTGGCCCAATCTCTTGTGCCACAACTCCCCAACGTCTCAGCTCTACACCATCTCTGCTTTCATGCTCAGGGCAGCATAACCCTATACATCCAACTTATAGAGATTCTTCACCTGAATCCTTATCTTCTTTACTTGACCCGTGGCTATGTGTCGAAGGAACGCCTTTCCTTTCGAGAAGATCACATCATAGCCTCTATCCTCAAGCATGGCAACAAATACCAAGTTCTTCTTCAACCCGGGCACATACATAACATTCTTCAAGGTGAGTGGAGCCCCATGCTCCCTCTGAAAAGTAATCGTGCCCAATCTAGTAGCACTATACCTCTCGTCGATATGCATTTGGAGATATTTCTCCTCCAAGTCACTGAATAACTCCTTGTCGCTAGTCATGTGGAATGAAGCTCCACTGTCTAAGTACCATACACTTCCCATCATTGATGATACCATGCATGCAATGTGGGAATAGTCCAATTCGAATTGAGAGGTCAAAGCCTCACCCACCGCTCCTCTTGAGTACTTCTTCTTGGACTTCTTGAGTGGACAATTTGTAGTAAAATGGCCCAACTCATGACAATGAAAGCACTTAACTTTCGTCATGTATTTCTTCTTACCTCCATGCCAAGAATTCGATTTGGAATGGGAATCTTTCCCTTTCCCCTTCTTCACCTTAGTCCCTAAGACACAATTCTATTCATCATCAATCTTTGATGAAGAGCCATCCCTGGTGTTCCTCCTGATCTCCTCCTGCATGAAATCTGACCATAGTCGTTCCCAATCTGGCAGATTCTCCTGACCATTGACAGAGTCCTGATAGCTATGCCAACTCTTTGGGAGTCCCAGAAGAGCAAGAATCACCATATCGTCCTCGGCAACTATGATTCCAACACTTCCAAGTTCATCACGACATTAAGTGAACTTGGTCAAGTATTTTGGAATAGTCTCGCCCTTCTCCATTTTGATTTTTCACAGTTTTTCCTTCAATGCTAATTTCCTTTGGTCACTGTTGTTCTTATATAAGTCCGTCAATGCTTTCCACATAGCATACGAAGTTTCCTTGCCATGGAGACTCAAGACAATGTGGTCTCAAACTCCCTTAAGGATTATCCGCCTCGCGTTTGCCACACACTTCTTCCATTTGGCCATATTATGTGCATCCGATGTTGTTGGCTTAGGAATGTATTGATCAATGAATTCCTTCAATCCATTATCCTCCAACACAACCTCCATTACGTCCCTCCAGGCTATATAATTCGATTTGCCTTCCAAGGCATACCCAGGTCGCAAACTGTAGAAAGCCATCTGTCGATCCTGAAGTATGTATTGCAAATTCGAATTTCACCTGTAACTCAAAACTCAAAACTTCGAAATCTTCTCTAGTATATTGAAATCAACTCCAACCATGTAGAATTTCATGTATATTCACAAGTTCATGCAATTTACTAAAGCATGTGACAAGAATCTACTTCTACTTTCAACCAGCGGAAGTCAACAAATCGATGAAAATAATATGAACAAGAAGAAGAGAAATCAATGGCACATAACACAATAAGTTTCTCCGGGGAAAGCCACGACTCAAAACCCCACCTATATGTATTGCATTAAATCAGAAATATGAGTGAAGATACAAAGCTTGTTCTCACTAGAACAATTCTGCACAAGTATTCTCAACTCTCTACCTCACAAACCCACTATTAGCCAACACTTAGCCAATTTCTACTACTTCCAAGCCCCTATTTCCTTGTGAAATTCCAAGGATGAATAGACTATATTTAAAGGGAATTCATGCTTCCAAAACTACGCAATCCAAACATAGGTCCTTCTTTGATTGCATGCATGATATTTACAACTCAATAAATCATACAACTGATAGTACATTATCCCTGCACTCTAGTCTCAATTTGGTCTTTCTCTGAACTGACATGCATGAGTTTCTCATGAGGGAATCTTCAGTTAACTGGAGTAACACTTGTGGATGCGCCAGTGCACCAATTGTCTGTTAGTCCTCTATTAGTTCCACAAACAGTTAGAACTAATTTAACTGACCATAACTTAGTAAAATGAGTTATCTAATTACAACTCAATTTAAACTCATACTAGACCCCTAAAATTTAGGGAGAACATATACATGACTACAGAAATACTTCCAACTCGAAATTCCTACGTTAATTAAGTTAATTAAACTTAATTAGCTATTTACAAGTTGCTATGAGAATATAATTCAATTTTAATTCTCAGTTTAATTCAAGGACAAATTAAACTGGAATTCCTTGTTGCCATTTCTTAACACTAACACCATTGTAGCACATAAATGCCACAGGGTACCCAAATACCATGGTTGAGACTCCACCTAGGTTTTCAAAATATAGCTGTGATCTGAAATTAAAATTGAAGGTTTCTTGTAAAATTTTGCAATCCATTTTATGTCTTGTGGGAAATGGATCGAAATTACAAAGGCACATAAACTTAGTAAACTTAGTTAAGTTTTACAGATTTTAAAAGTGAAAAATAGACAACATGCAACATCACAAAACAACAATCTGATGACGGAGTTCACCCCTTCTGGGCTACATCTCTGGGTCTAGCTTTCAACGTTGGCCCTTTAAAGTATATGCTCAAATGTCAAACTACATCAATATACAATGTTGAAATTGCAAAAATAACAATGCCATTGTGTTCGGAACACCCAAAAACCCTTATGTAGGCTCTTCTTGGGCTCAAAAAGGCTTGAAAATGGCCAAGTTAAGCCTCCTTCTTCATTTCTCCGCTAACTGTTTTGCAAAATCGACTTTCTGTCAAAAATGGCAACGAAGTCTATCTTTGGCGGATATGCAAGGTGACAAATTCGCACGGGTTTGGCAACAATTCCGCTATTATGGTGTAAATTGTCAAATAGTTAGTTTGACATCGTGCCCTTATTTCTCCACTCTCGGGTCAGTTATATGGCACCCATGTGACCAGGGAACATGGGCTAGATGCCACACGCCTTGTCAGCCCTGCTCCTGGTTGTGCGAGGTATCATATGGCCATGAGTTGAGCGCGAGTAGGGTGCCAAGTGCCCAACCCTCTCCACACCTGTCATAGTCAATTATGTGGTGACTATAGGGCCAGGGCTAGGGCCACGTGCCCCCGCCCCTCTCTACTTTGCGCTCTGTCACATGACATATCATATGACTCTGGGTTGGGCTGGTTAGGAAAACTTGTCGACCCCCCACCCCCTCAAGCTGCCAACCATTTAACAATAAATAAAACTCACCCACCATTATATAACAAGAACCACGATTGCACATTGGAATGTGATAGTTTGTGTTGTCGGAAATCATGAGGTCGAACCCCGTTGAGGTTGGTAGGTCCATAACCAAATTTTGCACAAACTTCAAGGGTCACGTAACACCCTCCAATTGGCCAAAACCAAAACCTATCAACCAATAAAGCACATGCCAACTACCCTTATACAATCATGCCATGTGTCATGATCTGATTAAATTTGTACTGCATAGTCACCTTGCTCATGTCAATGCCATGTTAGTGTATGGACTGCCACGTGGCAACTGTACACTGCCCAATCAACCCTACGAGTTGACTTTTTTATTGTTTTCCAAAAACTTCAGAACACGATAACTTCCTCATATGGTGTTGGAATAAGGCAATTCAAGCATCGTTGGTATTAGAACAACGAGATCTATGCTTTGGCACCAGTTTTGGGATAATTTGAGCACTTTGATTTTTGAGCATATTTTTGATCCCCAGTGGGGATCATTCCTCCCCACTGGAAACTTTTGGACCACCAAATGTTTATTTTTACTCAGCAATCAAGTGAGGGTGAAACTCCCTCACTTTACCAATCTCAATCCACCTTCCTTTACTTAGATTGGTACCTTTGAGTCCCACTCAAAGATACTCCACATTGCCTCTACGTGAAATCCTTATCCTCCTGTTAAAAAATGAGTCTTCCTGCAACTCATTTGAATATTCAGAAGAAAAATATTCTATAGATGGAGTCTGAGCATTCTCTTCTTGATCATCAATCATTTGAGGCTCATACAATCTCAAGTTTTCCACATTCACATAGAATAAAATTACATGTAAGGTGGAATATCTAATCAAAAAACATTGTTACCAATCTTCTCCAAGATTTTGAAAGGACCATATCGGATTGGCTTCACCTTGTAGTCTTTCCTTGCTGATGTACAACCAAACTTGATCTCCCACTTGGAAGTCATGATCAACCTTATGCTTTTCATGTCTTGCTTTGGACTTGGCTTTGATTTTCTCCAGTTGTTCTTGTACCTTTTGATGCACTAGTTGAATTTGTTCAATCAAATGCTTGGCTTTGTCCACATCAATATGTCCATGTACTACAATATCTTTACCAAAGATAAAATCCAAAGGAGACTTTGGCAAATAGCCCAAACAAGCTTCAAATGGAGATACTTGTGTAGATGAATTCTTGGCACGATTGTAGGCATGCTGGATGTAATGCAAATGCTCATCCCAAAGTTTAGGATGCTTACCACAATATCCTCGAAGGAGATGCACTACTGTTTTGTTCACTACTTTTGTCTGGTCGTCAGTTTGTGGATGAAATGTGGTGCTCTTCTTTAACTTTATGTCCACGAGTTCTAATAAAATTGACCAAAACTTCTTGACAAATCAAGAATCTCAATCAGAAATAATAGAAGTGGGTAACCCAAAGTGAACCCATAAATTTTGGAAGAACATCTTTACAGTATTTTCAATTGTAACATGTTTCTTACATGGCATCAACACACACATTTTGCTGAAATGATCCACAACAACATATAGATACTCATAGCCTTTCCTAGACATTGGTATTCCCCCTACAAAATCCATAGAAATACTTTCTCAAGGATGAGAAGGAAAAGGAAGTGGAGTATACAAACCCAATTTCCTATTGCTTGGCTTGCTAGTAGCACATATGGAACATCCTCTCACATATTTTGAAACAATTTCATTCATTGTTGAGTTTAGGCTTCTGTGATCCATATCAAAATTATTAAGATGGTTTTCAGCAATAATCACATCGAAATTCATTTGTCGACGCGTTTCGAACCAACAAGTGTGGTTCATCGTCAGGACGAGATGAAGAATCAGATCATGGCCCCAAGTTAAATAGAGAGATCCATCATACAACGACTACTTTTGACCAAGGAAACAACTACAAAGGACAGGGCAACAACTACATTTGACTGGACCAAGGGAAAGAAGTCAAAATTATTTAATTAATTAAATTATTTTATTTAGTTTGTTAAAATAATTCATAATTATTTTTATTTTTAACCAACAAATTTGTTTATAAATAACTAAATGTTTTAAAGAACCTAAACATCGAACCTCAGACTTAAATATTTTTATATCCTCTTTAATACTTTAAAACTACCTTAAGATATGTATTATTAAAGGAGTATTAAACTAATCAATAGTTTGTTAATTAGTTAGTAAGATCATAAGTGCATTTATTTATTTACTCTAGTTAGTTAGTAAGATCATAAGCGCATTTATTTATTCATTTTAACTATATATGTAACTACCTAGGTAATACAATAAGGGTAAATCCTATGAAGATTTATCGGATAAATTAAATATAAATAACCTGTTAGATTAAATATTAAAGGTAACATGGTGTAAAAGTATTAAATAACCCACAAATGAGTTAATAAGACTATATTTAAGTTTTATAGGTATCACAAAGAATAAAACCTAGGAAAAGGTAAGATCATAGGAAACTAAAAATCTAATAAAAGGAAAAGAGGCAGGCTTTAGTAACCATCAATTATTAAGAGTAAAATATTAATAATACTAATTAAATAAAAGTTAATGGGAAAAACTTAAAACACTAGCAAAGGAAATAAGGGGGAAGTAAACAATCCCGACGACACCTAAGGGCGCTCCATTAATCAGAGGATTCATGAGCATGTCGCTGACATCAAACATGGGAGGTGTTATCACTCAGGTTGTCCCTTGGCTCCTTGAGGGATACGGCCGAGGTAACCACAAACAATCTTTGGACTGCAGGTGCTAGCCCACCAGCAGTCAGAGAGGGCTCTCTCTTTAGGATTTAGCTTTGTTGATTATGATTTTAGGCTAGTTATTGAGTTCAAGGGGTTTTGTTTGAGTTTTGGTGGGAAGTATGATGCTTTCAAGTAAAGAGGCAGGGATAGCATGAAATTTTTAGAGCCATTGGGCGTGGAGTCAAGGAGTAGGACTGCCGGTGCGTTTTCTTGGTCACAAGAGGGAATATGGAGCAAGCTAGCTACACATGAAACAATGATTCAATCTAAAAGGGTGGAATGAGGGCTAGGAATGAGAGGCAGTTAAGAATCTCTCGTTTAGCTTAGCAGAGGGAAGGTGAATGAGCTCTATCTAGGAGCAGTGGATAATCCCTAGATAACTGTCAAACATGAGTGAATTAGGGGAAATATGAGCCACAGGGAATTCATATTCATTACTAATTCAGATGAAAACATAAAGAAACAGCAAAAATTGAGCATAGAGTGCGGTTAAACAAGTTCTAAGCTAACCTTTCTTTCTGCTATTTAGATGGTGATACAAGTATGATAAAGACATATATGAAATTGAAACCGAGATAAGAAGCACTTATTGAGTCATGTTGCAGCACAAGAATTCCACACTCAATTCTTCAAAACATTAATACACAGCACACAGTCATTCCTCCAAGCTTTTCAGCAGTCTTTGATTAAGTAAAACATCAGGTATGCAGAGCGAGTCTCTCTTGGAGCTATACAACCAACCAACCCTTTAAACAGTGAATTAGGGTGGTTTTATAGATAAAATATCTACAAAATCAGATCCCAGTCAGATCTGCTGTAATAAGTGTCTTTAACCTAACACATGTCTGAAATAAATGTGGGAAAATATCCTCGAGCTGCGCTGGGTGCAGCTGTATCAAAAAGAATTTAATGTGTTGTCTTTGTGGCTCTGTGCTGACCACTTAGCCATAATTGTGCTTTGGGTTTTGATCCATGCTCCTGAGTGGTTCTGAGGTGCATTAACTGTGATGGGAGAGCCTTGATTAAAGCTCCACCGTTTTCTTTGACTTTGTTGGAGGTCATTCAATGTTCACCTGCATTGGGAATAAAAGTTTTTCAATAAAAACATTCGACTGATACTCTTTGCCGCTTCCTTGATATGCTTTGGCACTGACTGTGCGCCTTTCTCACTTATGATACTCTTTAAACTGTTGCATCGACCTTTCATGGCTGCTGTTCGGCCCTCTGCTACTTTACAAACTGTCTTTGCCCCTTTCTAAATGCTTCGCGAAGAAATTCTTGTCATTTTGCGACTTTCGGGCCTGCTGGAGGCCGAGCCATGAAAGGGCTTTCCATTTTGGCCTATTTCCCTTAGCGATGCGCGATTACACGCCTCAAAAACTGCCTTAGATTTTCATTCCGGGCTCTCTAGGTTGCGATTTGCGCCCTTTGCGCTTTTTGACGATGACGTCAGCGGTGGGTCCTAGTACGGCGGTGACATGGCAGGGTGACGTCAGCAGTAAGGCCAGGTGACGTGGCGGTACGGTGGAAGAGATGACGTGGTAGTACGGTGGAAGCTACGTGGCAAGGACACGGTGGCAGGAGGCCGACGCAGGATGATGATGTCAGCATGACGTATTGCTGACGCAGGAGGGGGAAGGCGGTTTCAGGCGCACCGCTTTTGTGCGCAGGCAGTTTCGGAGGAGGGGGCTCTGCCACAGCCGAGAGGGTGACGCGTGGCGGGAGTACGACGGGAAAACTGCCCATCTCCCGGGCGTTAACCCTCGGCATGTCGGGGCACGAAAAGGCCCGCCCACCGTAGATCTCGGGCGCGCCAGATCTGACGGTCGGCGGCACTGATAACGCGGCGGATGGTTAGATACGGGGCCCGCGGCATTTTTTTATTTAATTGTTTTAATCCGGCGGGGGGGAAAACTTTAGGAAAGTGGGTTTTTTGGGTTGCATACAAGCGGGGTTAAATATTTACAAGCATGACCTTAGGATAAGGGCGGGAAATGAGTGTTGTAGGGTTAGGACTTAGGGGAAATGGTTGTTAGGGTGACCAGATGTCAGACTAACTCCAGGTTAGGACACAGAAGGGTTAGTAGTAGCCCCAGATGGACTACTATTTCCCGAACTTAGGAAATATGGCTATAGTGCCAAAGGGAGGGGTTATTTAATATTTTTGAGGAGTTTTATAGCTTTTTTGTATAATAGGGGATAAGGAAATGATACAGGGAGCTAGATAATAGAGTTAGGAGTTAATATGAAACTGCGGTGAAGTGTAGGGGGGAGGCTAAGTTTGTGAACTAAAACTTAGACATAGGAAGTGAATGGACTGTGGAGACATGATTTTACACAAGAAATGTGGCTTCTTTTCACAGAAGAAAGTCAAAGCTTGACTTGGTGTTGTTACAAAAATAAAGTGATAACAGGACTGGTTGGGCAGATCCCAAGGTCCTCAAGGGGATGTTAGTAAGTGACTTGGGGAATGAGAAGAAGGGGGAGTTAGACATGCCTCACTTGAGCTCCTCCAAAGGGGAATTGCCTTACCTTGTGATCTGAATAGATATAACACTTTGAAAAGATGAAATGGATCACACAGCTTGATTCTGCAACCACAAAACTACTTACCCAGCCTACTTACCTAGCATTTTTTCTTCTTTTTTTTGCATGGGTGCACTTGGACTTGCAGACCCTGATTATCCTTTTTCTTTTTTTTGTCCTCCTATCTAAATCTGCATTTATTTCTTCCAAGGGCCCAGATTAAGCAGTTGGGCTCCTTTGTTTCTCTACCTATCTACAAATCTACCAAGATTAAATTGTTTGGACAGATAATGATTCTCTATATTCTAAAACAAGAAATTGAAACCTAGGGAAGAAAATATTAGGCTGTTTGGACTTCCCTTAACAAAAATTCTTCAAAAATGGTTAATTTATCAAAATTGGAATACAGTAGTGGCATTTAGACTGGCACACTTTCATGACTTCTTCTTTGGCCTCTTTTAGGAAATATGGAGCATCGCAGCATGAAAATTATGACATATTTGGCATGTAAAAATGTCAATCATGAAAGATGAACACCTGTTGAAACATGAGGCTAACAGTGGCTCCACTTGGGGATGGCTTTTCCTTGTGAAAAGCCAGGAACAGCAGGTCAGACTGCCTTGATCTTCTATTGTTGTCGTGGACTGATAATTTCCTTGTGTTGGCTGCTAAAAATGTGAAATTCTGAAATAGGAGCAGCCATCTCCTTCGTTGAAATATTGTGAAATACATAGCACTGCCTGCTTTCTTCTGCGTGCTTGATATTATATACCATGTTGCTTGAGCATTGCCTTTGAAATAGATCCAAAATATGGATCAAAACTGATGTATTTCCCTTAGCTTCTGGTCTAGAAACAGTTGCTGATGTGAAACTAAACAATGCTCCTCTCTTATTGATACTGTTTGACTGAAGACTGCAAGCTGCAAACAATTTATTTTTACCATGAATTGTTGTGATATGACAGCGTTACTCTTGCTGTTTTGCTGAGATTAATGCAGAGACAGAGCTTTTTAGAAATTGAAAACTTGCTTTGGTTGTGTCTTAGCAAACTTTGCTGCTGCTCCCCTAACACTCAGACTGCTTATAAAAAAAATAAAACAAAGTGCTGATATATACAAATATTAATGTACAAAGAGATATGTACAAAGCTGCATTGTACCCCTTAAAAGGGATCATGGTAATGTTTTAGCATTTGGCCATTAACAAGGCCTTCTTCAGCAGTGCTGCCCTCTACAGTTTTGAGGAAATATGTGTTATGTCCCTAAACAACAGAAATAACAAATGGCCCTTTCCATAAAAAATCAGATTTTGCATGTTTGCCCTTGTCTTCTCTTCGTGAGTCCCACCTTAGAACTTTGTCGCCAATGTAGAAATCCTCAGCCTTAGTTCTCTTATCAAACATCTTTTTGAGTTTCTCTTGCAAAATTTGAGCTCTGTTATAAACTTGCTCTCTGGTTTGCTGAAGATGAATGGTCTGATTAATTCTTCTTTGAATATCATTCGGTTCTGCTTGGATCTCTTGTAACATTTTGATGATAGGAGTGCCCAAGGAAGATGGAAATCTGGCCTCCATGCCATACACCAGCTCATAAGGGCTCATCCCAATGGATTTCTTTGTTGAAATTCTGTCTGCCCATAGGGCATTTGTGAGCTTTTTATGCCAGTTCTTCTTGTTTTCTTCTAAGACCTTCTCGATAATATTAATCAGGTTCTTGTTAGATGACTCGGCCAAGCCATTACCTTGGGGGTAATAGGCTGTGGAGTGGCCCAAGGTAATGTGAAATTTATGGCAAAAACTGATCATCTTTTTGGATTTGAAAGCAGCGACGTTGTCAGTGATGATCTTCTCAGGGCAGCCAAATCTAGAAAGGATATTGCACTCAAGGAATTGGATAATAATGGAGTCATTGGCCTGTCTGCATGGGATGGCTTCAATCCATTTAGTGAAATAGTCGGTGGCTGTTAAAATCCACTTGTGTTGGCCTGAGGAAGAGGGGTGGATTTCTCCAATGAAGTCAAGACCCCATTGTTGAAAAGGTTTCTCGGTTGAGATGGGCTTAAGGGGCAAGGGTAACAGCTTTCTTTTGCCCTCAAAGATTTGGCATTTATGACATGAGATAGCAAACTTCTTTATATCTGCAAATAAAGAGGGCCAATAGAAACCAACCCTTAAAATTTTATCAGCAGTGTCACACGGAATCTGTCAAGGGTGCGGACACGACTGACCTTCCTAGAAGTCTAAGACATTCTAATGACAAACAAGACAAAATGGAGTGATCTTTCTCTAAATACACCTTTTACAACATGAAAACTACAAGTGTTTAGGCTTACCTTATTCCAAAACGCTGTTGTTGAAGTCCGTTCTTGACGATCCGGATGAGCTCCTCCTTCAAGTCAATTCCTGCAACCACAAACAATCAAACAATTACCAAGCACTTGCATTTCATATAATAAAACATATATTCAACATGCAGACCAAGGAACACATGAAATAACTCATTAACACAAGCTATTGAGAAAAATAAACCAGTTTGTATTAATAACGAAACAAAGAAACTCTTACAACCTGGCCTTGGTGTTGTGCAAGTTCCTCCCAGGGTCCATCAAGGGTTTTCCTCTACTTTGACAAAGCTCACCCTCTCCCAAGTAGAATCTAGTGAAGACAATCTCTCCTCACAAAGGCTCTAATGGAAGACCTAAATCCTGCAGCATTTACCCAAAGAAAATGTATAGCTCCAACCTCCTCTCCTTCTGGCTCAATGCCTTTATTTATAGTGCTGTAAAGAGGTTATTCAGGTCCACTATCAATGGGATCATCCCCCTCTATGGGTGGGATAGCTCCCTTATTGATGGGATAAGTTCCCCCTTAATAGAGATACATGAACCAACTGGAGGCGCATCCATTTCATCAAACCGACCTCTAGAATGTTCTAGAAGTAACCACAAGTAACTTTTTCAAGATAAAACTCGCGCATTTTGCCTTTTACAGAGGGACGCACCTGTCCCTTAACATACAGAGCGTCCATGGACGCGGATTTTGTGAACATGGTTAGCGTCCCCGCAGGTAAGGCTAGAGAGAACCTGCGACCCCAGAGATAAACATAGTTTTTACAAGACTTTCTCTCTTCTTTGAGTTTGAGATGGATAACAGAGGCATGAGACTTGCCTAAGAGGGTAGCATGACTGTTGATTTGAGCCATACTAACTGTAAATAGTCAAGGTGACATTTTTTAGTGTAACAGATTGCCCCCTAAAGTGCGAAGCCTGGAATAGAATAGGGTTTTGTAATTCTAGGAAGGGTGAAGCGCTTTATCATTTCAAGGATTGCCTTGTGGATGGCCTGGTTGGAACCTGCAATTTTCAACACAAAATACATGGATAAGATTATATCATCACTGAGGTAGGCATTCCCATACTCAGATTCAAAACTTTAACTAATGGACTAACTATTCTGATACAGGAATGATCTTGCAGTACATCATTTTTATAGACTTTTGTAGACACAGTATGGACGCAGCCATCTGTTTATGATTAGTCTACATAGATAACGAATACAAAACTCCTCGCAGCCTGGATGGTAGAAACTAGATCCAGGGTCTTCACTTCTACTTCCCGAATTGGTACGATTCTAGCCATGTGATTAAATGATTCGATGTCGAACATGATAGAAACCACTTGATTACCAGTCAATGATGTAAACTGTTAACAAGCGTGAGAGAAACCACCAGTAATGTCAATGGTTCTCAAAGTACCAAGCACAACCCGTGAAATGTGAATAGATGTTTCGATGTCGAACACTTCACGGAATCCTCTGATCGAAAGTCAATGATGTAAACTGACGTCAAAGGCGAGAAACCTGCCATTGATGCATGCAGACTTCAAGGTACTGTCGATTCCTAAGTCATCTTTCTAGATAATGTGTCGATGTCGATAGAAAGCGACCCGTTGCAGGCAAGCCCGCAACACGAAATCATTGTTCAAGTTGAAGAAATGTTGCTGTAAGGACTGACTCAGGGATGGTCAAATGGATGACAAGTATTTTGCAGATGAAAGTTTTTGCTTGCAGACCTCTTGAACACATAACGACACAACAGATGGCTTGGTGACGTATAACTCAAAGTTAACCCCTGGAACCCGGTTAAAGACTTTCAAAGTGATTTGGTCAACTGTGAGGTAAAAGATTTCCCAACCCAGGTGAATGAAAAGTGTCGTGTTCAAGAGCGGTAATAAAGTTTCTTCTGAGACAAAAGGTGACAAATAGGTTCATTCTTCTCTTTTTTCCCCCACCATTTCTGGCAAGTACCTCTTTATTTTTAACAAGCTTGAGGAGGATAACATATGCTTGATTATAAGCTCATCCTTCGGATGAGTCCAACCTAGTTTAAATTCGAACCCTAGGAAGGAGTGGTTCGTTCCTGTTTGTAATTGAACAGGTCCTCTACTGTAAAAGTTTAACGAGCCCAGTATAGGAGAAACTCGGCGTTTTTCAATTTTAGAGAGTCTGAAAAAACTAAAGGAGACTCCACGTTGAACTTTTTCGTATATTTGTGTCCCTCAAGCCTGAAAAAGTATAAAATAATACCTGGGGGAACCGCTTGATCTTGCGACCAAGGAGTACTTTCATAATAGTGTCGTTAACCTGAAAAGTAAAAAGCGATCAAGGACACGTCGTTTTATTTCCTTATCGAGTTCGAAACGACAAAAACCCGGCAATCTTTTCCTGATTTTGCGGTCAGAAAAGAGCTAAAAGGGGACCGTCTTTTAATTCCGTTTTAACGAGTGAAAAAGAAACACTCGGCGATCTTTTCATGTTTTAGGAGTCAGAAAAGGGCTTAAAAGATGACTCTGAAATTTTGTTTGTGAAAAATTACAATTTCCCTCGAAATCCCTTTGTCCTGCACAAAAGCGACACATTACTCATACCTGTTTAAAATAGGCAAAAATACATTCAAAAACATCTTTTCATGGTAAAAAATGAACTAATTCATCCAAAAAACCTATAAAAAGACCTTTTACCATGTCATTTTTACCGTTTCACTGTTGAGGTTAAAAAAGGAGCTTTTGACAAGAAACTTCCCGTGGTCGCTGCGGAAAATCTGACCGTTGGAATCGAACGCCGTCTCATCCAGGTATTTTACACATCCTACTCTGCATTTCTATCCGTTTAGAATCAATTTTTAGGTTTTAGTTTCATTTTTTGGGGGGGTTTTGGTTTTGGAATGCGCCTCTCGGCGGACGCAGGTGCCCTTCGGGTGACCTGCGTCCCCCGACTTTTTCTCATACGGGAAAACGGTCGGAAGACGCAGCCCGCCTTCAGGCCAGCTGCGTCCGGGCGCCCTGTGCTACAAAGCCGGGGTGCGTCCTCCGAGAAACGCGCATTTCAAAACCCCAACTCTCTCAAAAAACCACCAAAAATTCCCAAATTAATTTCTAATTGCTATTTTTGATATGCAGGGCATTAATCATGTTAGACTGGAGAGAAAGAGAGCATGTAGAGGAAGATGAAGCTGCAATAAATCATCAACCTTCCCTGGATGCCCTAAGAGCATGCGGATTATACAAATATTGGACCATACCGGGCATGAGGGGCCAGGTAAGATTTTTGGAATGGCTGGTTGAGCGATGGAACGTACAAGAACAATGCTTTTACATAGGAGGGCACCAGCTCGAGATAGAGCCCTCGGATGTATACTTTCTCACTGGCTTGCCAAACAGAGGTGAGCAACTCAGTCTTGCGGGGACTAGGCCGGGTGGCCAATCCCTTGATAGTCTCCGCGAGAATTGGTGCACACCTGGGGCTCACCATTCAAAAGGCATAGAGATAAAACACATCACTCTACCGGAACTCAAAGTCATAGCGTTCATGGTTACCAGAATTTGCGGCGCGGCCGCTTTACACATTGCTTCCGGATCCCAAATGCGGATGGCAATTGACTGTTACCAAGGCACCATTTTCAACTGGTGTGAAGCTGTGTCGGCTCATATGAAGAGCCAACTGACCAAGGCAAAGAACGGACGACTAAAGACTTTTGGATATGGGCCTATAGTCGTGAGCTTTGCCTTGGAGAGAATTCCAATGCTGATCCCTCAGCAACTCACTGTTGATATCTTGGGTCCTCAGCAGCCAAAGCTGATACGATGGGTTGCGGTGATGGCCCGGCATCCTGACGAGGGCGCGACAGTAGTTCGATTCTCAGATAGTTATTTTGACTGGTTAGAGGGCCAGCTTTTTGTGATACAGGACTTTCCGTATGCCGGAATGGATTTCAGAGGTGATCCGGACATGGTTCTTCCACAGGGAGAACAATGGGACGACAGAGGTACTTTTTATTTTCACAAGTTTTCTAGTTATGTATTTTTTGTATTTTTTATATATATCGTCTCAAAACTAATAGTAAATCTTTCAAAATGCAGATGTTGGTCCACAGCGTCCAGCCAACCTCCGGCCTTATGATAGACTACATCCAGCTGCACCGGTACCGGCCCCACAGGATGCGACAGCAGAAGTACTAGCTGAGTTGGAGCATGATCTAGAGCGTCTCACGGCAGATATACCTGAGACTACTATGGACGACATTCCTATCAGGCTTCAGCGCTTCGTAGTCGCGGTCCCTGGACCGTTTAGGAGATTTTTGCGTAAGGTAGCCCGCGCAGTGGTGTCGTACAGAGAGCACCACCAGTGATTGACTAGTCACTTTTGTAGTCACATGTGACATTTTTGACTTTTTGTACTATCATTTTGCCGATCATAAGGTGTTTTAAACCTATGATCGAAGACGATGTATATATTTTTTGACACACTTCTATCTATATATATCACTATTACCGGCTTATCTTGTTTAACATATGTGATGAAATGTTTTTAAATTTACTTGCATGATTATCGTAAATGTCTGTCCAACATTCGAGAAGCAATTGCATCTGCTAATGTATTCAAAGACCTTGGAATATGTTGATATTCAATGTAATCAAATTCACGTTCCAAGAGACGCACTCTCAAAAAAAACCTTAAAAACACAGGATTTCTAATGGCATAAACTCTATTAAGCTGTAATACAACAAGTTCAGAATCTAACCTCACTATCAAACGTCGAATTCCAAATGAAATAGATTCGGATAATAATTCAACCACTGCACTGTATTCTGCAATGTTATTCGTTGTTTGACCGAGGCTTACCCCATGCATAGAAACTAACTCGTCAGAGGGCGAATAGATAACCCAAGCTGCGGAAGAGATATTCCGTGTATTACGACAAGCACCATCAGCAAATCCAATGTATGTTTGGAGAGGCGTCGACATCTACAATATCAAGAGTAAAACCAAGATAAGCCAGAATAATGACGAAAAACCACACTTGCTAAGCTAAGCACACTGACTAAACTAACACACTTGCTAGCTAGAAGGAAAATCTAACCTATCTAAAAATTTCTCCATACCCATCATTTTAAGCATAATACCTCTTTAGGTAAAGTCCATTTCTGGGTTTACCCAAAGAGTCCCCATCAAAATCAACTAACTCATAAGCCCCTTTTGCTAGCTTTCGCTTTACAATGTAGGGCCCATGCCACATGGGAACGAATTTTCCGGCACCTAGCTTATCGTTAGCTTGATCATATAATAGTACTAGGTCTCCTTCCGAAAAACTTCGAGGGGTTACATTTTTATCGTACTGAGCTTTCATTCGTTTCGCGTGAGTCTCGATAGCTAAAGTAGCGTCACGTCGAGTCTCATCTAATTTAGCCAAGTATAATAACCGTTTCTCCTCTTCGGAAGTAGCTGGAAGTAATTCGACAGCCATTTGAAGTGATGGGATTTCGCATTCAATAGGTAACACAGCTTCTAAGCCATAAACTAGCTGGAAAGGGGTGAAACCTGTTGAATTTTTCACTGAAGTTCGATATGCCCATAGCGCCGAAAATAACATGTTATGCCAATTCGTTCGATGGATACCAATGATCCGTCGAATCATGATGACTAGAACTTTGTTGATTGACTCAACCAAACCGTTGGCTTGCGGATAATAAGGAGTAGAGCTATCGTGGCGCAAACCAAGCTGGCTTGTAAGCTCAGTCATCATGACGTTTCGAAAATGGCTCCCATGGTCAGTAATGATTGCTTGTGGGACACCAAACCTAGTTATGATATGATTGAATACGAAAACTGCAGCTGTCTTGCCGCTTGCGTCGAATGTAGGCATCGCCTCGGCCCATTTTGTAAAATAATCAACCGCGAGGATGATATACGCATGCCCCCCGGCCGAGTGAGGGTTACAAGTAATAAAGTCAATGCCCCATTTGGCGAATGGACCAGCGGCAATTATAGGGTGGAGAGGAGCAGGTGGAGCGCGCATCTTTCGATCAAACACTTGACAGTTGTGGCATGTTCTGACAGCAAGGATACAATCTTTAAACATAGACGGCCAGAAATAGCCAGCGCGCAACACCTTCTGAGCTGTGGCATACCCAGACATATGACCGCCACATGCTCCAGAGTGACAATCATTCAAAACTCTCTCAGCCTCTTCGTGAGTTAAACAACGTCGAAAAACTAAGTCTGCCCCCCGGCGATAAAGTGTATCTCCAATAATTCTGTATTGCTGGGATCGAAACCGAATTTTTCGACGGTCTTCCTTGGAAGCTTCAGGCCGAAAGGTTTGGGTTTGGAGATAGATGATTATATCCCCATACCACGGATCTAAAGTGCTAATAAGAAACAAAGATTCGTCCACAATGGACTCCTCTGCCACAGTCTCTGTGTCAGCACTCGGGAAATCACACATCAATTCCGCAAAAACTAAAGATTTCTTAGACTTGGACTTCTCGAACTCCAAGTCGAACTCTTGCAGGATAACAATCCATTTAGAGTACTTGCCCCCTAGCAGTTGTTTTGTCAAAATATAAATCATAGGGTTGCAATCCGAAATAACTGTAGTCTTGCGGAGAAGAATGTAGTGACGAAAACGCTGGACAGCTTGAACGGCTGCCAGGGCCAATTTCTCCACATGCGAATATTTTAACTCAGTGGGATTTAAGGTTCTACTAAGATAATATATCACATGCTCTGCTTTGAATTCATCTTCTTGAACTAACACCATTCCAATGGTGGAATGCGAAGCTGCGAGGTATAAGAAGTAGTCCTGGTTGTAGTTGGGAGGATGCAATAACGGTGCATGGGTCAACGCGTGTTTTAGTGCATCAAAAGATTGTTGGGCAATCTCGTCCCAAAAGAATTGTGCGTTCTGTTTCAACAACCGTGTAAAACCTTTAGTGACCTCGGCGTAGTTTGGGATGAATCGGCGTAAAAAGTTCGCTTTCCCTTGCAAACTTTGGAGTTGGCGCAAACTCGAAGGAGGAGGCAATTTGATGATAGCCTCGACTTTCGAGGGATCGACGCGAATGCCGGCTTTTGAAACAACAAATCCCAGCAATCGACCTGTTTCTATACAGAAAACACACTTGTGGGGATTCAACCGAATTCGATAATGCCTACACCTCATAAAGATTGCTCGTAGGTGGACAAGGTGATCAGCTCGTTGTAAAGAATGAGCAGGCAAATCATCGAGATAGGGTTGCACAATGTGCTTGATGTCATGAAATGCATAAGACATCGCCCGTTGAAAAGTGGCCCCGGCATTCTTAAGTCCAAAAGGTAATTTGCAATAAGCAAATGTCCCCCATGGACAAATGAATGCCGTTTTTGGTTGATCGGCAGGTAGAATATTGATTTGATTATAGCCTGAGAAACCATCCATGAAGGAAAACATCTCACTTCCGGCACAATCATCAATGATTTGATCGATATAAGGCGTAGGATAGTTGTCTTTTGGACAAGCTCGATTGATATCCCTATAGTCGATACAGATTCTTATTGTTCCTTGTTTTTTATTGACGGGAACAATATTCGATACCCAATCCGTTAACGGGATCGGATAAATGAAACCTGCTTTCAACAGCTTTTCGACTTCTGCTTTAATCGCAGCCGCTTTTCGAGGGTGAATCTGACGCAACCGTTGCCGAATGGGTTTAGCATCCGGGTAGGTTTTGATTTCATGAACAACAATGGCAGGATCAATTCCCGGCATTTCCTCGTAAGACCAGGCAAACACGTCGCGGAATTCTTGGAATAGGGCCTTGTAAGTTTGGATTTCTTCTTCAGTACATGCGGCACCTATATGAATGTTCTCCTCGATTCCGGGCTTCACTGAAATATCAATGGGAATAGTACGAGAAATATTCCCTAAATTCAGCTCTGAATCAGAATGTTTCGTTGGATCCTGAGCGTCTTTGACATATTCAGCGGTAAAGATAGATGAAAAATCATTTTCAAATGCATCATCCTTAGGTAAAAACGAAGATCTGTGATGGAGATCTTCCCATGGTAGATCATCTACACTTAGGATTTCGCGAAGTTGTTCGTCAGATGACACTTCTTCGGGAAACGTTATCCGTTCTAAGGGTGAGGTGAAAAAAGACTCTTCACTGACCACATTCATTTGGTCGGTTGAATGAAAGTCGGTAAAAGACATAAGAGCTTCATAAGCAATCTCATACGGACTCAACCGCATAACATCACCGAGTGAATCTAGCTCAGAGTCAGAGGGAACATACCAAGGATCATCATAAATAATGTTTTCTGACGTGATCATATGAATTGTTGCAAACGAAGGGTCTGCATTGAGTGGAGGGAGAGGAAAAGTTCCCAGTAAACCGGAATCCTTAACTAAACCTACACCAATGTCCCTATAAGGGATTGTCGTTTTACCAACATGCTGGATAGTTTCTAAAGAGGTTGGGTCGGATGAAAAGTATGTCAGCTGATCAATAGTCACGATCTTACCGTTATGTGGAAACTTAATGACTCTGAAGACCGATGACACGACCGCTGTCATAGCATATGACCAACTTCGACCCAAAAGAAGGTTGTAGTCTAGAGGGGCATCAACCACTTCCACATCCAGACTAACGGTTTTACCTTCGACCCCTATAGGCAATTCTTGTAGAATACCAAACGGACGGAACCCACGGCCATCAAAGGCCTTAAGGATGGTGGGGGATTGGTTCAACGAAGGAGAACCAAGCGATCTCCAACATTGAATCGACATAATACACGTAGAAGCTCCCTCATCAATCACAGTCCGATGAATAGGCCTGTTTTTGACTATCACTGGAATTTGGAAAGCCATTTGATGGGGGAGACGCGGTGTACTACTTTCTAGATCAATAATCATTAGGTTCGGGTCCTGAACATCGACAGCTCCAATAGCCGACAAAAGCAATTTTCGTTGCGCTGGACATGATTGCAGCACTTCGAGTGCCGACATTGCTGAAGGTGAAACAGCTAAGTCTTCAACAATGTTGTAATTCTGGGCTGCTCTCGCATGTGGATTGAAAGCAGACCTTCGAAGTACACCCTTGGCGGGCGGCTTAATCACTAAGTCTGGGTTAGGTTTTTCGATCTGTAGTGGATCGGAACCAGGAGCTGAGGTTGATGGGTTAGAGTGAGAAGATTCTGCTTCTTTACCATCAACAGGAGCCTTACTACCATAATCTTGCGATCGAGTCGCAATCCTGACATGAGACATCATCAAAATGGGTTCTTCACTGGCATTCGAAGAAGAACCTATCATCTTATTCTCCTGCTCTGGAAATGGATTTTTTAACACAGCAGGAGTGGGAGAACCTTTGACTATTTTCACTACCTCGGCCCGATGAGGGCAGTCTCTCGTAAAATGATCTTCTTCACAAATAAGACAAGGATAGCGAGGTTTGCGCTTTTCGTCATTGGTTTCCGACTTTTCCGTTTTCTCCTTTGGAGCCTTGTCTGCTTTAGCCTTTTTCTTTCCTTTCTTCTTTCCACCGTTTTTGGATTTGGCCGTAGATGACTCTACAGCGTGAATGTCGGCGGTAAGTTCAGGAGGAGAAGACTCTCCTGTCGGAGAATCAGGCAAAGTGATAATTGGAGTATTGGAGGTCTTGGAAGACTTCTTCTTACTCTTCGTAGTCACGATACCGATCATACCATCAGCGGCATGAGATCCCGAAGGAGCAGCAGCGATTTGGTTTGACTTTGGAAGATCCGGAATTTTCTCATGTAACGTACCCGACTGAGTGTAAACTAAGTCAAGGTATTGTGCCTGAGCAATGACTTGCTCCTCAGTAACTACTCCGGCCTTAGCTACATCTTCAGTAATTCTTGGTAATAATGATTTGACAAACCATTCAGCTAAGATTTGGTCCGGGATAAAAACTTTCACTAATCTTCTTCGACGTCTCCACTCATGGATGTGATCAGAAATGTACGTGGATGTCGATTGTTTTAGCGAAGTTAATAATTCTGTACCATTATCGTATCTGACTGGTAACTGAAAATGAGTTAAGAACGAGGTAGCTAACTGGCTAAAGTTGTAAAAAGAGGCCCGTGGTAACTCAATGTACCACTTGGCTGCGAGACCAATGAGTGTACGCTGGAAAAGACGTAAGCGGATGGAATCATCTGAGATGGAATTTGATGCACACCAGAGGTGGTAAGTCATCACGTGATTAGACGGATCCTCTCCAGACTTACCTTCGAACTTGGGTATATCGCTGGGCAACTTATTTGGCATTGGCGGCCAGAACGGAAGATATTGAATTGGATCGTTCGTTAGGCGCGTCAAGTCGGGTAAATCTAAAGTCGCAATAAACGGTAACTGCCGGTTAGGATCTCTAAAACTCTGAGTCACAATACCAGCCCCAGGAGGAGGATATCCAGGATAACTAGGAACAGGAGTCGCATTGGGGATATTATATCCTCCTGGAAAACCAGGATTAACCGGACCGTACTGGGGTTGTTGAGGTGGTTGATAAGTGTACCCAGGATACGGTTGATACTGGTAAACCGGTTGTTGGGCAGCTTGCCCAGGTTGATACTGTCCCTGGTACGGAGGTTGAACAAATTGAGGTTGAGTAGTAACAACCGTACTTGTACCAGGTTGGCCTGCAGGCATCTGGACTGTGGTTTGAACCGTGGGTCCAGACAACGGTACAGATGTCTGAGGAGTGGTTACAGGGACAGTAGAAACCGGAGCTGCCGATACTCCAGAAGTAAGCATGGTAGATGAAGCGGTAGTTGCTGCAGCCGTGTGAGGTGGAGTACCAGGTGCAATTGGCGGCTGAGTAACTACAGAAGTTACAGGGGTCTGAACACTTGACTGGACAGGTTGCGGTTGCTGGGGTGGACCAGGAACTGCAGGTTGTCCTGCTTGAGGTACCGACTGTATACTTGGTTGCGACATCTGTTGACCCTGTGACGGATCCCATGTTAACATTCCAGGGTATTGACTCGTAACAGGTTGAGGATACTGAGATCCATAGCCGTATTGAGGATAGGGTTGATAACTGTAAGGTGCAGTCCCATATGATTGCCCTTGAGGTGGTTGATAACCTTGACCAGGGTATTGACCCGTAGGTTGATAACCTTGAGGTAAATACGAATACTGGGGTTGACCTTGACCTTGAGGTTGGTATCCTTGAGGTTGATACCCTTGGGGTTGATACCCTTGGGGTTGCCATCCTTGAGGTTGCCATCCTTGAGGTTGATACTGATACTGAGGTTGACTTTGGGGTACATATTGAGGCTGGGGTTGATACCCTTGGGGTTGATACCCTTGAGGTTGCCCCCCAGTCACGAATGAAGTACCTTGAGGTTGCCCCCCAGGCATTAACGAAGGTTGCCCCCCAGGCGGTAATTGGCCACCTTGGGGTTGGTTAATGGGAGTTGAACCTGACATCATATAAACTTCACCTATACTCAATGGTACATTACCACTGTTTCCAACCAATAACCCATGATCAATGGGTTGAGGAGATGCTCCCGCAAAGGTACCAGAAAGTGATTGATACCCAGTAGGAACAGAAGGACCGCCATGTAAAAATGATTCAGGACTTTGTGAAAACACAGATGACTGACCAGACATATTTACAGGAGAATGAATTCCTCTGGGTGGAACCGGAGTACGAGGTGTAGAAAAACCTACTGAGTTGTCTAAAAAATTGGTTAATGCAAGGTACCAAGATTCACTTCTAGGAGGACTGTAAAAGATGGATTCACGCTCCCTTAGATCAAGGGTAATTAGATCTTCAGAATCAGAAACGCCTATTTCTTCCTCTGGAACAAGTTCTTCTATAGCAATTAATCCAACAGGAAGATTTTCGGTGATAATTCTTTCTATTCTTGGTGAATCAGGAACACTAGGAGTTGGAGTAACAGGTTCTGAAATTTCAGGTTCTTCGCCTGTTTCACTGGCAGATGAAAAACTACCAGCAAGCTCGGAAACTGTAACAGCTTCGGGATTGTAACCTGTTTCTAAACTTTGGTAATCTGGATGGACTACCAAGGAAGATTCTCCTTCTTCAGGTGATCCTACTCTACTGCCACTAGGAGGAGTTACAAGGACCTTTAACCCTTCTAAATGACCCGGAATGTCTTCAGGAGATTCACCCCGCGATTTACGGAGTTTTCTTAACAAATCTATTCCGGTAACAATCTCAGGAGACTTGCCTCGAAGTCTACGGGACTGTCTCGGTAATTCCGCCACAATTAAAGATTTTAACTACAACACACGAAATCAAAGTAAAAAATTTCAAATCAAACCACCTAAAGTTTTCTAAAGAACCAATCAAATTTGAAGCACACGCCTAAATAATCTAGAGCGTCAAACCACACACAAACAGTAGTCTTCCGGACCAAAAACGCTAGTTGGTGATTAGGCCCAACCTCGCAGGATTCAGTACAGAAATAGTGGGTGGAACAGTTACCCCGGCAACCTGCTTAATGAATAGACTGGACCAAGTTCCTCCACTTTAACCGTCTCGAAGTGAAGCGAACCCCCCAGAAAATCCAAGTGAGTATAACCGACGTCTGCTCCAGGTACAGTGGGACCTTCCCTCCACCGTCACCTTGGGTAGAATCCTAGATATTATGGCCACTAAGGTTACCAATCACAACAATTACACCTGGGGGAACAGTCTAAACTCCGACAGCACGCAAGGGCAGAGTAGCAAGCTCCAATCCCCTTACCGGCTCCTTGACAACAATCCAAGGTTTACCGATAAGTGACCCCTGGCTCCTCGACAATGGTTAATCCGAGGTTTACCGTTTGTAATACGTACTGCCTGGCGTCGTTCCCAACGAGGGAGGAATGATCCCCTCACTGGTTCGGACACGAGCTCGTGTTTCTCCTTTAAGAGGAGCTTTCCCAGAATGTAACTGAAACAATTGGATTTGTTCTACTCAAGATAGACTATCTGTTTGGTTTTGTAGTCTTGGAGAGTTAAGTACTCACCTACTCCAAGACCCTAGCCTAAGCTATGTTGGTGCTTCAGAGCCCTAGAAAAATAAAGATTTACTAGATTGATTTTAATTTAAGCGTTACTTTTAAGGTTGTTTCTTAAGTCAAAAGGTGATGGAAGTGAAACCAGTGGTGTGTTGACTCGACTCGAAACCACTACAAAATGCACCTAGAATGATTTATCCACTACTTTACTTTTTCGATGAATTGCTTAACTAAAAAGTTGAGAGAATGCAATCTTTGTAAAAGCAACTTCTTAATTGAAGACAATCAAAGAAATAATTCGTTTGTCTTTTCCAAGCATAAAAACATAACTTCTCTTTACATGCACGAAAAAACTCTTTTCTTCTTTTGAAAACAAAAAGCTACTTGAAACAAGACTTTTTAAGAAGATGTTTTTGTATTTTTCTTTTAATAAAGCAAGTAAATCTAATGTAACCAAAAATCAATCTTAACAACTCTTAAAATCTATGAAAATGCACTCATAAGCAAACTAAAGGCAAATTTACTCTAAGCAATCTTAACGAGGCCAAAACTAACAATGATTATTTCTAAGGTGTTTTACTTGATCACAATCAAATCAAGGACTAGCTTATTGCAGAATCAAAAACTAGCCAAAACAAAACTCTAATCTTTTTGTTCTTTTTGTAAAATGGAAATCAATACTTTATAAACAAGTAATTCGAAATTTGACCCAAAACAACTCAAATGGCAAGTTGCTCACAAAAGGAGACTTTACGACAGGCCTGACTTCTAAGAAGGTTGACTAACCAGAGAGATCTAAGGCTGGACAACTTTCTACTATCAAAGTCACTACAAAGCCTTTCCAAAAATCAAACCCTAGGTCGAAACTTCGTTGAAAACCACTAAAACACTCAAAGCTCACAAAACAAGTTTAGGTGAAAATTCTTGACAGGGTACTAAAGGATCTGGGCAGAAAACACTAAGGAAAAACAAAATCTAAAAGCAATTTAAAGCAAAAATGGAATTTTCTTAAGTTTTACAGGAAGACGCAGGCAACCCGTTGTCACAGGTGCGGCCCCGCTCTGTGCAGACGGCAACAGCGCGTCCAAAGACGCACTGTGCAGTACTAAGAGGGTGCGTCCTTCTGGAAAAACGAAGAAAAACCAAATCTAACTAAATCTAAAGCTAAGCCACCCAAATACTAATTCTCACAGTCAAAAACCAGAAAATAAAAATGATTTTCTCAAAGCAAAGTTCATATAAAGGAAAAGACTCTCTCATTAATGGATTCCCCAGCGGAGTCGCCAATTTGTCACACGGAATCTGTCAAGGGTGCGGACACGACTGACCTTCCTAGAAGTCTAAGACATTCTAATGACAAACAAGACAAAATGGAGTGATCTTTCTCTAAATACACCTTTTACAACATGAAAACTACAAGTGTTTAGGCTTACCTTATTCCAAAACGCTGTTGTTGAAGTCCGTTCTTGACGATCCGGATGAGCTCCTCCTTCAAGTCAATTCCTGCAACCACAAACAATCAAACAATTACCAAGCACTTGCATTTCATATAATAAAACATATATTCAACATGCAGACCAAGGAACACATGAAATAACTCATTAACACAAGCTATTGAGAAAAATAAACCAGTTTGTATTAATAACGAAACAAAGAAACTCTTACAACCTGGCCTTGGTGTTGTGCAAGTTCCTCCCAGGGTCCATCAAGGGTTTTCCTCTACTTTGACAAAGCTCACCCTCTCCCAAGTAGAATCTAGTGAAGACAATCTCTCCTCACAAAGGCTCTAATGGAAGACCTAAATCCTGCAGCATTTACCCAAAGAAAATGTATAGCTCCAACCTCCTCTCCTTCTGGCTCAATGCCTTTATTTATAGTGCTGTAAAGAGGTTATTCAGGTCCACTATCAATGGGATCATCCCCCTCTATGGGTGGGATAGCTCCCTTATTGATGGGATAAGTTCCCCCTTAATAGAGATACATGAACCAACTGGAGGCGCATCCATTTCATCAAACCGACCTCTAGAATGTTCTAGAAGTAACCACAAGTAACTTTTTCAAGATAAAACTCGCGCATTTTGCCTTTTACAGAGGGACGCACCTGTCCCTTAACATACAGAGCGTCCATGGACGCGGATTTTGTGAACATGGTTAGCGTCCCCGCAGGTAAGGCTAGAGAGAACCTGCGACCCCAGAGATAAACATAGTTTTTACAAGACTTTCTCTCTTCTTTGAGTTTGAGATGGATAACAGAGGCATGAGACTTGCCTAAGAGGGTAGCATGACTGTTGATTTGAGCCATACTAACTGTAAATAGTCAAGGTGACATTTTTTAGTGTAACAAGCAGTGGACTTCCAATATAGATGTCCTCCACAGTCCCCTGCATGGAATTCTTTCATGACATTGTTAGTTTCATTCATGGTTAAACAATTAAGCAATATACCTTCATGATTTTTCCAAAATAATGCACCATCTATGACACAAAACTTTGAGGCCTTTATTTTTAAAAATCTTTTCTTGGTTCTGGACAATCCTGGGGGAGCAAACAGGTTTAACAATACAGAGCATATATCAGCATACCATGGGGATTGCAAAAAGGTTTCACTGATCTGTGGAGTCGCTAGCTCCTGTTCATTGTCTAGTTGGTTGATGTCTAAGGCTTGAAAGTTTGTTTCGGACATCAGTTTGGCTAAACCTTGTCCCTTTATGAGCTTGGTTGGTTTAATTTCTATGTCATACTCAAGGATGTTAGCAATCCACTTGCCTCTTTTGCCCTCTAACCCCTCTTGGGTTAATATGTCTTTTACAACAGCATTAGGGACATAGGCAATCACATGTGAATATAAAATGTAAACTCGGAAATCTTTGATTGCTTTAACAAGGGCATATGCGTGCTTCTCCATGATTTGGTATTTCAAAGGGGCATCTCTTAAGGCTCGGCTGAAAAATGCAATTGGCTTTTCAGCTCCCTGATCATCCTTTTGCAAAAGGACAGCAGCTATGGTGTGCTCAGATGCAAATGAAAATATGATGAAATCTTTGTCAAATTGTGGACTGGTGAGGACAGGGGCTTGAGTTAAGGCATTTTTGATACTCTCAAAGGCTTGCTTGGTCTCAAGAGACCATTTTACCTTAGCATCCTTTTTTAACATGTTGCTTAACAGTCTTATTAGCTCGGCTAGATTTGGAATAAATCTCCTTAGGAAGTTGATTTTTCCAAGGAATGCTTGCAACTCTTTTATGTTTCTTGGATATGGGATTTGGAGGATGGCTTGGGTCCTTCCGGATCTATTCTAATACCGTCTTTTGAGATGATATGGCCAAGGAGTTTGCCTTCTTCAAGGCCAAATAAGGACTTCTTGGGGTTCAAGGAAATGCCCTATTTCCTACATGTCATGAATATTTGCCTTAGGTGTTTGAGGTGCTCTTGATCAAATTTGGAGAAAGGGGTTAAGTCATCAAGGTAGACAACTAGGAAATCATGTATTTCCTTGGCAAATGCAATATCCATTGCCCTTTGAAAGGTAGCACCAGCATTTTTAAGTCCGAAAGGCATCTTCACATACTTAAATGTTCCCCACGGTGTGGTAAAGGCTGTCTTGTCTTGGTCATCCGGGTGAACCAGTATTTGATTGAAACCTGAAAGCCATCTAGCAAAGATATTCTAGATGACCCCACTACTCTTTGTAGAATGTGGTCCATTTTTGGCAAGGGGTAGTGGTGTTTTAGGGAGACTTGGTTTAAATTTCTTAGGTCTACACATAGCCTAATCTCACTTGTCTTTTTTCTTGTGGGAACAAGATTGGATACCCATTCAAAGAATCTGATGGGTGTTATGATATATGCTTCAAACATCCTTTTCACTTCCTTTTCAATCAAAGGAAGGAGTACGGGATTGATTCTTCTAAGTTTCTGTTTGAAGGGCTTTTGGTTTGGTTTTAAAGGAATGGTGTGTTGGATCACTGAGGTGTCATAGGACTTCAATTCCTCATAACTCCAAGCAAATACATATTGGAATTCTTTGAACAAATCAACATATTTGGGTTTTTGATCGGGTGGTAAAGATTGAGATAGTTTGATCATTTTGGGCTTGTCTGCTGTCCCAATGTTGTGTTCTTCTATAGCAGTGCTTAGGGGCTGTATTTTTGGCTTTTTGGGAACATCATTGGCATCAAACATATCTTCTAATGGGGTGAGGCCAACATGGAGAAAGTTATCTTTTAGATCAACGATCACGGCCTTTGTTTCTGCTATTTCCTCCAAATGCATCTGTTTCAGCTCTTCTATGTTTGCATTGTCAAAAACAGTTGGGTTCAGCATTTGTTTGGCTGTTACAGCGGTTACAGCCTGCTGATTTTCATTTGTTTGCTGTTGTTCATCCGTCATAGCATCCATGTCAATGTTAATATTTGAAAACTCATGCTCAAGAGTGAGGAAGTTGTTAATCTAGGCATCACTTTCAAACACTTGCCAATCTTTAACATTATTTGGGATAGCAGGCCTATGTTTAATCTCAGCAGTAAAATGGTGATTTGGCTCAAAGGGAAGCTTGCATGTACTAGCAAAAGTGGCTAAGATGTGTGCATGAATGTTATGATCTCTTGAAATCTTGGCAAGCTTGGATTCAGTGAATGCATTGAGTATATTAGTAGCAGCAGTCCTATAGGCCCTCATTCTATTGTCATTGGTAACAAATTTGCATTTCATTTGTTGTATGATTAAATCAGAGTCACCTAGAATAGACACTTTTGCAGCTCCTAGAGCTTTGAGCAGTTTAAGGCCTAAAAGGAGAGCCTCATACTCTGCCATGTTATTGGTGCATTTGAAATTTAGTCTGTAGGCATGACCTTCTGCATGATTGTTATGTGTATTATGAATCCAGACACCTGCCCCTGCTCCTAACTTGTTAACAGAGCCATCAAACTCTAAGTACCATGTGATTTCTTGCTGGTGGTTAGTATCAAGAGTTTCAGTCACTTTAGGATTGGGCAGATTTGAAATTTCTATTTGGGGAGGTTTTTCTTGTATGCTGGTTGCCTTGGGAAACCAATTCTTCATCGGTGTGTGTGTTCAGTTCTAAAGCCAAAGGCTTGTCATCAGTGAGAGTATTTGTTTTATCATTAAATAGAATAAAAGAATCCATATCTGAATGGATTGAGTGAATAGGAAAATTTTGGGGCTTGTCCTCACTAGTTACCACATACTTCATCAGTGTTTCTCTATATAGTCTCTTTGGTTGCCCAAAGATAGATATAGTGGCATAAGAGAGGTCTAATTGGAGGGATCCTTGGAGTTTTGCTCCCCAAGATCTTGATAATAGCATGCCATACTTTGGTGGAATGTCAGCAACCACCACATCCATGAGGATTGTCTTGTTGGGATATTGGACTAAGGAGACACACAAGTCTTTGATGAGGCCTAAACACTTGACTTGACTTGAGTCAAAAGAGAATAGATCTTTGTAGGGTCTTGTAATATCAAGGTTCAGTTTTTCCATTACAGCTTTGGGCATAAGGTTGTGTGAGGCACCTGAGTCAAACATAGCATTGTGCAAGACTTTGTCATGTATGTGCAAACTGACATAAAAAGGTAGAACAGATCCATATGTTGATTTTCCATTAACTTCTGGACCGAACAGTAGTTCAGGCTGATCATCAAGAACATTCACATCATCCTTAACCTCTGGCATTTGAAGTGATCTTTGAATTTGTTGCCTATACACATCATGTTTGGCAAGTTCAGATAAGGGGATGGATATCTTCAGTTTACCTATTTCTGCCTCTAAGTCAAATGATTTTTCAGATTGGGTTTTAGTATTTTGAGAGGCAGGCTTCCCTTTTTCTATTAGAGTATCAGCAATTTGGTCTTGTTTATCGGTGTTAAGGGAAGTAATTGCTTGCGGTTTTTCAGTTTTAGGAGGGCTTTTTGGAACGTTGTTCAAATTTTCTTTCGAGGAAGAAGGTGGCAGAGGCTGATCATTAGAGGACTGCATGTCCGTGACATCCTCTATGGTGACATCCTTTGGATTAGGGACTGTTTTACCAGCAGTTTCTATGAGGGCAACCTTTTCTTTAATCTTCTTCGGTTGCTTGGTATCATTTGGTTTAACCTTTTCAGGCACATCTATAGTTCTTGTTCTTAGCTTATATTGTTTGTGGACCTCATACACAGCAGTATCATAGCCTTGTTTAAAATCAAAAGACTCACCAGATTTAGTTTGAAATCGATTAAAGTCATGCTCATCTTGGTCTTGTTGAGTTAGGAAAATTTGTTGCTCAGCCTTCAAATCCACCAAGTTCATGTGAGTGTCTTCCGTCTGTTCACTAGTGTACATGCTTCAGCGTAATTTTCATGAAAAGAAGGCCTTACATCATGGTCTGGGCTAGACCTACCAGCATTTGTATTCTGAGTTTTCTAGAAATTTGGGTTCCTTATGGTATTAGGTTGTTGTCCTTCCCATGATGATTTCCTCTCAACACTCTCTACTCTGTCTCCTAGCCTGTGCATGCCACTGATAATAGCATCCAACTTTTGGTCTAAGGTTGAGGGTTCCTCTTTAAAGGTGGTTCTTCTCTCAGTTCTAGCTCTGTTTCTTTTGGCAATTAGATTTGCCTCTACGCTAATAGCAACATTTTGCATGTCTGCAAGGGTTTGAGGGGCTCTTTCCCTTAACTGATAAGCCATGTCAGTGTCAAAACCATCAGGGAATTTATACAAAGCAAGATCAGGTGGAGGTCTTAAGTTCTGTGGTATTGCATTATAAACATTATTAAATCTTGCACAATAGTCCAAGACAGATTCTTGAGGGCCTCTTTTGATGGTGTCATATTCAGATAATATGTGCAAGGGGTCTTTCTTTTTCTCCCATCTGTTGATAAATGACTGGTATAAGGCTTCTGGGTCTGCTATGGAATTGGTTGTGAGTGCTCTAAACCAAGTTCTAACATCACCTGTCAAACTTTGGACGAAAATCTTCATTCTCACGCTATCGTCATCTATCTCGTAGTTCTCAAAATAGTCTTGCATCTTCTTTGTATGCTGAAGGGCTGTGCAAGAACCAGTTCCATCAAAATATGTGATTTTAGTTTGATAATCCTGAGGCATAGCCCCTGGATTAGCAGGTAATTGCAGGGGTGCATATCTATTAGCCATGTTTACGGGGATAAGTGGAACAACAAGAACAGCTGGAACAGCTGTAACAACAGCGGTAATGGGAGTATGTGCAGTAAATGGAGGTGTGAAAGGAATGCTTTGAGAGGTGGATGATGAACAAGGGGAAGTGGGGGTTGAACGAAATAAAACCTTGACAGGGGTTGGAACACAGCTTGGCTGAACTGTTTCAAGGCTAAAGTCAACAAAATCTTCTCTTTTCTCTAGCTTCCTGAGGTTCCTTGGGATTAAATTGGGATTTTCAAAAATAGCTGGGGGGTTTGGGTCTGGATTTGACCTTGTATATCGTGAATTCCTTTTGGGAGCCAGATTCTGAACTTGTTTTGGTATTTTCTGTGAATGCTTTTTAGAATTAGCAAGGGACTGATCAAATTTTGAAATAGCTATCTATAACTTAAAACTAGCATGAGGATTGACTGAAGCAGCATTTGTTTACTCCTGTAAATGCAAAGCAAGAACAGTTTCAAAGGCTTCCTGGCTGACATTCAGGCTTCATCTGTAGTTTTAAGGAATATGCAGCAATTGGAAAATTCATTGTTTTCCCGAATGGAGCTTTCCAACTTGATTTGTGAGATTTAACTGAGGATTTCCCTAGTGGAGTCGCCATTATGTTATCACTCAGGTTGTCCCTTGGCTCCTTGAGGGATACGGCCGAGGTAACCACAAACCAATCTTTGGACTGCAGGTGCTAGCCCACCAGTAGTCAGAGAGGGCTCTCTCTTTAGGATTTAGCTTTGTTGATGATGATTTTAGGCTAGTTATTGAGTTCAAGGGGTTTTGTTTGAGCTTTGGTGGGAAGGATGATGCTTTCAAGTAAAGAGGCAGAGATAGCATGAAAGTTTTAGAACCATTGGGCGTGGAGTCAAGGAGTAGGACTGCCGGTGCGTTTTCTTGGTCACAAGAGGGAATATGGAGCAAGCTAGCTGCACATGAAACAATGATTCAAGCTAAAAGAATGGAATGAGGGCTAGGAATGAGAGGCAGTTAAGAATCTCTCGTTCAGCTTAGCAGAGGGAAGGTGAATGAGCTCTATCTAGGAGCAGTGAATAATCCCTAGATAACTGTCAAACATGAGTGAATTAGGGGAAATATGAGCCATAGGGAATTCATATTCATTACTAATTCAGATGAAAACATAAAGAAATAGCAGAAATTGAGCATAGAGTGCGGTTAAACAAGTTCTAAGCTAACCTTTCTTTCTACTATTTAGATGGTGATACAGGTATGATAAAGACATATATGAAATTGAAACCGAGATAAGAAGCACTTATTGAGTCATGTTGCAGCACAAGAATTCCACACTCAATTCTTCAAAACATTAATACACAGCACACAGTCATTCCTCCAAGCTTTTCAGCAGTCTTTGATTAAGTAAAACATCAGGTATGCAGAGCGAGTCTCTCTTGGAGCTATACAACCAACCAACCCTTTAAACAGTGAATTAGGGTGGTTTTATAGATAAAATATCTACAAAATCAGATCCCAGTTAGATCTACTGTAATAAGTGTCTTTAACCTAACACATGTCTGAAATAAATGCGGGAAAATATCCTCGAGCTGCGCTGGGTGCAGCTGTATCAAAAAGAATTTAATGTGTTGTCTTTATGGCTCTGTGCTGACCACTTAGCCATAATTGTGCTTTGGGTTTTGATCCATGCTCCTGAGTGGTTCTGAGGTGCATTAACTATGATGGGAGAGCCTTGATTAAAGCTCCACCGTTTTCTTTGACTTTGTTGGAGGTCATTCAATGTTCACCTGCATTGGGAATAAAAGTTTTTCAATAAAAACATTCGACTGATACTCTTTGCCGCTTCCTTGATATGCTTTGGCACTGAATGTGGGCCTGTCTCACTTCTGATACTCTTTAAGCTGTTGCATTGACCTTTCATGACTGTTGTTCGGCCCTCTGCTACTTTACAAACTGTCTTTGCCCCTTTCTGAATGTCGCGCGAAGAAATTCTTGTCATTTTGCGACTTTCGGGCCTGCTGGAGGCCGAGCCATGAAAGGGCTTTCCATTTTGGACTATTTCCCTTAGCGATGCGCGATTACGCGCCTCAAAAACTGCCTCAGATTTTCATTCCAGGCTCTCTAGGCTGTGATTTGCGCCCTTCGCGCTTTTTGACGATGACGTCAGCGGTGGGTCCTGTTAGCTTTGCTATGGAAATGGATTAAAAATAGATTCAAAAAGATCTCAAAGGCTGCAAATATGCTTATAGTCATGCTGTTGTTGGGAAAAGTATCCAATTCGGAATGCCCCTATCCCACTCTAAGGTGTGATAGTGCCTTAGCAACAAACATTGAGTATTCTTCTTTATGAAATGTAAATGAGGAAGAAGGATGTAACTAACCTGTGTCTTCCACTAGTTTGTCGATCCAAATCACTCCTCTCTTCAGTAGCTCCCAGCTTCTTGCTCCTTCACCGGCCCAGCTTCACTGAATTCCTGCAAGATCACAAGAGAGAGAAACTACACAAAGATACAGATATACATTCATAAAAAGCTCAAGATCAGATTAAGCTAAACATGTAAGCATAACAAAACATCATTGGTACACAACATGTAGGAGAAACTCAAATAGTTTATTGATAAGATAAGAAAGTCCAAGAGGAGATACAACCAAGTGAGTTCCGATCCAGCATCTACCTCCCAACAAAGGAATCCCTTCCTCTCCTCCAACAAAGCATAAATCACCCAATGTACTAATCTTAATCTCAAACCAACAGCAATTCTCTGCAAAGTACAAAATTCCAGCCTGCTGAACCTCTGGGTGAGAGATCCATATATAGATGTAAGCAAAGAGGATGAGTCAGCATATGTTTTGACTTGTGGCTTCTCTCTGTCAGTTCTTGCTTCCACTTGGAGGTTGAGAACCTCTTACTCATCACTAGTCGAATTCATTGAGGCAAGTGTCATTGGAGAAGATTCTGGAAGCTTCCAGGGTCTTTCCACCTCGTTGAATGAGCTTGCCATTTGTCATTTCCCGCTCAGCGCACCCTGGTAGTGCTTCCACCTGCGTTGCAGTGCACCTAGCTAGTGTAGACTCTGCATTTCAACGCAGGCAGCTAGTGGAGCCTCTGAATTGATCCTGAATTGACTATTTCTGAGTGGTTTTTGGTGGAGAACTTTTGGGAGAAGCTGTCATTGGTTGACCTTGTTCATTTAGGAGCTGTAACAACATCTTTAGGGACTTTGGATCCCTTGAATTATGGAAATTTCATGCTTATAGCTGTAAGGCACAAAAATGTCTATAACACATGCCCAGAATCCATGTTTGCTGTTCAAATCATCAAGACATGACAAAAGCTACCCACCGATCAAAGAGGTTGCAAGAGGGAAGCCCTTTGGAGGGCAGAATTACACTATCGGAAGGTGAAAATACCCAAAAAATCACATAAAAACCAAATTTGCAGGCTTAAGGGTCCGAAATCATATCAGCCGTTGGATCTGGCCGGTCAACGGTCCAGATCGCGTCGGCATTTCGCTATCGGCGATTACGAGGGGCAGGCTTTAACATAAGTTATGCACCGATGCGATGGGCCGGACTCGATGGCCCTTCAACACTCCATTTTAAAAAATATCGGGTCCGCGACAATATCGGCGATCGGCGGGTCGGCGGTATCGGCAATGGCATTGCGATTGCGGTCTAGCGATTTGATCAGGGCCGTTAATCGCGTGCACAGATCAACGGCTCGCATCACGTCGGCATTTCGTTATCGGGGCTGCCAAAGAGTACAGGGCCTTCACATATGTTATGCGCCGATGCGATGGGCCGGACCCGATGACCCTTCAACACTCCATTTTATAAAATATCAGGTCCGCGGTGATCGCCGATATCGCATCGTCACTTTCAAAGGGGCGGGGCTTTAACACAAATGATGGTGCAGGCCGATGGGCCGGACCCGATATATGCACAACACTCCATTTCATATTTTTTAAAGTCCGCGCCCATATCGTTTTCAATGTATTTGGTGTATTTTCTTTGTACAAAGAAAATATAAAGGGAAGCCCTGGGCAGATGCCGATTATGATGGGTTTTGGATCCGATGGGATTCGAAAGTAAAATATATATATTCTTCAAAACCGCCAGAGCCATTTTTCATGATTTTGTAGCTGTTTTATGTATATTGTTCAAATATTAAAAAACAAGAGATCGGCCGGCTGCGATATGCGACTGTGACCCGAAAGGCGGACCCGATAGAAAGTTATGCCATGTTTGAGGATGTTTGAAGTCCAAGTGAAATAGAAATGGGCGGGATTTAGCAGTGTCGCAGCGTTTTCGCTGTTTATGACCCAGACAGACACAATAACAGAAAAGAAACATTCACAGCTATTGCCTGAAAGGGACTGTTTAGTCAATTTAGTGTGATCTAAATTGCTAGTATTTATTGTCAACCCGGGGCTCGTAAGCTGATGAAGTGAAGGTGTACTATATGTACTTAAGTAACCTCTTAGAGTTTTTCTTATCGTTGGGGTGTTTTTGTGGTTAATTATGTTCCTAAGATGGAGTGATAATAAACAAGTGAGTGATGGTGTGTGTGTAGAGTGAATCCTAAATGAGTGAAAGTGTGTGTTTAGTGATCTCTAACTACTTGCTTGAAAGGAAATGCTTGAAAGGAATAAGTGAACTGAAATGACTTGAAATAAGAAAGCAAATGACCACTTCCAATGGCACTAGACACCATTCAAGCTGCTGCTAATAAAAGAAAAGAAAGTCACTTTTAAAACCCAAAAATAAAGATTATCTCTCTCTAACTCGATGCTTCAAAGCACATGTACTGTGTAAAGTACGGATAGAAAGTAGCTTAAGTTGAATTAGAAAAGTGAGAAAAATCGGCTTGAAAGACTAATGATAACGGTTTGCTCTTTCTAATTCTCTACTTCAGCCATATGTACTATGCAAAGTATGATTAGAAAGTAGTGAAAGAATAGTCTAAGAAGCACTTAAAATCAAAACTTTACTTTAAAGACTAGTGGTAATATTTTGCTCTTCCTAACTCTCTACTTCAGCCATATGTACTATGCAAAGTATGGTTAGAAAGTAGTGAAAGAACAGTCTAGAAAGCACTCAAAACTAGCTGCAAGTTAGCGATATTCTGATCTTAAAAGATAACAGTTTATGATGAAGATCATTCATGTGTTAGCAGCTCTTTGAGAAATAAGATTAAAAATCAGCTATAAAAACAAAGGCAGCACTTGAATTTGTCAACTTCAAATACCATTAGTTTGTAAAGCAAACACACACACATAAAAATAAATCCCGGGCTAAAAGAAACCTGCAAAGAAATAACACTGATCAGCTTGAAAGAAAGGAAAACAAGTAAATGAAACTATACATGCTTAAGGAAATGAATAAGAAAATAAAGAAATACTGCACATAAAATACTTTACAGAGGCTGAGATGAGCAGGGGCCCTCTGTCCATTCAGCCACAAGAAAACTCAAAGATCTGGAAACTTCAAAACGGTGCTATGTCTATTCCTCCATTTGCAAAAAGTATACAAAACAGAGTGCTAGGATAGCACTAAAAAACAGAGTTCACAATGCTCTTAAATTTAACACAAGTTCAGAAAATTACAACTGATAAAAGTCTAATGAGCGTACACAGACGCAGCTATTTATAGAGGTTTCTAAGATAGCCTACTCGTACAGCTAATTAACTGAAAAACAACAAACTGTCATGCATATTTATGGTCCCTTGACACTTCATACGGCTGCGTGGATGAGTTTAGTGGTTCTGTCGTCATGGGTAATGAATCCCATGTTGGATCATGTCCCCTGCCACCTGTAGAACGTGGACAAGTCACCGTTTAAGATGACGTGACCAGGCAGCTCACAATCACCGTTAAACAGCCTTGAGTTGACCGTAACTTGACCAGCTTTGACCATGGGTAAAGATGACGTGGATGGCTGGAAAAATGGGACAGGAACCTCGAGCACGTTGATACCTAAGTGCCCATGTGGCTCATCTAGCAAACCGACACGTGGAACATTGCGTTTAACAAAAAGGCTGCAGGATCTTCAGATAGCTGCAGGATCATCAGATAGCTGCGGGATTTCTGCAAATAAGTCAAAATCTAAACAAATAGTCATCCATTAGCAAAACTTGCTCGATCATGCTTAATGACACTTACTGTAATGATCTGGGTGGTTTTATAGTGAAAATGAGGCAAAAGTGAAGGAAAGATAAGGAAAAACTGAGGAAAATGGTAGACAAGTAGGTGTAGAATAGAGGCTCTACATACCCCCACTCCGAGGGTATTGCATGTCCTCATGCAATGAAAACACAATTCAATCCACCTGCTGGGATGCCTCAGCTAAGACATCCAAACTCCTCCTCTTCCTTTGTGTGGAAACATTAACCTTTGGTCTCTTGAACATGCATCTGAATTTCAAATTGATTAAGGCTCTGTTCAGCCTTCTACATCTCTTCTTGAGTCTGCTGTGTTTCTTCTGCCACATGCTCATGTGAAGAAAGGTGTTATCTTGGATTGCTTTGGCAATATCAGCTTGCTGCTTCATTTCTTCATTTCTCTGTTTTATGTGACGGTTTAGCACCTCAAGTTCATAGATCTCTTGCTTGAGTAAGTCTATTTGCTGCTCATGAGGTATGACATTACTTGGGCCAGCAGTGTTCTGCTCCAATGTTTCAAAATAGTTGTATGCTTCTTGCTGCGCTGGATCAATCATTGGTGATTTTCTTGGACTGGGTGCATGCTCAATTTCAGTTTCAAACTCCGGCTGAAATGGACTGTCCTCCCTTGGAGGAGTAGCTGCCTCACGTTGTGGACTATCCTCAAGGTCTGTTTTTGTAGCACCCTTCTCAGGTGTGCTTAGATCAACGAAGAGTGTCCTTGTGGCTTTCCTTTTATTCTGCAATCTACTACTCCTTCTTATAGTGGCAGCACTCTGTGTTTCTTTTTGTGCCTTTTTCCTTGGTTTCTGTAATTTTACTTTCTTGGAGAGGGCAATTTTCTCATGGAGTTTAGCTACCCTTTGTGCTAAGGGCTGGCTATCTCTTTCTTCATCACTAGAATGCTCTGGAGTCTGATCAATTCCTTGAATTACGGATTTTCCTTTGTCTTGTTTCTGTTTCTTTTTATCTTCTCTTCTCTTTTTGGCAACTTCTTTGGCAAGTTCAGCGAGGGTTTCTGAGATAATCTCTTGAGCATTGTCTTCAGTAGGTTCAATCTCAGGTTCAGGATGATATACTTCTATTTCCTCTACAGTTTGTCCTTGAACAGTCTCAGAGATACTTTCTTTTCTCTTCCTTCTGCTTTTCCTAGGTATAGAAGATTCTCCAGGTTCTTCAAAATGGTTCCTTACAAGGAATTTCTCCCATGTGTCTTGTTTTTCTTTTAATTGTTCTTCTATCAATAACTTAACAAGACTATGGTGACAGAGGTAAGCTTCTATGTTTCGTGGATTCTTTTGAGCCATGGAACACATCTTCCTAAGGCTTTGGAATAGGAAGTAGGGAAGATTTATATCATGTTCTCCTTGAAATTGCTGCATAATTTTCCCATGATAGACGTATAAAACCCCAAATCTCCCTTCACATGTAAAAAACTTTTGCACTAATAACAGTAGATCTTTCCATTCTTCTTTAACATGAGAGATAGGGATTCCTTTGGTGAAAACACTTGTATTCATACCTGGGTTTTTAAAAATCCGCTTCCATTGTTGATCCTGGACTGCCCGGTTTTTGAACCAACGCTCACCGGTTTGTGGAAGAGATGTAGCCCTTGCTATGCTTCCTTCACTGACTGCAAATGTTAAATCACCCACCTCTACTTGACTGTTTTTATCCTGAAATGACCTTGCAAAGGTTTTTGTTACTTCTTTGTGGTAGCCCTTGAACTTCTTGATGCATTGTAGCCAATTGGCTTTTTGCAATGCCTCCTCAACCTGAGGGTATGCCTCCAAGAATTTCGAACCTTCTGGTTCAGCTCTTAAAAGTTTTCCCATCGACTCCTCAGCTCTGCTTAAAACACGACTTTGATGGTGACTTTACACAGTAATTCCTTGGTTCCTGTTCAGACTTTGTGGAACAGAGGATATATGGGTGCATCAACAGCCTCAGACACCGAGAATTCACGGCTTGAATCAGAGTTAAGTGGTAGATAACAACGTGAACACAGTGAAACGGTGACTAGCAGTCGTAATACAACTGTATCACACGTTTACTGGCTATACAGCAGAGGGAAAGACAGAGTATGGTTTATGGAGGTAATCGCAGTGAGTGAAATGGAATAAGGGAGATGATAGCGAGGAATGGAGTGTTATGAGCGCAGAGGGTTTCGAGATGATGAATGGAACGGCTATATTCTCCGATTCCGGCTGTGGATTGACACATGGCTGCGGGATGAGAACTGAGAGACGTAATACGGTAGGTTACGTCATTAGGGTACGAGACCTTAATGACAGAAACAGCCATATGTGATTTCAAAAATCATGGGTATTATGAGCTGATAGACGTGGAGGATTCGTAGAGTTGTGGTCGCATGGGAAAAGAAAATGGGTAATCATTACAATTAGTGGCCAACAAGACATAATCCAGAAAATTCCGCGTAATGAAATAACTATAGGTTTAAAATTTTAAACATACCTCGGACAGATCCGCATTTGATTTGGCTTCTGATAATTTGCTACTAACCTTTTGTTAACTTTATTGCTAGCACATGATTCTTTCCTCCTTGTCTTTGATGATTTTGAACTGTACATATTTTCTTCAGACGGACTGTGTTTCTTGTGCAGGTGCAGAAGGCTGCAGAAAGGCTAAACGGCTGCAGAATTGTCAAATAGCTGCAGGAACTGTAATGAAGTCTTCCAGCTGCATAAAATACTTTAGTTGCCAAAAAAAACTTTATTAATGAAATGAGATGGAATGAATGAATGAATGAGTGGGTGGAAAGCAGTGAGGTGGAGTGAGGATGGTGAGATGGAAGGAAATGGTGAGATGGAATAAATGGAATGAGATGAAAGAGAGAGAGATGGAAAACATGAGGTGTCAGGTGACCCTGATTTTCACCTCATATTTTCTGCATGAGACTGCCAATCAGAGATTGGTTTTCAGGCTCATACATTTATTATTTTTTTTTCTTTTTTTTTTCTCTTTTTTTTTTTTATTGAATTTGAAAGAAACAGAGATTAGGCTGATGGGGGAGAAGAATTCTTCTCCACCAGCCTCATTTCAGAATCGCTTTGGAATAACTTAACAAACTCCTCTTTTGAGAGTGGCTTGTGGTAAACTTTCAACCGGTGGCCATTCACAATAAAGGGAGTTTGAAGTTCATCAATAGTCTTCACTCTAACTGCTCCATTATTAAAGACTTCATCAATCTCATATGGCCCAAGCCAATGAGTTTGAAATTTTCCTTTGAAGTCCTTAAATTTTGAATCAAACAAGAGTGCCCAATCACCTTTTTGAAACTTCTTTTCTTTGATATGTCGATCATGCCATTTGCTTCTTTGGTGCTGAACTAGATCGGTCCTTAGAATTGCATCTTGTCTCATTTCATCTAGTTCATTTAACTAGTCCATTCTGTGCTTCTGGGCTTCTGATAAGCTCATCCCCAATTGAACTGCTGTCTTGAAGGTCTTGATTTGGAACTCAATGGGGAACAGGACTTCCTTCCCATAAACAAGTTCATAGGGAGAATGTCCTGTGGTGTTCCTCCATGTAGTTCTATAGGCCCATAAGGCTTCAGGAAGCCTTTCTGCCCAATCTCTTCTATGAAGATGAACAGTCTTTGTGATGATGCTTTCAAGGACTTTATTTGTAGATTCTACTTGACCATTCGCTTGCGGATGGTATGGAGTAGATGTTCTATGCTTGATCTTATATTCCTCCATCAGCTTCTCTATCATCCTTGATGTAAATTGGCTTCCCTGATCTGTTACAATTTCTCTTGGGACACCAAAACGGGTGAAAATATCCTTGAAAAGAAATTGAACAACTGAATTTTCAGTAGCAGAAGTTAATGCTATAGCTTCTACCCACTTGGTAACATAATCAGTACAAACCAATATATATCTATTTTGTTTGGATGGCGGATTAATTGGTCCAACAAAATCTAGAGCCCATTTCTCGAAAGGTTCGATGCATACCTGTGGCTGAAGTGGCATTTCATTTGAAAGAGTTGGTCTCCCAATTCTCTGACAACTGTCACACCTTTTAACATATTGCTTCGCATCCTTAAAGAGAGAAGGCCAATAATATCCTGATGAAAGGATTTTATAGGCAGTCCTCTTATCAGAAAAATGTCCGCCACAAGGTTCGTCATGACATGCCTTAAGGATGTCAGGCATTTCATCCTCCCGTACACATCTTCTGATCATCAAATCTGGCCCTGTTCTGAACAATTCATTAGAAATCCAAGAATAATGTGAACTATCCTGAATGATTTTCCTTTTCTCATTAGGAAATAAATGTAAAGGTAACTTTCCAGTAACTAAATAATTAGCAATATCAGCATACCAAGGGGTTTTGGTAGTTACTGCAAACAAATACTCATCTGGAAATTTATCCTCTACAGGAGAGTCCTCATTAGTGTTTTGGATTCTAGACAAGAAGTCAGCTACTGTGTTCTGTTTACCTGGTCGATCTAACACAGTTATGTTGAATTCTTGTAAAAGCAAAAGCCATCTTGTAACTCTACCATTAGTGACTGGTTTGTTCATGAGGTATCTAATGGCAGAGTGATCAGTGTGGACAAAGGTTTCATAGCCGGTTATGTAGTGTCTAAACTTGTTTATCGCATGAACAACGGCTAGAAATTCCTTTTCAGTAACAGTGTAATTTAACTCAGTAGGAGTCAAATTCTTACTTGTGTAATAAATGGCATAAGGGATCAAATCCTTTTGTCCCAAAACAGCTCCTAAAGCTGTATCTGAAGCATCAGTAGAAATGTGAAAAGGGAGTTTCCAATTTGGACCCCTTAGAATGGGTGCTTCAGATATTCTAGTCTTTAAGGCTTCAAAGGCAGATTGACATTCAGGATCCCACTTAAATTCACAATCTTTAGTAAGGAGTTTGAAAAGAGGGGATGCTATTTTAGTGAAGTTTTCAATAAATCTCCTATAATAACCAGTAAATCCAAGAAAACTTCTAACATCTCTTTGGCAATTTGGAACAGGTAACTTAGAGATGACTTCTACTTTAGATCTATCAACTTTGATTCCATCTCCTGAAATATGATGTCCTAAAACAATCCCTTCAGTAAACATCATAAAACACTTTTCATGACTTAAAGAAAGATTTGTTTCCTTACATCTTACCAGTACTTTTTCCAAATTTGCCAAAGCTTCTTCAAATGTATTACCATAAACTGTGAAATCGTCCATGTATACCTCTACACAATCATGAATCAGATCTGAAAAAATTCCTAGTACAGCCCTTTGAAATGTAGCGGGTGCATTGCACAATCCAAAAGGGAGTACTCGGTAGGCAAAAGTTCCCCAAGGACAAGTAAAGGTGGTTTTGTCTTGATCTTCAGGTGCTACCTGAATCTGATTGTAACCACTAAAACCATCCAAGAATGAGAAATACTTTTTACCTGCTAAAGTGTCTAGTACCTGATCAATAAAAGGTAGAGGAAAATGATCTTTTAAAGTTGCCTTGTTCAATTCTCGATAGTCAATGCAAACTCTCCATTTACCATTCTTTTTGGGCACTATAACCAAGGGAGAGACCCATTGGCTATCTGAAATGGGGTAAATGAAGTTTACCTTGAGCAATTTCTGAAGTTCTTCTTTCACAATTTCCCTAAGATTTGGATTCATCCGTCTTTGTGGCTGCCTAATAGGTCTGCTGTTTTCTTCAATATAAATGTGATGAATACAAGTCTTAGGGTCGATTCCTTTCATGTCAGTGTATTCCCATGCAAAGGCAGTGGAATGTTTTTGCAACAGTTTAGTTAATTCTTCTTGTTGTAGTCCTTCCAAGTTCTTGTTAATGTTCAATGTTCTTCCTGGAAAGATTTCAACTGTAGAACTACCAAACTCTTCCATTGAGAAGAGAGACATTTGTCTAGAGGAGAGATATTCAATGTCTGCATCTAACTGAAACTGTGAAGAGTCATATTCTAAAGGTATCTCAAAATTTTCTAATGTATTTAGAATTTGACTGTCCTCACTAATCTCAGAGATGGTTAGAACAGGTTGAAGGGTATCCTCATCATCAATCCACTCATCTTCTCCTATTTCTGTTATTGCCTTTGCGGGAGGATACAAGTTGAATTTCTTGGTAGAATTACCATCTGATATGTACATGTCCCCAGACCTACAACTTATGAAAGCATCAGCTGTGGCCAGCCAAGGTCTTCCTAAAATAAGAGGATGTCCTCCTAGATTGTTCTTGGGAGTTAAAATCATAAAATCAACTGGATATTCCCAAGAATCTAGAGAGACAGGTATATCTTCTAATACACCATCAGGTTTAATGATTGATCTATCTGCAAGTTGCAGCAAAGTAGGTGTAAAGAGAAGGTTAGGAAGTTTTAACTGATCCATGGTCTGTCTACTCATGATATTGATAGCAGCTCCTAAGTCAATCAAGGTATTTGGGATTTCAACCCCATTAATATGAGTTTTGACAATAGGACTACCGGGATCTACATATTTTTGCATGGTAATTTTACCCATCATAATGTCTGCAATTTTTCCAACTAGATGTATCCTTTTGGTATCTCTGGTTCTTTTTATTGTTTTTTTCAAACTCATCTCCTTTATTGTCTTTGCTAGAATGGGAATCTCCTTAATGGCTGTTAACAAGGGAATCTTGATACAGACATTTTTCAATTCATCTAGAAAGCTATAGTCAGGCAACCAAATCTGCTTCTCCACTCCTTTATCAATTTGCAATCTTTCAGGAAAAGGAGGAATGGCTGAAGATGTGGGTTGTTCTACTAAGGGAGTTGATTCTTTTTCTTTTTCTTTAATGCTTGGGTTTTGAAGGGATACTTCAGAACCCTTATTGGCTTTGAGAGATTCTTCCTCAGAAATGCTTGGTTGTTGAGCACTTGTAGAAGGTTGGTCTAGGATTCTACCTGATCTGAGTTGGACCTCATTGAGAGGAACAACCATATAGGTAGGGAATGGTTGACCTTCCATGAGTGGTTGACCTTCCATCACATAAGCACTTTGAGGATTCCTATTATTGGGGTTTGGTTGAGGTTGAGAGGGAAGTTGATTTGGCCTCTGTTGAGATTGTAACAAGAGTTGAGAATTTTGATTTTGTGGAGGAGGTTGTTGTTGAGGGAATGGTAATGACAATTGTTGACCTTGATTTGGAAGTTGGGGAGCTTGCTGATTTTGAAATTGAGGGTATTGATAGAATTGGGCAAATCTCCCATAAGGATTTTGCATTTGCATGCTTTGCAACCATGCTTGGAAAGGATTTTGTGGTTGAGGCCAAGGTTGTTGCCAAGGATTCCAATTTGGTTGGGATTGAGAATTCATAGAGTTGTTAAACCCTTGATTCTGTTGTCCTTGCCAAGGTCTCCTTGCAACGAAACAGAGAGATTCAAGTGTACTTGGATCTTCTTGAAAGACTGCTTTGAGGCCAGGGATTGAAGGACATTCCTTGGTCTCATGAGTTTCTGAGCAAATGACACATGTTTCTACAACATTTGCTTCCAAGGGACATTCCCTTAAAGCATGCTTCTTTCTACACTTCGGGCAAAAAATGGTCATAGCCTCGGCTTCTGCTTTTTGTTTGTTTTGGATCTTAAGGGTATCAATTTGTTCACTAAGACTCCCTAAGATGTCAGTTTTAAATTCATCTAGCATATTACCGATTTCAGCCCTACTCACGGATCCTGTTGCAGATTTATTTGCCCTAAGGAGAGAAGGATCTCTAGGCCCTTTTTGAGTTTTTGATTTGCCCCTTGAGAGATGGATACAAAGTTCTGCTATATCATTGAGAGAAAGTTGAGAGATATCCCCTTTCCCCATCATGTTTAAGATATCTATCCATTCATCCCTAATGGCTTTTAATAAGAGGGCTTTTAAGGTCTCTTCATCCAGGCTGCTCATCTTTGCTCTTTTTAAGTTATATTGAAATCTCTCAAGTAAATCTTCTAGGCTCTCATCTTCTTTTTGCATCATTTTAAAAACCTCATCCTTATGATTAGTAGGCATACAATAGTCCAAATACCTATCCAAAAAGGTTTGTTTCATTTCATCCCAGGTCCTAATGGATTGAGTAAGTAACCCCATGAACCATTTTAAAGCTTGATCTTTTAATGTTGATGGGAACAGTTTGAGTTTCTGAGTATCATCCAGATAGTCATAGGTTCGACACACAACTTCAAATTCAAACAAGAATGTTTCAGGGTCCTCAGTTCTTAATCCATGAAAATTTGGGAGGACGGATGGTGATATGTTTTTCATGGTGGCTCGGGAGTCCTCATTAACAATGGGAAACCCAAATGAATTATCCCCATCTCTATTTCCTCCTATGGGACCTCTACCTCCTCCATTATTATTGTTATTTCCTCCTCCTCTACCTCTACCTCTACCACCTCCTTCTTCCTCTGCCATGATGATTCTCCTAGGGATTTCAAAATCTTCTGGTTCTTCTAAAAGGGTGAATGAGAAGAGATTTCTCCTTCCTCCTCAGGTGAGTCTATTTCCTCAATTACAATTGGTTTTCTTGTAGGAGAAAGAGAAGAGTCTCTTCCTAGTTCAAACTCAATAGAAGGTATAGGAGAGTCAACTCTTGGCTCTTGAATTTCAGGACTAGGAGTTTCGGTTGGAGATAAGGGAGGTGTCTCTTGTCTATCTCTTGAAGCAGATGGACTTGTAAAAATTGAACTTCGAGCTCTAGCTAAAAACCTTCCCCTAGAATCTCTAGCTCTATGCATGTCATTTTTTATTTTATCTTCAAGTCAAGTTAAATAGTTCTTTTTCTGATCTTCCAGTTCACTCTAGGTGCAAGAAGAGAGCATACTCAAGAAACTATTAAATCAATAACTTTCTCCTTTCTGATCCTCCAGATCACTTCAAAGTGCAAGAGGAGAGCATACTTAGATAGGCTATTAACTTCTTTCCTTGAAATTTTTTTTATATTTTTTTTCTAAGAATATGGCTACTTAATTTCACTTCCCCGGCAACGGCGCCAAAATGTTTAGTCAATTTAGTGTGATCTAAATTGCTAGTATTTATTGTCAACCCGGGGCTCGTAAGCTGATGAAGTGAAGGTGTACTATATGTACTTAAGTAACCTCTTAGAGTTTTTCTTATCGTTGGGGTGTTGTTGTGGTTAATTATGTTCCTAAGATGGAGTGATAATAAACAAGTGAGTGATGGTGTGTGTGTAGAGTGAATCCTAAATGAGTGAAAGTGTGTGTTTAGTGATCTCTAACTACTTGCTTGAAAGGAATAAGTGAACTGAAATGACTTGAAATAAGAAAGCAAATGACCACTTCCAATGGCACTAGACACCGTTCAAGCTGCTGCTAATAAAAGAAAAGAAAGTCACTTTTAAAACCCAAAAATAAAGATTATCTCTCTCTAACTCGATGCTTCAAAGCACATGTACTGTGTAAAGCACGGATAGAAAGTAGCTTAAGTTGAATTAGAAAAGTGAGAAAAATCGGCTTGAAAGACTAATGATAACGGTTTGCTCTTTCTAATTCTCTACTTCAGCCATATGTACTATGCAAAGTATGATTAGAAAGTAGTGAAAGAATAGTCTAAGAAGCACTTAAAATCAAAACTTTACTTTAAAGACTAGTGGTAATATTTTGCTCTTCCTAACTCTCTACTTCAGCCATATGTACTATGCAAAGTATGGTTAGAAAGTAGTGAAAGAACAGTCTAGAAAGAACTCAAAACTAGCTGCAAGTTAGCGATATTCTGATCTTAAAAGATAACAGTTTATGATGAAGATCATTCATGTGTTAGCAGCTCTTTGAGAAATAAGATTAAAAATCAGCTATAAAAACAAAGGCAGCACTTGAATTTGTCAACTTCAAATACCATTAGTTTGTAAAGCAAACACACACACATAAAAATAAATCCCGGGCTAAAAGAAACCTGCAAAGAAATAACACTGGTCAGCTTGAAAGAAAGGAAAACAAGTAAATGAAACTATACATGCTTAAGGAAATGAATAAGAAAATAAAGAAATACTGCACATAAAATACTTTACAGAGGCTGAGATGAGCAGGGGCCCTCTGTCCATTCAGCCACAAGAAAACTCAAAGATCTGGAAACTTCAAAACGGTGCTATGTCTATTCCTCCATTTGCAAAAAGTATACAAAACAGAGTGCTAGGATAGCACTAAAAAACAGAGTTCACAATGCTCTTAAATTTAACACAAGTTCAGAAAATTACAACTGATAAAAGTCTAATGAGCGTACACAGACGCAGCTATTTATAGAGGTTTCTAAGATAGCCTACTCGTACAGCTAATTAACTGAAAAACAACAAACTGTCATGCATATTTATGGTCCCTTGACACTTCATACGGCTGCGTGGATGAGTTTAGTGGTTCTGTCGTCATGGGTAATGAATCCCATGTTGGATCATGTCCCCTGCCACCTGTAGAACGTGGACAAGTCACCGTTTAAGATGACGTGACCAGGCAGCTTACAATCACCGTTAAACAGCCTTGAGTTGACCGTAACTTGACCAGCTTTGACCATGGGTAAAGATGACGTGGATGGCTAGAAAATGGGACAGGAACCTCGAGCACGTTGATACCTAAGTGCCCATGTGGCTCATCTAGCAAACCGACACGTGGAACATTGCGTTTAACAAAAAGGCTGCAGGATCTTCAGATAGCTGCAGGATCATCAGATAGCTGCGGGATTCCTGCAAATAAGTCAAAATCTAAACAAATAGTCATCCATTAGCAAAACTTGCTCGATCATGCTTAATGACACTTACTGTAATGATCTGGGTGGTTTTATAGTGAAAATGAGGCAAAAGTGAAGGAAAGATAAGGAAAAACTGAGGAAAATGGTAGACAAGTAGGTGTAGAATAGAGGCTCTACAGGGACCGGTGCATGGATTTCATAAGAACGGCAGCCACTCCATTGCAGGTTCAAGCAGCAAGCCATCCTTGAAGGAACCGTGCAGTTATGTTATATACTAGAAGAAGGATTCGGCGGAGGGACAGCGGCCGGCAAACAGAACCCAGAAAGGGAAGGGGAAGGGCCACTACACGCCTCAACCCAAATCAAATAAAATCATGGAGCATTAACGGCCCTGCCAGTGCAGCAGTCATCCTAACGAACTTAATGGGGCATCTTTGGCACGAGGGAGCTCCTATGCATCACAGCAGGCCACCCAAAATATCTGAGTATGGTTATTTCTCTGTCAGAAGAGGAAAACCGCCGAGCCATGCCTACCCATTGAGGGAATCAATCAGTTAAACAAGACAGAAGGATAGATTAAGACACCTAAAGCCTCAAAAGGCTGAGGACCATTGTAAACAAGCTATAAATAGCTGAAAACAAGATGTAACAAGGGTTCAACTTTTGGAGATTATTCCTCCCCTGTTTTCTCAAGCTTCTCATCTGTAGTCTTTAGTAATACAAGATTCTTTTGCTGCTACATGTTTAATGTCCATTTCTCTTCTGTTCTATGCTTGCACCTGAACAGTTTGTTCAGGTTTTCTGTGTGTTCGAGGCCAGATAACTGTCATCTTATCTCTGCTTTGATATATTAGATTTGCAAGCTTCTTTGCTGCCTATGGCTAGCCATTTATATGTGTAATTATATACGCATCTGCCGGTATAGTCAGTAAGTTCATTTGTTGCCTGTAGCTAGCCATTCGTATAGGTCCATGTATGCAACCTGCTGGCATAGTCAGTGTTCTCCATCTATCCATTAAATCTACAAACTATTGAGCATTAGCAGTCTAAAGCCTTGTGTTATTGGGGGTGTTCATGCATGCCTTGAGTGTGAATAGAGCTGAAATGGTTATCCGACTTGATCCAAACCATCTTTCATTCCAATATTTCAGAGAACAATATTAAAATTTATATGTTACCAGGCATCTCTGATTTACAACCTCGGAGAGTTTCTTGGAGTGATAACATAATTGGCGTCGTTGCCGGGGAGAAGAGAATCGAAGCTGAGCTTCCCTGGGAGACAACACAACTTCAAGCTTTGATGAAAGACAAGGTTTGAACATAGATGTTGGTTGTAATCATCTGTCTAGCGACTCCACTGGAGGAAGGCCATCCTTTGGCGACTCCACTTTGAAGTTCTGGCTCAATTTGTGAGGCATACTAGAAGAAATCCGCAGAAGTCTCCAGCTGTCCCAGTGCCTGACCCTGAGAAGATTGTTAACCCGAAGAAAACATCACAGAAGGGAGCATCAAAATCAGGTAAGCCCCAGAAATATTATTTGTCTCTGCATGAGAAGTTCTTAGTTGAGGATACGCAGTTTGAAGATTTAAAGCCTAGTATTGCTAATGAAGAAGTACCTGCAGAGATTCATAAAGCTCCTTGTCCATTTAGTTCCCCTTTGAAACAAAACATCCCAATATCTCTGCCATCCATTACATTATTTCCTACTGTCCCATCTGCTAGTGTCCTTCCACAAATTCTAAACATGGCAAGACCACAAGCGCCCACCAAAATGGAAAGAATCATAGCCGCCAGGTATGGACCTTTAATACTGCCCACTCCCTTGAATGCTATGCCCACTGGAGAATATCAGAAGTATATGCCCAAGTTCACTGGGACTGAAGGTGTCACTGCTGAAGAACACCTTGAGTCATTTTATAGCTATGCTCATAATCTGGATATTAGTGAAGATGATGTGTGGATGAGAGTCTTTGTCCAAAGTCTAGATGGGGAGGCTAGGAAATGGTCTAGATGGGGAGGCTAGGAAATGGTTTAGAGAACAAGCCCCAAGATCTATAGCAGATATCGAAGCTTTAGATGATACGTTCCTAAAACACTGGGGAGATAAAAAGGACTTGCTATACTATCATACGGAGTTTGAAAACCTGAAGAGGGAAAATGGGGAATCCTTGTCTGATTTTAATAAAAGATTCAACCGTATGTATAGTAAGATACCAGCTGAGGTAAAGCCTACCCCCACCTCTGCCAAACTTGCCTACACCAGTGCCTTTGACTCTGAGTTCTGTTTGCTGTTGAGAGAAAGAGGATGTGCCACCCTAGCTGAAATGCAGGATGCGGCACTAGAAGTCGAATCTAACATTATGGCTGCAGAAAAGCTCAAAAGTCACGCTGATAGAAGGAGGCCGAGAGGCGAGGCTTCTTCTGCTTCATCCTCAGATACCAAACTTGATAAAATGACTAGAATGATCGAGTCACTGTCTGCTAAAATTTCTAAGCTGGAGATTGAGCAGAACCCTGGGAAGACAAGGCTCCCAGGCACATTTGCACCAAGAAATCCGAATCCATTCAGAAGAGCCAACGAATAATCACAAACATTCAGAGGGGTAAAGAAACTAACGAAGATCAAAAGGTTAATGCTCCTTTCCAGAATGTGGTCATGGAGGAGGAACAGATTGAAGATGAGGATGAAATTCTCTGTATGGAAGATAAAGGCAGTGATGCCTTTTTGACATTGGCTGCATACGAAGAGTCTTTGCTACAGGAGCAAGACAGTCAAAGGTGGGACAGAGGGGCTGTTCTGCAAACTGGGGAGCAGAAAAGATATAATCTAAGGTCAAATGCAAATAATATCAAGGAGAATCCTGCCCAAAAAGTTGCCGTCCAAACAGAGACCCAGAATAGCATACAAAGGAGACCAACAGCTGATCCGGTCACCCTCAAAACACCAGTTCAAGAGGTAAAAAGTCCTGACAAGCTACCTCTCTCTTTTGGCTTCGAATCAGAAGTTCAGAAGTTAAAAATAACCGTGCCTCTGACAGAACTGGTAAAGAGTGAGATGTTTAGAAAGCCTATCCTTGAGGCTCTCGAGCTGAAGATCACACGAACCTCCACTGACTTTGTCAATTTGCAAGACGATAGGCCTGCAGTTGTGCTAAGCCCAATGACTGAACCTGCCAAGGATAATTCCCCATATTTTTATGTCTCCTTGACCATTCATGACAAAATTCTCCACAACTGCCTCCTAGATACAGGTGCCAGTCACAATCTGATGCCTAAAACCGTCATGGAAGAGTTAGGCCTTGACATCACCAGACGATATCATGACCTATTCTCGTTTGATTCAAGGAAGGTGAAATGTCTGGGATTGATTAAAGATTTAGCCATTTCCCTAACCCAGCTGCCCATGAAGAGCATGATAATGGATATTGTGGTGGCAGATGTCCCTCCTAAGTTTGGCATGTTGTTGTCCAGAGGGTGGATTAAGAGACTAGGTGGAACATTGCAGAACGATTTATCTTATGCAGTTGTCCCAGTGTTCGGAGGAGAGAGCAAGAGGTTATATAGAGAAGCACAACTGGCATATATCATTAGCGATGAGAAGAATCCTACAAACCATCCCATACATGCAGTGGACACTGATTTTGGAGCTTGCATTCTCCAAATAGAAGAATCTCAGAAGGCTGCATTGCAGATCAGGAAACCAACAGCTCAGGCTGAGCATAATACAGGAGGTCAGATTTGGAAGATGTTCTTTGATGGAGCATGTACCAAGGAGACTGCAGGAGCAGGGGTGGTGCTAGTGTCTCCACAACAAGAAACAGTTCAATTGTCTCTAAAGCTGGTTTTTCAGGTGACAAACAACATAGCAGAATATGAAGCACTGTTGTTGGGCCTTCATGCCGCCAAAGACAGAGGAATAAAGAAGCTGAAGGTATTCGGAGATGCTGATCTGATAATTCAGCAAGTGAACAAACATTCCAAGCAAAGCACCCAAGGCTAAAAGCGTACAGAGATGAGGTATGGAGAACCAAAGAGTTCTTTGAATTTTTCTGCATTTCATATATTCCTAGAGCCCAAAATCAGCTTGCCGACTCCCTTGTTGTCTCAGCTAGTTTGTTTATACCTCCATCGCCTCCCAAACTAGTTTATGAGGTACAAATGAAGTATAGACCCTCCGTGCCTGATAATGTCCACCATTGGAGGGTTTTTGATGATGATGATGAGCTAAATAGGTTTCTGCAAGTCATTGATGAGTTTTATGAAATGCAAATTGACCAAAATAATGATGCTTTGTTAGAAGATCCCAAGTCCAAGCTTAGAAATAAGATTGGCAAGAATAACATAGTCCAACTCCCTAGCAACCATATTCCTAAGGGTCTAATTCCTCTTGAGAGATTGTTTGATCACAATGATGTGCCTTACAAAGCTGCCCAAAAAGAAGATCAAACTGCAGTTTGCAAACATGATATAGGAGGTCCAGGCCACCCCAAATTCATAAATTTGTCCACCAATCTATCTGCTGACCAGAGTGCTGAATACTGCAAATTAATGAGGCAATTTGCTGATGTGTTCGCTTGGGAGTACAGTGATCTGAAGACATATGATGAAAATATAATTCAGCATAAAATTCCGCTTGAGAAAGACAATATTCCTTTCAAACAGAAGCTGAGACCAATGAATCCTATGCTCCTTCCTCTGGTTGAGAAAGAAATTAAAAAGTTGCTGGCTGCTAAGATCATAGTGCCTCTCAGATATTCTAAATGGGTGGCCAATCTAGTTGTTGTGAGGAAGAAGAGTGGAGAAATCAGACTATGTGTTGATTTCAGGAATCTAAATAAATGTTCCAAAAAGGATAATTATCCTCTACCAAAAATGGAGCATTTGTTGCAGCAAGTCTCAGGTGCCAAAGTAATGTCTTTTATAGATGGTTTTTCAGGTTATAATCAGGTTGTTGTGCATCCGGATGATCAGGAGAAGACTGCATTCACCACTCCTTGGAGTACCTTTATGTATTCCAAGATGCCTTTTGGGTTGATGAATGCTGGAGCCACCTTTCAGAGAGCTATGGATATAGCATTTGTGGGAGAAAAGGATAAATTTGTCCTTATCTACCTGGATGATATAACAGTATACTCCAGTAGCCATCAAGACCATGTGCAACATTTGAAGAAAGTGTTTTTTAAGTGCAGAAGGTTTGGGATTTCAGTAAATCCTAAGAAGTCACAGTTTGCGTTAGAAGAAGGCAAGTTGTTGGGACATATTGTTTCTGCTGCGGTGTCCGAATTGACCCAGAAAGAGTAAAAGCGATACAGACCTTGTCTGCCCGAGATCGAAGAAGGACATCCAGTCTTTTCTAGGCAAGATTAATTTTGTAAGGAGATTTATCCCAAATTTTGCAGAACTTGTGAAGCATATTACCTCTATGTTGAAGAAGGGGTCAGAGATCAAGTGGAATGGTGTAGCGAGAAAGTCATTTGAGTCGATTAAAAGGGCAATTATGGAGGCCCCCACTTTAATCAGTCCAGATTATAGCAAGGAGTTCCGCATATTTTCTTTTGCCTTTGACGACACCCTTGCAGCAGTCTTATTGCAATCAGATGAAGAAGGCTCAGAGCATCCGGTGGAATTTTTCAGTAAAACCTTAAGGGATGCTGAGCTGAGGTATGATATTATTGAGAAACAAGCATACGCTCTTATCAAATCTTTGAAAGCTTTCAGAGTATACATCTTGCATTCCAAAATAGTTGCATATGTGCCTTCTGCTGCAATAAAGGATGTCTTAACGCAACCTGATGCTGATGGAAAAAGAGCGAAATGGATTGCAAAAATGATAGAATTCAACATAGAGCTGAAGCCTACCAAGCTGGTAAGAGGTCAGGGGCTTGCCAAACTGTTGGCTAAAGAAAATTGCAAATCTTTGGACGTCGATTTCTTGTTCAATGTAGAAGGAAATGGTCTAATGAAAGAGCATGAAACAGCTGAATCGCAGAGAGGGCAGTCGGTGGCCGAGAACCTAGCTTCATGTAATTGGTATGCTGCAATAATTAAATTCCTTTTAGAGTTAGAAGTTCCTTCAGAATTTTCTCAAAGTCAAGCAAGAACGTTAAAGCTCAAGGCAATGAAATATTGCATCAATGATAGCTCGCTTTATTGGAAGGATCCATCTAGAGTGCTTTTAAGATGTCTGGACAAAGAACAGTCAATAGAAGTTATGCAGCAGTTCCATAACAGCATGTGTGGAGGACAACATTATTGGAGAACTACAACCCAAAAGATTCTCAGAGCTGGGTACTATTGGCCATCTTTATTTTCTGATGCATTTGCTTTTGTTAAATCTTGTGACAGGTGCCAGAGATTTGAAGGAAAGTAGTAGTTAAAATCCCTGCCCCTAAAGCCAATAATTGCAAAAGGACATTTTCAACAGTGGGGCTTGGATTTCATTGGTGAAATCAACCCGCACTCCAGTGGCCAGCACAGGTGGATATTAGTTTCCACTGATTATTTTACAAAATGGATTGAAGCAATCCCAACAAGGAAGGCTGATCATAATGTGGTAATGAAATTTTTATCAGAAAACATTTTCAACAGATTTGGTTGCCCACATAAGCTTATAACAGATAATGCAGCAGCCTTCAAGGCAAAAGAGTTGGTGGAAATGTGTGATTCAATGGGCATTAAGATTTTTCATTCCACCTCCTATTACCCCCAAGGGAATGGTCTAGCAGAATCCTCTAACAAAAGTCTGATCAGGATTATTAAGAAGCTGTTAGAAGTGTTAGGATATTCCGACACATAGGATATAGTTAAGTTCAACTTGGTCTAGTATAGAGTTAGGTTAGAGTTAGGTAAAGTGTGTTTCTTTACCGTTGTACATTTTGTAACTTACAATCCGACGGTCACGATATGTAGTGATCTGACGGTTCACTCTCACCTCGGTATTACCGACACTTGATCCGTGGCTTGACACCCGATTGGTCCATGAGTTCTATTTAAAGCGCATGGAGGGTCATTGTTCGGGTAATCCGTGCATGAGAGAAGCTTATGTAAATTTTCATTCTTTGATTAATAAATTGCCTGTAGTACCCACGTTGGGACAGGCCGTGGACTGTTTCCCTCCTTGCACTCTGAGGGTTTTAACCACGTCAAAAATACTGGTGTATTGATTTGAGATCTGGTTGTGAGCGGTGTCCTTTTGGTATTCTTTCTGTGGAACTTACCCTGTAAATTCCTACATGGTATCAGAGCTATTTGAGGGCCGCGTCCGTTGGTGATCCAAATCTGAAGCCGGTAGAACTGCATGCGGCTGTCGTTTCCTAGATCTGCTGTTTCTGACTGCTTTCGGGCCGAGAGGACTGCTCTGTTGCATTCGGAGCATCTGTTCCAGTGAGGAACCCCTTTCGTTTCACGCGAAAAGGTTTCCGGTAGCCCTAGCTGCGTCATTTTTCAGATCGGGAGGTATACAGTGTTTTTTTTGCAGTTTACTGTTATTTTCTCTCTGCTTATTTCGGTCTCAGTTTATTTAGCCTTTTTTTTAACCGGATCTATACCTTTCATTTCTGCGTATGCTCTTTGCCCTGCGACTCTGTGCGATCTGGGCAAATCAGAAACAGAAAGGAAGGATTTTTCTCATGCGTATGCTCTTTTCCCTGCACCTTAGTGTGATCTCGGAAAATCAGAAACATTGAGAAAAATATTTAGTTTTTCGGCTAAAGCTAACTTTGAGATTTTTTTTAAAATTTCTAGTTTTTTGGCTAAAGCTAACTTCGAGCCGCAAGGTTCGTTTTTCTTTGCATATTTGTGTTGGGTTTTGTGTTTTGTGTTTTGTAGGGAAAAAGAGCTTTCTCAAGGCAAGCACGCAAACCGAGGCCCCCCCCCCTCTCTCTCTCTCTCTCTCTCTCTCTCAAATTTTTTGTATAGATCAATTGGTTCAAAGCTATTTTAAGAGAGTAGAGGTCTTGGGTTCAAGTCTCCATTTTGTGGGGGCGGATTTTTTCATTCCCGCACATTCGCGCACTTTGCCGGCTACTTCAACAATTATTTTTCAAAAAGCCATAACTTCTTCATCCGGAAGCCTTTTTCAGAACCGTTTTTTTTAAAACCGCCTATTTTTTCGAGATCTATCCATTGGAACACCTACTTTCAGCATCTTCAGCTTCAGTTTTTTTTTTAAATGGAAATCTCATGCCAAGTCATTCTTGACAGCACTAACTACTTCCAATGGGTAGCCTACATCGAAGATTTACTTAGAAGTAAAGGTCTCTTCAGAATAGCCACAGACCAAGAGAAGAAACCAAAAGATGAAGACAAGGCGGCAAAATGGGAAAATAGACAAGATCAAGCACGTGGTTTGATAGGGATGTCTATTTCTCCTGATCTTAGATTCCACATTGCGGAACTTGAGACTCCTCATGAAGCATTAGAAAAACTTGCTAAAGTTTTTGGGATTAAAAATGAAATTAGAGCCCATCAACTTGAAAATGAGCTGCTTACTTTGGATCCTAATAATTTTTCTTGCATTGAAGATTTCTTGTCCAAATTCAAGAACCTTAGATATCTCCTGGAAGGTGTTAAAGTTAAGAAAGACGATGGTAACCTTATTTATTCCATCCTTACTAAGTTGGGACCAGCCTACTCTGTATTTGTTTCCACTTTCCATTCTACAAGAGAAGCTTTCATTTGTCAAGGACAAGACTACAAGCCCCCTTCCTTTGACTCCTTTTGTGATTCCTTAATAAGAGAACAAGAAAAACTCTTACACCTTGGTCTTCTTAATCTTGGAAACTCTTCCACGAAAGCGTTAGCCGCCCAGCAGCAACCAAATTCAAAGAATCCTAAGAAGTCATATCCTCAAAAGAATGGTCCTAAACCATTTCAGCCTCAAAATGAAAGATCATTTCAGCAAAATGATAAGACCAATAAAAACAAATGGAAGAAGACTGATAGACATTGTAACTTTTGTAATCGAGATGGCCACTTAGAATCTAAATGCTTTAAGAAGATGGAAGCCTTGGAAGCTGCAATGAAGAAACATAACATCCATGTGGAGCCTACTTCAACTTCAACTTCCGAAATGGCACTTTCTGCATCTCATTGTCAATCATCTCAGTCTGGTTATGCATTAAATGTATCTTCTTCTTCTTCTCATTCTCATGAGTGGCTCATTGACTCTGGAGCCTCTTGTCACATGGCCAAAAACCAAGCCATGTTTTCTTCTTTAAATGATTGTAACACCAAAAATATATATATTGGTGATGATAGATCTCTTAATGTTGTAGGGACTGGAACTGTTCATCTAGACAATGGTCAGTTTAATGATGTATTATGTGTTCCAACCTTATCCTGCAACCTTCTATCTGTCTATCAGATAACTCATTCAGGTGAAGGTAAAATTGTTGAATTTTCACCTCATGATGTTGTAATCAAGGATCTAAAAGATCCTAAACAGATTCTAGCTACTGGTCTTGCTGATGATTCCAAAAGGTTGTATAAGTTTCACAACTTTGGGTCATCCAATCTTCCCTCAGTATTTGTTGCTCATAATGATGAAGTGAGCAAACTTTGGCATGAGCGATTTGGTCACTTAAACTATCGCTCCCTTCAGCATCTATGTAAAGAAAATATGGTGACAGGTCTTCCTATGGTATCTTGCAGAGATGGTGTTTGTTCCGGATGTGTACTCGGAAAACATCATCGGGACAGTTTTGACAAACGTGCCTCTTGGCACGCCTCAGCCCCTTTACAGCTTGTGCACAGTGATTTATGTGGTCCTCTTCCTGTTGCTTCATTCTCTGGCTGCAAGTACTTCTTAACTTTCATTGATGATTTCTCCAGACGCACTTGGGTATACTTCTTAAAACTCAAGAGCGAAGTATTTACCACTTTTTTGGCCTTCAAAGCATTTGTTGAAAAACAATCTGGACATCAAATTCTTAAGCTAAGAACTGATAATGGTGGAGAATATGTTAAAAACACATTCATCAACTTTTGCACCGAAAATGGAATTCAAATGCAACATACTGTTCCATACACTCCACAACAAAATGGTGTAGCTGAAAGGAAAAACCGCACCTTAAAGGAAATGGCTAATTGTATGCTGCAATCTAAAGGACTCAGTCTTAGTTTTTGGGCCGAAGCAATTAATTGTGCAAATTATATAATCAATCGCACTCCTACTAAGGTTCTAGCGAATATCACTCCAGAAGAAGCTTGGAGTTCCATTAAACCAGATGTAAGTCACTTTCGTGTGTTTGGAAGTGAAGCATGGGCCCATATTCCAGATGAAAAGCATAAAGCTTTAGAACCTAAAAGTGAGAAATGTACTTTTTTTGGATATTCTGAAGATGTAAAAGGTTATAGACTTATTCCATTTAAGTCCAAAAATGTTATCATTAGAAGAGATGTAAAATTTGATGAAAATAAATCGGCCTGCGAGCCTAGTCCGGCGGATGTGCCACCTCTTCCTATCTCTTCTATCTTTGAAAACATTTCTTCTTCAGATGATGAAAGCGAGGATGATAATCCTCCCCCACCTTCTCAGGATCCTCAACTTCCAAGATGGGTCCGTGCCACTCGGGATGCAGCAGGTGATCTTGCCGGTGATCCTACAGATCAGCGACGTACACGTTCTCAGTTTGAAAGAGCCTCTTCTTTACTGGCTCAAGCTCCAGTAAATCATGATCCTGACACTTTTGCAGAAGCTTCAGGCCATCCACATTGGGAAGCAGCTATGAATGAAGAATATCATTCATTGATGACAAATGATACATGGGATCTTGTTCCTCTACCAAAGGGACGCAAACTTGTTAGATGTAAATGGGTTTACAGAACCAAGTATGGACCAGATGGGAAAGTTGATAAACATAAAGCTCGTCTCGTTGCTAAGGGCTTTTCACAGGTTGAAGGCATTGACTACACTGAAACCTTTTCTCCTGTTGCCAAAATGAACTCCATCCGCCTTGTTCTTTCCCTTGCTGCCTCTTTAAAATGGGAAGTCCATCAGATGGATGTTAAATCTGCCTTCTTGCATGGGGACTTGCAGGAAGAAATCTATATGGAACAACCCATTGGCTTCATACAAACAGACTCCAGCCTTGTTTGTCGACTTAAGAAATCCCTTTATGGCCTCAAGCAAGCTCCTCGTGCTTGGTATGCCAAAATGGATAGCTTTCTTTTAGAATCTGGCTTTTCTAGGTGTCATTCTGACAATACTGTCTACACCAAGAAAGAGGGCAACTCTCTTATCATCCTTGTTCTTTATGTTGATGATCTTATTCTTACTGGTAGTGATCCCAACCTTATAAACCATGTGAAGTCCAGCCTTAAAAAGAAATTTGAAATGACAGACTTAGGACATTTACACTATTTTCTCGGTCTTCAAGTCTTGCAATCCCAAGAGGGTATTTTCCTTTCCCAGTCCAAGTATGCTTGTGATATTCTTCGTCATTTTCACATGGAAGACTGTAAGCCAGCCCCTTCTCCCTTTCAGTCTGGAGTCAAACTTTCAGTCTCTTGTACCTCTCCTGAAGTTGATGCTACCTTATACCGTCAACTTGTCGGAAAACTCCTGTATTTAACCCATACTCGTCCTGATCTTTCCTTTGTTGTTGGCCTTGTTGCGCGTTTTATGCAAAACCCCCGTGAAAGTCATTGGAAAGCAGCTAAAAGAATATTTCGTTATGTTCGAGGTACAGTACAGTTTGGGATTCATTACAGTGCCAAAGCAGCTCCTCTGTTAGTTGGTTTCACTGATTCTGATTGGGCTGGTGACCCTGATGATCGGAAGTCTACTGCCGGTTATGTCTTCACTCTTGGTTCAGGACCTATTACTTGGGCTTGTAAGAAACAGGCTGCCATTTCTCTTTCGTCAGCAGAAGCAGAGTATCGTGGTGCCGTGGAAGCTAGTAAGGAAGCCTTGTAGCTTCGTCAGATCCTATCAGAGTTTGGCTTTGAGCAGCAGCATTCAACCACACTTTGGTGTGATAATCAAAGTGCCATTCAGCTATGCAAAGATCCAGTCCAGCATCAGCGCAGTAAACACATTGAACTACACATGCACTTCGTCAGAAAGCTCATTCATGACCATGTTCTTGAAGTGCAATATTGTCCAACAGATGATCAGGTTGCAGACATCTTCACAAAGGCTCTCACAGAGGCGAAGTTCACTAAACTTCGATATATGCTTGGAGTTCAGGAAGTTGTCACTAAGGGGGGATAGGCTCTAGTGCCTCCTTCCTTCTCCTATTGTGTCATATTTGTAAATCCTTCAATCCTATCCCAAGTTGTTCTTAAGGGGGGATGTTAGGATATTCCGACACATAGGATATAGTTAAGTTCAACTTGGTCTAGTATAGAGTTAGGTTAGAGTTAGGTAAAGTGTGTTTCTTTACCGTTGTACATTTTGTAACTTACAATCCGACGGTCACGATATGTAGTGATCCGACGGTTCACTCTCACCTCGGTATTACCGACACTTGATCCGTGGCTTGACACCCGATTGGTCCATGAGTTCTATTTAAAGCGCATGGAGGGTCATTGTTCGGGTAATCCGTGCATGAGAGAAGCTTATGTAAATTTTCATTCTTTGATTAATAAATTGCCTGTAGTACCCACGTTGGGACAGGCCGTGGACTGTTTCCCTCCTTGCACTCTGAGGGTTTTAACCACGTCAAAAATACTGGTGTATTGATTTGAGATCTGGTTGTGAGCGGTGTCCTTTTGGTATTCTTTCTGTGGAACTTACCCTGTAAATTCCTACAAGAAGATAATAAGAAGAATTGGGATGCAAAGCTCAAATATGCACTATGGGCAGACAGAGTGACCATCAAAAGATCTACAGGCTGCTCTCCTTTCAAGCTGGTATATGGTACTGATGCTATTTTTCCAATTCAGCTTACTCTTCCTGTGGCAAATTTGCTCCAAACAACGCAGAATGAAGAAGATGTTATGGCCAATATAATCACTGATTTAACAGAATTATATCAGATCAGAGAGCAGCTGATTGAAAAAGCTACAGCACATCAACAGAGGATCAAGGAAGTCTTTGACAAGAAGGCAAAGAGAGACAACTTGCAGGTTGGGGATTTGGTTATGAAATGGGATGCATTTAAAGAAAAGAAAGGCAATCATGGGAAATTTGATGCTCTCTGGATGGGCCCTTTCATCATTTCACAGATTCAAGGGAACAATACCTTCATACTGAAAAGTATGGAGGGAGAACCAGTTTTTGATGGCCCAATTAATGGGCGGTTTTTGAAAAGCTATGTGATTTAAGGTCTTTAGGCCTTAAAACTGTAAATATTTTATTTTTTCAGTTTTAGTATAAGCAAAGTAGACTCCATGCCCAATGGAACACTAGGAAATTTTGGCTAATTTGTTTTCTACAAGAAAGGCATTGATCTGCAGTTCTTGAGACCTCACAGGGAGGATCTCATCCCCAGAAGGAGCCAGTGTTAGCTTTGCTATGCAAATGGATTAAAAATAGATTCAAAAAGCTCTCAAAGGCTGCAAATATGCTTATAGTCATGCCCAAAATCCATGTTTGCTGTTCAAATCATCAAGACATGACAAAAGCTACCCACCGATCAAAGAGGTTGCAAGAGGGAAGCCCTTTGGAGGGCAGAATTACACTATCGGAAGGTGAAAATACCCAAAAAATCACATAAAAACCAAAGTTGCAGGCTTAAGGGTCCGAAATCATATCAGCTGTTGGATCTGGCCGGTCAACGGTCCAGATCGCGTCGGCATTTCGCTATCGGCGATTACGAGGGGCAGGCTTTAGCATAAGTTATGCGTCGATGTGATGGGCCAGACCCGATGGCCCTTCAACACTCCATTTTATAAAATATCGGGTCCGCGGCAATATCGGCGATCGGCGGGTCGGCGGTATCGGCAGTGGCATTGCGATTGCGGTCTAGCGATTTGATCAGGGCCATTAATCGCGTGCACAGATCAACGGCTCGCATCACGTCAGCATTTCGCTATCGGGGCTGCCAAAGAGTACAGGGCCTTCACATATGTTATGCGCTGATGCGATGGGCCGGACCCGATGACCCTTCAACACTCCATTTTATAAAATATCGGGTCCGCGGTGATCGCCGATATCGCATCGGCACTTTCAAAGGGGCGGGGCTTTAACACAAATGATGGTGCAGGCCGATGGGCCGGACCCGATATATGCAAAACACTCCATTTCATATTTTTTAAAGTCCGCGCCCATATCGTTTTCAATGTATTTGCTGTATTTTCTTTGTATAAAGAAAATATAAAGGGAAGCCCTGGGCAGATGCCGATTATGATGGGTTTTGGATCCGATGGGATTCGAAAGTAAAATATATATATTCTTCAAATCCGCCAGAGCCATTTTTCATGATTTTGCAGTTGTTTTATGTATATTGTTCAAATATTAAAAAAACAAGGGATCGGACGGCTGCGATATGCGACTGTGACTCGAAAGGCGGACCCGATAGAAAGTTATGCCATGTTTGAGGATGTTTGAAGTCCAAGTGAAATAGAAATGGGCGGGATTTAGCAGTGTCGCAGCATTTTCGCTGTTCTTGACCCAGACAGACACAATAACAGAAAAGAAACATTCACAGCTATTGCCTGAAAGGGACCAGTGCAGGGATTTCATAAGAACGACAGCCACTCCATTGCAGGTTCAAGCGGCAAGCCATCCTTGAAGGAACCGTGCAGTTATGTTATATACCAGAAGAAGGATTCGGCGAAGGGACAGCGACCGGCAAACAGAACCCAGAAAGGGAAGGGGAAGGGCCACTACACGCCTCAACCCAAATCAAATAAAATCATGGAGCATTAACGGCCCTGCCATTGCAGCAGTCATCCTAACGAACTTAATGGGGCATCTTTGGCACGAGGGAGCTCCTATGCATCACAGCAGGCCACCCAAAATATCTGAGTATGGTTATTTCTCTGTCAGAAGAGGAAAACCGTCGAGCCATGCCTACCTATTGAGGGAATCAATCAGTTAAACAAGACAGAAGGATAGATTAAGACACCTGAAGCCTCAAAAGGCTGAGGACCATTGTAAACAAGCTATAAATAGCTGAAAACAAGATGTAACAAGGGTTCAACTTTTGGAGATTATTCCTCCCCTGTTTTCTCAAGCTTCTCATTTGTAGTCTTTAGTAATACAAGATTCTTTTGCTGCTACATGTTTAATGTCCATTTCTCTTCTGTTCTATGCTTGCACCTGAACAGTTTGTTCAGGTTTTCTGTGTGTTCGAGGCCAGATAACTGTCATCTTATCTCTGCTTTGATATATTAGATTTGCAAGCTTCCTTGCTGCCTATGGCTAGCCATTTATATGTGTAATTATATACGCATCTGCCGGTATAGTCAGTAAGTTCATTTGCTGCCTATAGCTAGCCATTCGTATAGGTCCATGTATGCAACCTGCTGGCATAGTCAGTGTTCTCCATCTATCCATTAAATCTACAAACTATTGAGCATTAGCAGTCTAAAGCCTTGTGTTATTGGGGGTGTTCATGCATGCCTTGAGTGTGAATAGAGCTGAAATGGTTATCCGACTTGATCCAAACCATCTTTCATTCCAATATTTCAGAGAACAATATTAAAATTTATATGTTACCAGGCATCTCTAATTTACAACCTCGGAGAGTTTCTTGGAGTGATAACATAATTGGCGCCGTTGCCGGGGAGAAGAGAATCGAAGCTCAGCTTCCCTGGGAGACGACACAGCTTCAAGCTTTGATGACAGACAAGGTTTGAACATAGATGTTGGTTGTAATCATCTGTCTAGCGACTCCACTGGAGGAAGGCCATCCTTTGGCGACTCCACTTTGAAGTTCTGGCTCAGTTTGTGAGGCATACTAGAAGAAATCCGCAGAAGTCTCCAGCTGTCCCAGTGCCTGACCCTGAGAAGATTGTTAACCCGAAGAAAACATCACAGAAGGGAGCATCAAAATCAGGTAAGCCCCAGAAATCTTATTTGTCTCTGCATGAGAAGTTCTTAGTTGAGGATACGCAGTTTGAAGATTTAAAGCCTAGTATTGCTAATGAAGAAGTACCTGCAGAGATTCATAAAGCTCCTTGTCCATTTAGTTCCCCTTTGAATCTCAGTCCAAAGAAAGCTTCCCATACTGTCCAAAACATCCCAATATCTCTGCCATCCATTACATTATTTCCTACTGCCCCATCTGCTAGTGTCCTTCCACAAATTCCAAACATGGCAGGACCACAAGCGCCCACCAAAATGGAAAGAATCATAGCTGCCAGGTATGGACCTTTAATACTTCCCACTCCCTTGAATGCTATGCCCACTGGAGAATATCAAAAGTATATGCCCAAGTTCACTGGGACTGAAGGTGTCACTGTTGAAGAACACCTTGAGTCATTTTATAGCTATGCTGATAATCTGGATATTAGTGAAGATGATGTGTGGATGAGAGTCTTTGTCCAAAGTCTAGATGGCGAGGCTAGGAAATGGTTTAGAGAACAAGCCCCAAGATCTATAGCAGATATCGAAGCTTTAGATGATACGTTCCTAAAACACTGGGGAGATAAAAAGGACTTGCTATACTATCATACGGAGTTTGCAAATCTGAAGAGGGAAAATGGGGAATCCTTGTCTAATTTTAATAAAAGATTCAACCGTATGTATAGTAAGATACCAGTTGAGGTAAAGCCTACCCCCACCTCTGCCAAACTTGCCTACACCAGTGCCTTTGACCCTGAGCTCTGTTTGCTATTGAGAGAAAGAGGATGTGCCACCCTAGCTGAAATGCAGGATGTGGCACTAGAAGTCGAATCTAACATTATGGCTGCAGAAAAGCTCAAAAGTCACGCTGATAAAATGAGGCCGAGAGGCGAGGCTTCTTCTGCTTCATCCTCAGATACCAAACTTGATAAAATGACTAGAATGATCGAGTCACTGTCTGCTAAAATTTCTAAGCTGGAGATTGAGCAGAACCCTGGGAAGACAAGGCTCCCAGGCACATTTGCACCAAGAAATCCGAATCCATTCAGAAGAGCCAACGAACAATCACAAACCATTCAAAGGGGTAAAGAAACTAACGAAGATCAAAAGGTTAAGGCTCCTTTCCAGAATGTGGTCATGGAGGAGGAACAGATTGAAGATGAGGATGAAATTCTCTGTATGGAAGATAAAGGCAGTGATGCCTTTTTGACATTGGCCACATACGAAGAGTCTTTGCTGCAGGAGCAAGACAGTCAAAGGTGGGACAGAGGGGCTGTTCTGCAAACTGGGGAGCAGAAAACATATAATCTAAGGTAAAATGCAAATAATATCAAGGAGAATCCTGCCCAAAAAGCTGTCGTCCAAACAGAGACCTAGAATAGCATACAAAGAAGACCAGCAGCTGATCCAGTCACCCTCAAAGCACCAGTTCAAGAGGTAAAAAGTCCTGACAAGCTACCTCTCTCTTTTGGCTTCGAATCAGAAGTTAAAAATAACCGTGCCTCTGACGGAACTGGTAAAGAGTGAGATGTTTAGAAAGCCTATCCTTGAGGCTCTCGAGCTGAAGATCACACGAACCTCCACTGACTTTGTCAATTTGCAAGACGATAGGCCTGCAGTTATGCTAATCCCAATGACTGAACCTGCCAAGGATAATTCCCCATCTTTTTATGTCTCCTTGACCATTCATGACAAAATTCTCCACAACTGCCTCCTAGATACAGGTGCCAGTCACAATCTGATGCCTAAAACCGTCATGGAAGAGTTAGGCCTTGACATCACCAGACGATATCATGACCTATTCTCGTTTGATTCAAGGAAGGTGAAATGTCTGGGATTGATTAAAGATTTAGCCATTTCCCTAACCCAGCTGCCCATGAAGAGCATGATAATGGATATTAAAATTTATATGTTACCAGGAATCTCTGATTTACAACCTCGGAGAGTTTCCTGGAGTGATAACAGGTCCCAGTACGGCGGTGATGTGGCAGGGTGACGTCAGCAGTAAGGCCGGGTGGTGTGGCGGTACGGTGGAAGAGATGACGTGGTAGTACGGTGGCAGCTACGTGGCAAGGACACGATGGCAAGAGGCCGACGCAGGATGATGATGTCAGCATGACGTATTGCTGACGCAAGAGGGGGAAGGCGGTTTCAGGCGCACCGCTTTTGTGCGCAGGTGGTTTCGGAGGAGGGGGCTCTGACACAGCCGAGAGGGTGACGCGTGGCGGGAGTACGACGGGAAAACCTCCCATCTCCCAGGCGTTAACCCTCAGCATGTCGGGGCACGAAAAGGCCCGCCCACCGTAGATCTCGGGCGTGCCAGATCTGACGGTCGGCGGACCTGATAACGCAGCGGATGGTTAGATACAGGGCCTGCGGCATTTTTTTATTTAATTGTTTTAATCCGGCGGGGGGGAAAACTTTAGGAAAGTGGGTTTTTTGGGTTGCATACAAGCGGGGTTAAATATTTACAAGCATGACCTTAGGATAAGGGCGGGAAACGAGTGTTGTAGGGTTAAGACTTAGGGTAAATGGTTGTTAGGGTGACCAGATGTCAGACTAACTCTAGGTTAGGACACAGAAGGGTTAGTAGTAGCCCCAGATGGACTACTATTTCCCGAACTTAGGAAATATGGCTATAGTGCCAAAGGGAGGGGTTATTTAATATTTTTGAGGAGTTTTATAGCTTTTTTGTATAATAGGGGGTAAGGAAATGATACAGGGAGCTAGATAATAGAGTTAGGAGTTAATATGAAATTGCGGTGAAGTGTAGGGGGGAGGCTAAGTTTGTGAACTAAAACTTAGACATAGGAAGTGAATGGACTATGGAGACATGATTTTACACAAGAAATGTGGCTTCTTTTCACAGAAGAAAGTCAAAGCTTGACTTGGTGCTGTTACAAAAATAAAGTGATAACAGAACTGGTTGGGCAGATCCCAAGGTCCTCAAGGGGATGTTAGTAAGTGACTTGGGGAATGAGAAGAAGGGGGAGTTAGACATGCCTCACTTGAGCTCCTCCAAAGGGGAATTGCCTTACCTTGTGATCTGAATAGATATAACACTTTGAAAAGATGAAATGGATCACACAGCTTGATTCTGCAACCACAAAACTACTTACCCAGCCTACTTACCTAGCATTTTTTCTTCTTTTTTGCATGGGTGCACTTGGACTTGCAGACCCTGATTATCCTTTTTCTTTTTTCTGTCCTCCTATCTAAATCTACACTTATTTCTTCCAAGGGCCCAGATTAAGCAGTTGGGCTCCTTTGTTTCTCTACCTATCTACAAATCTGCCAAGATTAAACTGTTTGGACAGATAATGATTCTCTATATTCTAAAACAAGAAATTGAAACCTAGGGAAGCCAAGATTAGGCTGTTTGGACTTCCCTTAACAAAAATTCTTCAAAAATGGTTAATTTATCAAAATTGGAATACAGTAGTGGCATTTAGACTGGCACACTTTCATGACCTCTTCTTTGGCCTCTTTTAGGAAATATGGAGCATTGCAGCATGCAAAGTATGACATATTTGGCATGTAAAAATGTCAATCATGAAAGATGAACACCTGTTGAAACAGGAGGCTAACAGGAGGACCCGGTCTTTAGCCCTGGTTGAACACGTGGAGAAGACTAAGAATCATATATGTATTGAAGAGGCCCATGTTATTGCTAAGATTGCTCCTTTTCATCATTGGAAATTTAGGGAGGCCACTCAAATTGAAAGAAGGTTGAGCAACCTCAACAGAGATGATGGCTGGAAGATTAGCAGTTTTTGGATCCCCGCCCTTCCCCCTAGCTCTCCCCCCCTTCCCCCCTAGTTGGTTCCATTGGGGCCTTTTTTCTATCTGGTTTTTCTCTCGTGTCCTCGGGATTGTTTACTTCCCCCTTATTTCCTTTGCTAGTGTTTTGAATTTTTCTCATTAACTTTTATTTAATTAGTATTATTAATATTTTACTCTTAATAATTGATGGTTACTAAAGCCTCCCTCTTTTCCTTTTATTAGATTTAGTTTCCTATGGTCTTACCTTTACCTAGGTTTTATTCTTTGTGATACTTATAAAACTTAAATATAGTCTTATTAACTAATTTGTGGGTTATTTAATACTTTTACACCATGTTACCTTTAATATTTAATTTAACTGGTTATTTATATTTAATTTATCATCTTCATAAGATTTACCTTTATTGTATTACCTAGGTAGTTACATATATAGTTAAAATAAACAAATAAATGCGCTTATGATCTTACTAACTAATTAAAGTAAATAAATGAATGCATTATGATCTTACTAACTAACAAACAAACTATTGATTAGTTTTATAATAATCCTTTAATAATACATATCTTAAGGTAGTTTTAAAGTATTAAAGAGGATATAAAAATATTTAAGTCTCACGTTCGATGTTTAGGTTCTTTAAAACATTTAGTTATTTATAAACAAATTTGTTGGTTAAATATAAAAATAATTATGAATTATTTTAACAAACAAAATAAAAAAATTTAATTAAATATTTTTGACTTCCTTCCCTTGGTCCAGTCAAATGTAGTTGTTGCCCTATCCTTTGTAGTTGTTTCCTTGGTCAAAAGTAGTTGTTGTATGATGGATTTCTCTATTTAACTTGGGGCCATGATCTGATTCTTCATCTCGTCTTGACGATGAACCACACTTGTTGGTTTGAAACGCGTCGACAAATGAATTTCAATGTGATTATTTCCGAAAACCATCTTAATAATTTCATTCATGCGAAGCCAATAATAATACCTCTGAATTTGAGCAATTGTTTTGCTTACACCAAAGTGACCAACAATACGAGAAGTGTGGGTTTCCCTTGTGACATTGACTCTTTCACCTTGTGGAACACATAACTTGCCAAGATGATACAACAACTTGTTATGAACATGATAATCCAACTCTTCAACATGATTGCCTTGACTCAAAGTTGCATAAACATCTTTAAAATCTTCATCTTGAGCATATTGTTCAATATAAATTTCATGCATTATTTAGTTATGATGAATAATAACAGATGCATTAACAATAGGTCTTGATAACATATCTACAATTTTTTTGTATATACCTTTCTTATACCTGATTACCAAATGAAATTGTTATAGAAATCCCATCCACCTTAAATGTCTAGCTTCTTGTAGCTTGGTTTGTGATTGTAAATATTGCAAAGGTTGATGGTCAATATGAATAATCGTTTCTTTACCCATCAAATAATGCTTCCATTTCTTCACGCTTTGTACCAAAGCATACAACTCTTTATCATAAGTTGGATAATTAGTTACTGCATTGGTAAAGGTTTCAGAATGATAACGAATTGGCTTACATGCTACATCAAAACTACTCCCATAGCATATTCGCTTGCATTGGTTTGAATTTCAAATGGCTGCTTAAGACCTAGGAGTGCTAGAATTGGTGTTGTACTAATTTTCTCTTTCAAAGTGTCAAAGTATTTCTACTACTTTCCTCCCATTGAAAGACTTGTTTTGCACCTGTCAAAGCATGTAATGGTGCTGCAATGAGTGAGACGTTAGCAATAAATTTTCTCCAATATTGGGTTGCTCCCAAAAATCTCCTAACTTCTATTACATTGTTGGGTTTAGGCCAATTCACAATGACGTCAACTTTTGAGGGATCAATATTCAATTCACTCCCTCCTACAATATGACCAAAATAAACCAAAGATGTTTGTATAAATTACAATGTAGATTTGCAACTGCTCATGAAGTTTTAATCAAAATCATAAGACACAATCCTACTATATTTCTCTTTGGACATTAATTCACATTCTAGAACAAAAATTTTAGACATGCAATAACAAATAAAACACATGCAAGAATTATTTTTCCCAGGGAAAGCAAACTACTAAAAAATCCAATGCCTACTTGCATTAAATCAGAAGAATAGAGATGTATTACAGTTACTTTGCTCAACTAAGCACACCCTGCAAGTGCATAACCTATCCCTCTGCTCACTAAAAGGCTTTGAACAAGACTTAGTCAAATTTTGCCTCTGCTTGAGCTCTTATTTCCTTGTGTTATTCCTTGAGAAATTAGGTGAAATTAGGTTCCTATTATTTAGGAAATTCCTTAATTGATTGCGCAATTCCTTTAGGATGATCCTCTGACTACATGAAACACTTGTATACTCAAGACTAGTCTACAATGATGCTACACTGCCTTGGAATCTCCACCTCAACTAGGTAACTCAAATTCTCTACATGCACTAGCTATTTTGAGCTGATTGATCAGCTAACTGGATGATCACTAAGTTTCACTGAAGACCCACTGCTTAACTGACCTTCCACTAGTTCCTCCAAAAGTTGGAACTAGTTTAACTGGAAACAACCTGAGATAACTGAACTTGATTGCAACAAAGTAGCAATCACACATGCTGAACTAAACTCTAACTCCTCCAACTTGAATTTACTAATTAAACTGGGTGACACAAGCCATGTCACACAAGTTATCATCATCCAAGTTGTCTTCTAATGTGGAAATTCAAATTTTCTCAATTTAATCAAGGCAAAATCAAATTGAGAATTTCTTGATTCATTTTTTAGCACTCCTTCTCAACAAGAAAGGGAATATCAACCACCCCTATCTTGCACTTGTTGAACTCGAGCTTCCCTCTTGATAAGGCCTTTGTCAAAATGTCAACATCTTGTTCCTCTATCAGAATGTACTAAAACAACATTATCTGCCTCCGCATATAGTCTTGTAAATGGTGATACCAAATATCTATATGCTTGGATCGATCGTGAAAAATAGGGTTCTCAGAGAGCTTAATGCAACTCTGATTATCACAGTAATCACAGTTGGATCCGTCATCTAACCAAACAATCCAACAAGTATATTTCTCATCCAAATCGCCTCACATGTTGCTTAACTTGCAACCATTTCTACTTTTGTAGAGATGACCGCCACAGATCTTTGCTTCCTGATGTACCAAGAAACTGATGCAGACCCAACACTAAAAATTCTACCTGATGACCTCTTTCGTTCTGATGGACTTCTCAACCAGTCTACATCTATGAAGCCACACAACTTCACTCCATATGTTTGTTTATACTATAGTCCAAACTAAGTAGTGCCTCTGAGGTACCGTAAAACATGCTTAGCTACCCTCCAAAATAATTTGGTTAGCCTCACCATAGCTTGGCTCAATTGGTTAACTGCATAACACATATATGGTCGTGTGTTCACAAGAGACATCAGTGAACCCACTAACTGTCAATAAATGGTAGCATCCACTTCTTCACCTGAAGTGGCATCCTCCTTTTTTTAGTTGGCCGCTAGAGGTGTCTCCCTGGGTTTGCAACTATCCATGCAGAACCTCTATAGTATCTCATTTGCATACTTTCCTTGAGAGACAAACAATTCCCCATCGTTTTTCCATACTTCCAACCCAAGGAAGTAGTGCATGAGGTCCATGTTCTTCATTTCAAACTCCCTTGCAAGGTCCTCCTTGCAAGATCTGATCAACTGCTCATCACCAATTAAAATAAAATCATCAACATATAAGACAATAATGAGAAATTGATATGATAGAGGTTTGAATCCGCCTCACTTTTGGTGAAGCCCAAACCAATGAGATAACTATCGATCTTGGTGTACCAAGCACGGGGTGCTTGCTTGAGATCGTACAATGCTCGCTTAAGTCTGTACAGATGAAACTCCCGATCAAAAGTCTTAAAGCCTTATGGTTGCTCGATGTATGCCTCCTCCTCAATAACTCCATTGAGGAATGTTGTTTTTACATCCATCTGGTGGATCTTCCACCCCATCTGTGCAACCATAGCAAGAATTGATCTAATGGATGAGTACGTTGCTACATGATCAAAGGTCTCCTCATAGTCAATCTCCTCAACTTGAGAGTACCCTTGGCCACAAATCTAGCCTTGTACTTCTCTATGCTTCCATCTACTGCCTGCTTCACCTTGAAGATCCATCTCGAACCCAAAACCGATTTATCTATTGGTCTTGGGACCACTTCCCAAACACTGTTATTTACAATGGATTTGTATTCCTCCACCATTGCATCAACCCATACAAGTTGCCCTACTGCTTCCTCGAAGGAGGATGGATCAGACTTTACAAGATCGGTCATTAGAGCCATGTAGCCAGTGTACCAATCTGGTGAACTTCTCTACCTGCGTTGATTTGAAGGAGCACCCACATTCTCCATCGCATCCTGCACAAGTATCTCAACTTCCGTGGTATTTTTTTATCTTTCTCTGGATGGTTCTACTTGAGTGGTTGTCTCCACTCTCTGCTCCTCAATTTTTGGATGATCCACAACTTCTTGAGGTTCCTCCTTTGGAGCTAAAAGCTCCTCCTCTGGTGGGATCTAAAGCTCCCTCTCAAGAGAGCACCACATGACTTTCTCTTCATCAAATTTTACATTCCTTCACACAACTGTAATTATGAGGAATGGCAAGTACACACAATAGTTGTGGGGAGTTTCTATGCAACCCACAAATACCCCCAATTTTGTTTTTGACTCTAGCTTCTTCCTTGATTCTTTGGAGACATGGCAGTAAGTAGAGGCTCCAAAAATCTTGAAGTGCAACACAACTGACTTTCTCCTCGAGAAAGCCTCCTCTGGTGTAATCATGACCATAATCTAATGAGGACTCTAGTTCCACAAATAGACTATTGTGTTGCATGCCTCAGCCCACAAGTGCAAAGGTAGGCCTTCGTCATGCTACATCACCCTCGCTACTCCCACAATGTTATGGTTCTTTCTCTCAGCTACCCCATTCTGCTGTGGGTTGTGGGGTGCTATCAACTCTCATCGAATGCCTTCTTTTGCACATAAATTTTTAAATTCATTCAACACGTACTCACATCCATTATCAATCCTGAGAGCTTTCACCTTCTTGTTAGTTTCTTTCTCAACCAGTGCCTTGAATTCTATGAACTCGGAGAACGTCTCATCTTTCTTCCGCATGAAGAAGATCCAACATTCCTGTGAGAATTCATCAATAAAAATGAAAAAATATTTATGCCTGGCAGTGGAGGTTGTTGAGAAAGGTCCACAGACATTAGAGTGGATCCTTTCAAGGACTGCATGCGCTTTGTTGTCCCAATCATGGAATGTGGATTTTGTGTACTTCCCCAAAGTACATCCTTTGCATACATCCTGCTGCTCAAGTGCTCATTTTGGGAGGCATGTGGTTATATGTTGCATGATCTTCAAGGCACCATGATGAAAATGGCCAAGTCTTCTATGCCAAAGTTCACTAACAACACGACCCTACACCTTCTCTGCCTTTGTGCTTAATGCAGCAAAATCTTCCACATATAGCTTATACAGGTTCTTCACATGAACCTTGATGTACTTCATTTGTTTCATGGCTATGTGTCTCAAGAATGCCTTTCCTTTGTTGAAGATCACATCATAACCACGGTCTTCCAAAACTGCAACAAAGACGAGATTTTTCATTAGGCCCGAAATGAACATGACATCCTTGACCCCGAGGGGGGAGCCTGAATCCCTATGAAAGGTGACTATACCAATCTCGGTCACGCTAGACCTTTCTTCATCCCCCATCTTGATGTGTGTCTGCAAATCTTTTTCTTCTAGGTCAGTGAAAAAATCTCTACACCCTTTCATGTGGAACAATGCCCCAGAGTCCAAGTACCTCACGCTCCCCATCAATGTGTTGGCCATGCATGCAATGATGATAAATTCAAGCTCGAACTATGAAGTCAAGGCTTCACCTAATGCTCCTCCCGAGGTCTTCTTGCTTGCCTTCTTGTGTGGACACTTCATGGCATAGTGCCCGAATTCATGACAATGGAAGCATTTAATTTTGGAAAAATCTTTCTTCTTTCCCCCTTGGCTAGATTCTGGTTTGGATTGATATTTCTTCTCTTTTACCTTCTTTTCCTTTCCAACCAATGCAAAGTTTTCTTCATCCTCGCCCTTGGATGAAGTCCCATCTCTGGTATTTCGCCTTATTTCCTCTTATACCAAATCAGACCATAGGTGTTCCTAATTCGGTAGTTTCTCCCTCCCATTCATCGAATCTTAATAGTTATGCCAGCTCTTGGGAAGGCCCAAAAGGGCTAGGCTTACCAAGTCTTCTTCAGGGATAGTAACACCGACCTCATAAATTTCATCACGACACTATGTAAAATTTCTCATATACTTCGGAATTGGGTCATTCTTCTAGATCTTGATACTTCGAAGTTTATCCTTGAGCGCCAGCTTCCTGTGGTCACTATTATTCTCGAAAAATTCTATCAGTGCTTTCCACATTGCGAATAAAGTTTCTTTTCCATGGAGATTTGAGACAATGTGATCCCGTACTCCCTCCAAGATTATTCTCCTCACCTTGGCTACATATTTCTTCCACTGAGCAAGGTTTTGGGCATCATATGCTTGTGGTTTTGTAACATTTGACTTGATGTATTCTAGCAATCCATTATCATCCAATATCACCTCCATGTGATCCTTCCATGAAACAAAATTAGAGGTGCCTTCCAAGGCATACTCTAGCCTTAGTCCATTGAAGGTCATCTTCTCAGCTTTGAAGAAATCTTGTTGCACTGAGCTCCAAAATCGAACCTCCTGAGAACAACTTCGATCTACTGCTCTAATGTGAATCCTACTCTAATACCATGTAGAAATTATGATGTAGATTTGCAACTGCTTATGAATTTTTATCAAAATCACAAGACACAGACCTACTATATTGCTCTGCAGACATTAATTCACAACCTAGAACAAAATTTTAAGATATGAAACAAGTATTTTTCTTCCCGGGGAAAGAAAACTGCTAAAAACCCCAATGCCTACTTTCATTAAATTAGAAGAATAGAGATGTATTACAATTTCTTTGCTCCATTGAGCACACCCTGCAAGTGCATAACCTATCTCTCTGCTCACTGAAAGGCTCTGACCCAGACTTAGTCAATTTTTTTCTCTGCTTGAGCTCATATTTCCTTGCGTCTTTCCTTGAGAAATTAGGTCCCTATTATTTAGGAAATTCCTTAATTGATTGCGCAATTCCTTTAAGCTGATCCTCTGACTGCATGCAACACCTATATACTCAAGACTAGTCTACAACTGATGTTACATTGCCTTGAAATATCCACCTCAACTAGGTAACTCGAAATCTCTACATGCACTAGATATTTTGGGTTGATTGATCAATTAACTGGATGATCACTGCATTTGACTGAAGTCCCACTGCTTAACTAGCCTTCCACTAATTCCTCCAAAAGTTGGAACTAGTTTAACTGAAAACAACCTGAGATAATTGACCATGATTGCTACAAAATAGAAATCACACATGTTGAACTGAAATATAACTCCTCCAACTCGAATTTACTGAGTAAACTGGGTGGCACAAGCCATGTCACACAAGTTAACATCATCTAAGTTTTCTGCTGATGTGGAAATTCAAATTTTCTCAATTTAATCAAGGCAAAACCAAATTGAAAATTTCTTACTGCATTTTTCAACAAGGTTTTCACAAATTAACATTTAGACATCTTCAAATACAATTTATCTTTTTTCAAGACATCTAAAACTTGTTTCACATGCTTGACATGCTCTTCACAAGTCTTACTGAAAATCAAAATATCGTCTAAGTAGACTATGACAAAATCATCAAGGAATGGCCATAACACATCATTCATAACTCACATGAATGTTACAGGTGCATTACAAATCCCAAACGACATAAGTAACCATTCAAACGAACCTTGTTTTGTCTTGAAAGTAGTTTTCCAAATATCATCTTCAACAATCCTTATCTGTTTTCTCAAATCTAACTTATTAAAGTAAACAACTTCCTTTAACTGATCTAGCAAATCATCAATGCGAGGAAGAGGATAGTGATTCTTTACCGTGATCTTGTTCAAAGCTCAAAAATCCACACACATGCATCATGTACCATCTTTCTTTGGAATCAAGACAATATGATACCCACAAGGAGATGTTCTAGGCCTGATGACCCATTTGTCAAGCAACTCTTGAATTTGCTTCTTGATCTCTACATTCTCCAAAACTGACATTCTATACATGCCAATATTTGGAAGTGGTGCATCCTATTGCAAGTGAATCTCATGTTGGATTCCTCTTTTAGGAGGCAACCCTTCAGGTTCCTGAAACATCTTGTCATAAGTGTTAACAACTTCAACCAATTCATGCTTGAGTTTAGAATCACATCTTGTGAAAGCTTTAGATTCAACAATATCTTTAGCTTTAATCATCAACAACACAAAATTCTTACTAGCATTTACAAGCCTTTTCATCTGACCAACACTAACAAGAGATAAGTTCATCTTCTTGCGATGTGCTCTAACAATATACTCAACTCCATCTTTAAAAATATGATATTTGTTCTCATGACGATAGAATATGGCTTTTCGGTCATACAAGTATGGACTCCCTAAAACAATCTTGCAAATATCAAGTGGTACAACATCAAGCTCTACCTCATCTATAAAATTAGCAGTGATGGCGAATTTGAGTTTACATTTTCTTATCACTTGTAATTTGGCATCATCACATACCCAACCTAAAGGGTAAGGTTTAGTATGAGGTGTAGTTTCTAGATTAAGTTTCTTGACAATTGCTTCAGAGATAATATTGACTTGGGATCCACTATCAAACAATATATCAACTTTTTTATGTTTTGTAATGACCCTTATATGAAAAATCTCACTTCTTTATTTTTCATTTTGAGATTCTATAGTCATACTAGAAGAACTAGTACTTGTACTATACGTTATACCTTTCATTCCCATGGCTGTGATTTTGGTTTCATCACCTGAATCAGATCCTAGATCTTGTTGAGTTGTAGCAACAGTCTTTTGTTTCCTCTTGTTATTGAACTTCTTTGGTCTCATTTCTGGATGTAATTTCCAACAATGGTCTTCATCATGGACTTCTTTTGAACAATGTTTATAGGTAAGTTTCTCTCCCTCTTTCTTGACAATAGCATTCTTTTTGCCTTTTCCTTTAAACTTCCCCTTTCCTTCATCTCCAGATTTGAAAGGTTTCTTGCTATTCTCTTGAGGAACATTTTTGCCTCTTGATTCTAAATGAGTTGCTTGAACACATACTTCATCTAGATTGGTGGGATTAAACATAAGTATTGTATGTCTCAAATAACTATGTAATCCACCTATGTATTTAAGGAGAGTATCTTGTGAAGACAAATCAACACCCAATATTGAAGATATTCTTCCTAATTCTCGTGTGTAACTTTGGACACTCTGACCTTTAGCTTGTCTAAAACTTTGTCAATCCATAATTGCTTTTTGCATGTATGCCAATGGATAAAATTTCCTTCTTAATGTAGCTATAAAATTATTCTAAGAAGATATAATTTTACCACTTTTCTTCAAATCTTCTTGAGTTCTGGCTTCCTACCAGATGATGGATGCACTTTCCAAACGAAGAGAAGCAAGCTGGATCTTAGTAACATCATCATCAATCTTTTGAATCGTGTAATAGACTTCAATTTGGCAAACCCAATTTTCCAAATTTTCAGCATTTACTTCCCCATTTTACCTAGGAAATTCAAACTTGACATCAAGCTTAATCAAAGGAGACTTAGCATGTCCTTTTGGAGATGGAGGAGGATGGAGGAGGAGTAGGTATATGAGATGAAGGAGGTGAAGGAGGAGGTGGAGGTGGAGGCTTGCTCCCATCACCACCATTACCTTTGGATGATTAGAACTTTCTCCTTGCAACCTTATTGTCCTCTCATTATACAACACTTTCACCATCTCAAACATATCGTAGAAAACCTTTCTAAAATCTCTCTCATCCTCATATGTCAACTCCTGTCCTTCTCCGTGTGCCATGACTAGTGGAGTTTGTGGCCTCCTTGAACCAATTTGAGGGCTTGGTTCTTCAAGTACTCCTTCTCCTCTTCTCAATTTAAACTTTGTTATCATTCAAGAAAACACTTGAAAAAAATGTCAAACCTTCAAAACAACCATGCTTTGATACACAACTGATCTGAAACTAAAATTGAAGGTTTCTTTTAAAATTTTGCAAGCTAGTTTATGTGTTATGGGCAATGGATCGAAATTGCAAAAATCACATAAACTTAGTAAACTTAGTTAAGTTTTACATATTTTAACAATGGAAAATAAACAACATGCAATATCACAATACAACAATTTGATGACAGAGTTCAACCCTCTTGGGCTACATCTCTGGGTCCAACTTCTAATGTTGGCCCTTTAAATTTTATGATCAAATGTCAAATTATATCAACATAAAATGCTCAAATTTCAAAAATAACACTTCCATTATTTCCAAAACACCCCAAAACCCCTATGTAGGCTCTTCTTGGGCTCAAAAAGGTTGAAAAATGGCCAAGTTAGGTCTCCTTCTTCATTTCCGTGCTAACTATTCTACAAAATCGACCTTCTATCAAAACTGGCAACGAATTCTGTCTTTGGCGAATATGCAAGGCAACAAATTCGCATAAGTTTGACGACAATTCCACCGATTATGGTGTAAATTGTCAAATAATTAATTTGACATCGTGCCCCTATTTCTCTTCCCCATTGGTTGGTCGTATGGCGCCCATGTGATCGAGGAGTGTGGGCCAGAGGCCATGCACCCCAATGGCCCAGCTCCTGGTCGTGTGAGGTTTCATATGACCGCAGGTAGGGTGCCACACACTTGCCCCTCTTCGCACATGTCGTCGTCGGTTATGTGGTGACCATAGGGCCTGAGGCTAGGGCCATGTGCCACTGCCCCTCTTTGCTTCACACTAAGTCACACGACATATCATATGACTCGAGGTTGGCACCCCCCCCCCCCCCCCCCCCCCAAAAAAAAAAGAAGAAAAACCGCCAATCCTTTTACAATAAATAAAACTCACCCACCATTATATAACAAGAACCATGATGGCTTATTGGTAGTGCAGTAGTTTGTGTTGTCAGAGGTCACGGGGTCGAATCCCATCGAAGTCGGTTGGTCCATAACCACATTTTGCACAAACTTCGAGGGCTACGTGGTGCTCTCTCATAGGGCCATGTGGCGCCCTTTGATTGGCCAAAACTAAAACATATCAACCAATAAAATCACGCCAACTGCCCCTGTACGATCATGCCATGTGTCACACTCTGATTGGATACGTACTGCACAGTCACCCTGCCGACGTCTACACCATGTTAGCGTACAGACTGCCATGTGGCATTCATACACTACTCAGTGAGCCCTGCAAGTTGATTTTTTTACTTTTTGTCAAAAACTTCAAAACACGATAACTTCATCATATGGTGTCGAATTGAGGCGATTCAATTGTGGTTGGAATCAAAACGACGAGATCTACAATTTAGTGCCAGTTTCAGGAGAATTTGAGCAATTTGATTTTTGAGCATATTTTTAATCCCCTAGATCAAGCCGTTAAGGAAGTTGTTAATGCCATCAATCCACAGTACAGTCTGAAATGACACCTAAAGATCTCCCGCATGTAATCCACTTGTCAGGAATCGTCTACCCGATATCACGGAGGGGGCATGTGGTGGAGATCCCTCACCACACTTCCTAATGCTTCATGACTGGACACCCCCATCGGGGTAAATTTTCTATTTATATTAAATATATGGAACTATTTATTATTTTTAATATTACAAATTTAAAAAGATTATAAATTTTTCACTAATTTTTTTTTCATTGTTATAGTGATTCTCCCGCCTTTCATCCATAGAAGTATTTGAGTCAACATTTTATGATTAGAAGTATTTGACTTAAAATATTGGATTGGAAGCTATTCTTTTCTCAAAAATTATTTAAAATTTACACTTGATTTCATTTGTAAGTAATAATTTATTTATGTTGATAGATTATTTACATTAAAAAAATAAGTCACAAAAATACATATATATTCATAAATTCAAACTTTAATGAAATATAAAATAATTTTAATATAATACCTTAAATCCATTTACTTAATCTATCATGCAATGAGAGGGACTAAAACCTTTTTTCAGATTCTACACTCCAAAATTATAATTGAAATTTACATTAATAATTTATAATTTAATGTTCTAATTGACATTTTCATGTATATATAGTCTTTAGGGTTAGTTCAATTGGTCAAGTTTCTTTTGTTAAATCACCTTTATTATTGAGAGTTCACGGGTTCAATTCTCTCGACACCCTCGTGGTCAGGGTCTGTAGTTGAGCCAACAAGAAGTGATCCATTTAGGTAGATCTACTCGGTACAAATATTCTGTGGATGTAACGGTCACCGATCTCCGGGGTTCGTGAACCCCCTTCCCCCACACACACATATATATAAATTTTAAAAAGACATATGTCAACTCCATGTTGAGACAAAAAAAAATTGCACACCACCTTCATACATTTTTTATCCATATATATATTTGAAAAAAATACATATCAACTCTATATTAAACATGAAAGAAACCATAGATCGCCCTCATATTATAACTAACATCACCCCTCATATTACACTGTAATATGTGCCTCTTGCCACAATAACCAAAACGAAACCATTAACATATTTCATCTATATTAAAATTATTTAATATTTTTAAATATCCATTCATAATTCATTTCGCTATTCTTTTCGTTGCCATAACCCATCTCCCTCGGTTTTACAGCCAAACATCGTTCCAATGGAAACACAAATGTGTGGCTCTCCGTAATAAATACAAGTTCGATAATGATGGATTGCTTACGAGAAAAAAAATAATGAAAGCCCAAATATCCTCATCCACCTCATTTGTTTTAATATTTTTATTTAGAAAGTAATTGAGTTATAATTATTTTTTCCCAAATTTATTTAAAAATTACATTTATTCTATTTTTTAATAATTTATTTACGTCGATGGAATATATATATTTCAAACTTGAATGAAATATAAAACAATTTTAATATATTGACTTAAATTTATCTAATTTTGATTTTATTAGGGGTAAACAAAGATTAAATTTATAAAATATTTGTGGAGAAAAGATAACAAAAAATATATATATTTATATTTCAATAAATTAGATTTTAACAAAAATATGAATAATTTTTTACAATTAAGACAAAACTATTAACTTTTTTTAATTTAGATTTTTGTATTTTTATAAATTAAGGATTTTTATAACTTCAAAGGATTATATCATTGCATTCATTTTTCCAAAAACTTGTTGGCCTCACTTTTACTAGATTTTTTGGTCAACGCGAGCATTCCCAAGTACAAAACATGCTACCAGAGAGACAATGATTTGCTAACACTAACCAATACCTATTGGCAAAAAACAAACAACAAAAGAAAACAACCGCAACACATTATTTTTCCTCTGGGTTTATCGAAACTAGGTGTTCTAGAGCTAAACTCGAAGGAGATGGGGTTTTAAACTTGCAATGGACATGAGCCTCCATGTGAACAATTCGGGTTTCCAACCGGTCCAATTGATTTTGGAATCACCTCTGTCCTCGCCACAAGACAACTAATCTATCATGAGTTTGCCACAAAGTTTGTTGTAGGTGTTCCATGAACTCCAAGATATCATTGTGGTTATCCCAACGTCCCTAATCTAGCTAGACAATAGAATTATGCAACTAAAGAAGTGTGAGGACCATGTTCTTCGGAGATGGAGGGTTGCCACCTGAGGGAGTATGGTAATGGAGGATCCATAGTTTCTCCAAGACCCCACTCTTGAGACATTTGGTGGCGCTAGACTCGACGCATGTTCATCCCGCCCATTTGCTGGCAAAGAGACCAATTCCCACCACCTTTTGCATCAGGATCTACATGTACCCTCATAGACTTTTCCACAATGCAATCAATATCCAAATTCGTTGGTTGAAGACCACTCCTCCAACCTGAGATTGAGCAAAATTCCACTGCTCCCCACTTCAAGCTATGTAGACAACCTAGAATATGATAAGTCATTGTTAGGTGGTCCTGGCTAGACTTCAAATGAGAGACATTAAAAACTTGTACCTCTTCAGACTCTACCAAAATGAGGCCTCTATTGTGCCCCGCACATGGGAAGAAAAGAGTTTGGGCAGACAAAACCCTATGTCCACTAGAATGAGAAAATTCCTACCACAGAAACATGACGAAGTCTTGCCTTAACCTCACACCACTGCCATGCTTCCTTGAGTTTCGAAGCAAGAACGTGTTACACCACTCATCTACAATCCTTAGAGCTAAAACCCCACACTTCTTTGTCTAGGCGCACCACAAAGACCAAGCGACTAAAAAGAAAAAGAAACTAGAGCAAAATAGTTTAAGACGAGTATGAATTACCCACAAGACTACCATGAACAACACCCATGCACCAAAGTGAACATTGTCCCTCACCACCCTGCGCAGCTGATGCGTAGCTTCTCAGGTTTGCAAACAACCTCACATTTCGGAGCCACATAAACTCTCTGCTCGACATCCCTGCTCAGGCTGGAACTCGACAACAAAGGGAGCTGCTATGAGGGGAAATCCTGAATAATCCCTATCACCATAGCACATAAATGCAACAAGGTACCTAACCGCAATTGCTTGAAACTCCACCCAGGTTTTCAAAATACAACCATTAAGGTGGTTGTTAATGCCATCAATCCACAATACAGTTTGAAATGACACATCGAGATCTCCCGCATGTAATCCCCCTGTCAGGAATTGTCTAACCCATATCACAGAGGGGGCATGTGGTGGAGAGCCTTCACCACACTTCCCAATGCTTCATGACTAGACATCCCCATCGGGATACATTTTCTATTTATATTAAATATATGAAACTATTTATTATTTTTAATATTACAAATTAAAAAAATTATAATTTATTTCACTAATTTTTTTTTCATTGTTATAGCCAATCTCTGGTCTTTCATCAGGAAAAATATTTGAGTTATGGAAGGTATTATGTTTTCAAATTTACACTTGATTTCATTTCTAAGTAATAATTTATTTATGTTGATAGAATATTTGTATTAAAAAAATAACTCAAAAAAATACATATATTCCATAAATTCAAACTTTAATGAAATATAAAACAATTTTAATATAATATCTTAGATCCATCTACTTGAGATCTATCATGTAGTGAGAGAGCTTAAACCTTTTCTCAAATTCTACATTCCAAAATTATAATTGAAATTTACATTAATAATTTATAATTTAATCTTCCGCTTCACATTTGTCCATAGTTGAGCCAACAAGAAGTGATCCCTTGGGGTGGATATGCTTGGTACAGATATTCCGTAGATGTAGCATTCCGTAGATGTAGCAGCCACTGATCTCCGAGTTTGCGAACCTACCACACACCCACACTCACACATGGACACATGTCAACTCCTTGTTGCACTGTAGAATGTGCATCTCACCACACATTGTCCTCTTATTCAGTTGTAGAATGTGCATCTCACCGCAACAACTAAAACGAAACCATTATTTTTATTTTTTTTCGGTGTAGTGTAATTTATAGATGAAATAGATTTTTTCACTAAATCGGACAAAACAATTTCAAGAAAAAATGTGTTTTTTTGTTATTTAAAATGCATAAATAGATTCAACACTTGGAAAAACCCGGGCCAATAAAATTCTATAGATTAAACAACTTAAACTCAATTTTTTCAAAATCTCTACCAAAAAAATCCTAAAAAAAAACATTTTATCTATAAATTAGACTAACTCAAAATTTTCAAAATCTCTACCAAAAAAATATAGTAAAAAACCATTTTATCTATAAATTAAATTATATTTTTTTTACTCGTTCCCATAACCCATCTCCTTGGATTTTAGAGCTAAACATCGTTCCAGTGAAAACACAAATGTGTGGCTATGCATAATTAATACAAGTGCGATTATGATGGATTGCTTAGTGCAAGCCCAAATATCCTCATGCACCTAATTTGTTTTGATATTTTTATTGGATTGCTTAGTGCAAGCCCAAATATCCTCCTGCACCTAATTTGTTTTGATATTTTTATTTACAGAGTAAATGAGTCATAATTAACTTGCTAGTAATAATTATGTAATTGAACTTTTTGTTTAATCGAAGCAAATACACCGATAGAGAACGTAACCTTGAAGCTTACGTTTGATATCAACAACGACCCCTTTCTTTTACATTTCACCGCTAAATTTATACGCGGAAACCATCCCAAGATTCTATGGATTTTTCAAGTAACTTTCACGTGAATGATATATACATAAAGTATATGTTTTGACTTTCCTTCACAAGGAGGATTTGCATGAGTTTACTTGACTCTGAAACTATAGACAAATTATTTAAATAAAAAAAGGCACGGAGTTTATGAATATTCAGAATTAGGGAAAATTCATAAAGAATAAAAATGTTAAATCATGTGGTCTTTCCCAAGTAACATTCACACAAACTGAGTTGTGTTTAGTGGGGTAGGTGTTGGAGGAATGATTGGATGTAACTTCAAGTCTAATTAAGAATAGTTAGGAGTAACTTTGTGATGACACGAACATTAATAGCTTAGCACTTAAAAATCGAATGTTCACCAACTTTTGAAAATGGGGTGGGGTCCATATAATTTAAAATTCAAAGTCATTGGCTAAAGGATAAGGTTAGAAGCTGACTTCTCTGCTAAATGTGTACTAATCATATCCCTCAAACGAAGGAGCTGGCTACCTTATACTGCTCCTACTTTGTGATGGCATTCATAGCACATGGCATGTTTATTGACTTCAAAAAAAATGAATTTTATATTATTAATGATTACATAATCATTTCATCATAAATGTAGATATGCTCTTCTAAATCCTCTCCAAATTTAGCAGATGCCCTTATATTTTCTGAAATGTGACTTCTTGTAATCTGTAAAGATGTTTTGTTTTGTTATTTCTGAAATGTGACTTCTTGTAATCTGTAAAGATATTTTGTTTTGTTATTTACTGAAATGTGACTTCTTATAATCTGTAAAGATGTTTTGGGTAGGTAGAAATGTTTCTAGAGGGGCTGTATGTCTAGTTGACTCAGCAAGTTGTATGTTTAGTTGACTCAATTATGATTAAAACATGGCCTTTATGGATTCAAGGAAAATTAAACCCACCTTTCATAAGAGAGCCAAAAACTTGACAAGAAGATTTAACCTATCTACCCATCAAAACTAGTCATGTGAAAGAGAAAGTGGGTTGTGAGGTTTATTTCTAAGTCTTATCTTGACTCTTTTAACTTTTCAATGTTCCATGTGATATTACTTTCTACATAATTTTGATACAAGGAAAAGGGAGGGAGGAATGGTTCTTTGGTGAGGCTCCAAGTGGACCATAGGTGGGTAGCCTACTCCTACCAAGGAAAGTTGTTAGCTTGGTATATAAAACAAAGTGGAGAACAAGGGATCATGTGAATAATTAAAATACAGGTATTTTGGTTTTTTAAAGAAATCATTATGATGTGCAACACAAATTAGTTATAACTTCCCCATGTGGTCAACATCTCCGGTGATAGTTTCTTGTTTTCTAAAAATGAAAGAATCCTTTATTGCAAATTCGACACGTGTATCAGAATTTGATGCCACGTGGAAGAATTTTAGCCAGATGTTTTATTCTCTCGCCTTTACTATATATGTGCTTCAGACTAACATATTCTTGCTCCCTACCATACTGCCAGTCGAATCTAGCTGTAAGGCGAGATGAAAAAAGGGTTTGTTGTATAGTGTGGAAGGGCTTAAATTCATAGAAATCTAAAATGATGAGGTGGATATGAATTTTGACAAGGATAAGATCCTTCTGGACAACACAACACAAAAAAAGCAGTCAACAATCAAATTTAGGGCACATTCTTAAATAAGGTTGGGATGAGGAGCTATCAAGACTCATCTCAAATTTAGGGCACATTCTTAAATAGGGTTGGGATGAGGAGCTATCAAGACTCATCTCAAATTTAGGGCACATTCTTAAATAAGGTTGGGATGAGGAGCTATCAAGACTCATCCATTTCTGTAATGTGGAAGAACCTAAATTTACTGAAATCTAAAAAGTTGATGACGTGGATGTCAATTTTGACAACACAACACAAAAGTAGTCAACAAGAAGATTTGGGTCACATTCTTAATTGGATGTGATGAGGAGCTATCAATAACGATGGGGTGGATTATTCATATTTCGACTATGGTTTGAGTCAAAAGTCTAAAGATATATTACGCGTAAATTCACATAGCACCCAAACTGCGGTCGGTCTTGGGTCTTGGTCCACACAATACCAGGTTGTGTAGAATTAGTAGGTCCTCCTCAACTTGTATAGTATGATTACGTGTAATCTAAAGATTTGTACCGAATCTATAGTGCTCAACTATACAAACAACAAAGTATCTAGAATACACAAATTGCAAGAGAAGAGGGGCAGGCGCCCCACCTCCAAATCCACCCAACCCTACCCAATATTTCTGTAATCTTTTCACAAACTTTAGGAAAGGGACAACGAAATTTAAAATATTTGGGGGGGGTTCAACTCCCTTTGACACTAAATGTAGCGTTTGAGTTTTAGGTAGCAGAAAATAGTGTGTATTTTATTTCCCGGGAACTGGTGATTGATTACTTGGCACAAAAGTGAAAGCAATGATCGCCCCCACACATGACAGAAATCTCGTGACCGTAATCATTGGCAGCGTTACGACTCCGTCAGTTAACTGCAAATGAAGCGGCGACGTTTCCGTCACAGTGTGTGGTTGTGGCGGATATCGTTTACGGAAAGATACGGCCAACGCCGTCGAAGACGGCCGCGGCGGCGTCACGACGGGAAAAGATAGCCGTGAGATTTCCCGGCGTGTGGGGCAGAACGGAAAAAAGTGTTTCCACAAGCTGACAAAAGTGAAAGCCGGCCACCTCCCTGAGCCCCGGAACATCTTTTCTTTGTTTTGTTTTCCCATCTAATGACGTCAATGGGTTTTTTGGCTGTGAGATGACGGGAAAGCAAGGAGAGAAGAAATCCCCTGTTGCACATAATTAGTTGGTTTTTACTACCCCACCGGCTCTTCCCGGTAGTTGTGAAAACCTCGTGACCAATTCAACGCCGCCCACGGGAAAATCCGACGGCCCACAGCGTGTTGTTGCTGTTGCTGTAGCTGTAGCTGTGGCCGTTCAACACGCTCACCCCCCCTTCTCTGTTATTTGTTTGTTTATCACAGAGGGGAAGGAGTTTGAGCAGCTGCCGGACCACCGTCTGGCGGCATCCTTTGACCGATTCGGGTGTGTGGGAGAAGTCGAACCCCCGACGTGTCTCTTTGCGCGTTTGACGGATTTCGTTTTCTTATTTAGTTTCTTGTGAAGATTGTCGGAAGACGTTATTTTACAGAGAGCAGGATTCAGGATTATGGTTTGGATGTCGCGATTCTGTTAATATGGTAAGGAATGGGTCTTGTCATTCCCATTTTTTATCCCTGGAATTTTCCTGATCCGATCTTTTGGTTTCGGCAGCCTTTCTGCATTGCCATCTGTCTCTTTTGGCGTCGGTTTGTTTGTTAAATTTTACATTTTTATTTTAGGTGAACCTGTTTGATGTTGCATTTCTCTTTGTTACCCCCGGGGATTTGAAACTCGGCCAATTCGGTGCCCCTTGCATGAAATGCTGAAGAAAGGTAGTGAATTTTAAGCTTTTGAAGCAATTTTGGTTGCATATGTTGTTTTCAGATCTCCGTGCAGTGTGTTTTTGCAGTAGTTTGAAAGGTACGGTGCCTGACAGAATTGTAAAAGCTTGTTAATCTGTTTCTGCATGTACTCTGAGAGAAAAGGGACCAGGCAATGGTAAAGGGCCATTACCTCGTCGTTGGATGTACTCCGAGGAAAAAGGAAAACAGATTTGGGAGAAAAACATATGAGAATAAGAGTAAACTGTACTTGTAAATCTTGATCAGGGTTGAAAAGGAAAAAGGAAAAAAAGAAAAATGAAACAGCGTACCATCCCCACCGCTCAAGATACATAGAATGTTCTGATATGCTGTTGAATTTTTCATTTTCATATACAAAACATGGAATAGAGGTCGCGTTTCCCCTTCAAAAGCCAGCCAATGATATGTTTCTCAGAGGCACGAGTGGAAGGGCTTGATGTCAAATCCCTGAGCAGAGTATCTGCAAGCGTACTTGGAACTCATAAATGCAGTTTCAAATCCTAGTTTCAAATCCAGTTTTACAGAGTGCTTGTATGATTTCCAAATATTTTGTTTTAGTTGGCAGGGCCTATGAGTTCCCCCAAACTGTGGCCTCTAATGAGATACTGATTCTAGGTCTTCCTAATTAGCCTAAAACACATGAAGTTCCAATATGTCGATGAATTTTCCTTTTTGATCTAGAAAACACAGACTAGCGGATGTTTTCTTTCTCAAAAGGCAGTTATATAATATCATTTACATAGGCATGGGCATGGGCAGAAGGGCAGGCTGTCAAATGACTGTGCTTGCGCTTGCGACTCGTAGATGCAGCTGCAAATCCAAATTTTGTTCAGCTTTGCAGACTGCATATATAAGTACCTGGTATTTGGTTCTAGTTGGAAGGGTTCATCAGTTCCCTCAGATTACTTGCAATAGGACTTCTCATGGGCTACTGGTGTCCGGTTTTCCTAATTAGCTTAAGACCAGAAGGTTCCAATATGCTGTTGAATTTTTCTTCTTGATGCAGAAAACACGGAACAACAGATGATTTTGCCCTCTCAAAAGTCCTAAAAACGACTCTCTGCAAGTGTGCTTGGAACTCATGTATGCAGTTTCACATCCCATTTTTTCCAGTTTTGCAGAGTGCATCTGTAAGTACCAGGTATTTAGTTGTAGCTGGAAAGGCCCATCTGGTATTTAGTTGCAGCTGGAAAGGACCATCGGTTCCCCAAACTGCTCTCAATAGGGACTCTCATGGGCTGCTGGTAGTAGGTCTTCCTAATTAGCTTTATCGGATTACATGTTTGGATAAGTTATTTTCTACTACCCAAATGTTCTAATATCGCTTTGGGGACAAAGTTCAAGCAATGTGAATGGCACGGATGTGATCAATATTAGAGAACTAAGGTCTTTATAGCATTGGAGTCCAGTCCATTCTCTCTTTCATCCCCATCTAGAAGAAATGTCTGGCCTTTTGCTACACTTCATCTAGGTATATTGTAGTTTTACTTGATGAAGCTCTTCTTTATGAAATCACGGTCCTGTTACCAGCGGTTCACAATTTTAATGTGTGATAGTATCTTCTATTTCCAAAGACATGTAATAAATGAGCGTTTAGCATCTTGAGATAGTTGTTATAACTTGTTAGCGTTTCTTTCATTTTGTATCTGATGCCACTTTGCTACAAACATGCCTTTTAGCTTTTATTTCGAAGTTGGTTTGGTGATTGGCCTTTTCCACATGGAATGATTGAATTAGGATGTGTGTTCTCCCTTCTCCCAAACAATATCTGAATGGGGTAGCTTCAAAATGGCGAACCTTGTTATTTTTTAGCAAGTTACTGCTCTGTTAAAGACCAAGCTTATGTAAAGTGTAACATCAAAATGAAGCTTGCCATTATGTCTGCGGAATACAGTTCGGCACGTCTTCCTTTGCTAAGCATGCCATAGAAAATAGTAGACATAGTGCACTCTCTCCTTATTTCAATATGTTTTACTTTTTCTTACATTTATAATATAATGTTTTCTTGCTGGAGCCATACGAGTTTTTGCTCTGTTGTCTAATTCTCTCTTATATATGATAGCCTGCTTTTCAAAATGTGTGTTTCTGTTTAAGCTGCTTTGGAAATTAATAGCAATTTAAGTAGATTGGAAATTATAGTAATTTTTTTTTGAACAGGTAAAGGGTAAGCTTTGTTTAAATGGAGGAGAAAAGAATGGGCTAGAAGAATTTAGCAGGAAAAGAGCACTTATGAAGTTACGGATGATACGTGATGGGAAGGACATGAACAAATCTAACATGGCTAGGAGTGGAGGAGATGTTTTAGCACATCCAGAATCTGGAAGGGTATTATCTGACCATAAGAATGAAAAACATTTACAGTGCAATGAAACACCAGAAGTTAAGGCTGATTTCCTCAATGGCAAGGCCGATAAATTTGGAACTAGTGAGTTTAGTTGGATTGACGATATCCCTAGCTGTCCAGTGTACTATCCCACAAAGGAGGAGTTTGAAGATCCATCAGCATATATCCAAACTATTGCACCTGTTGCATCAAAACATGGTAAGAATCTATGCAGACATGTCAAATGAGAGCTGCTTTTATTTCTTGCTTATTCATGTTAGTATCATGGGAAGATGCATAGTCATTTGTGCATTTCTTGTAATCTATATCAAGATAGTTGTTAATGTACTGTTAGATTTTTCTGTTAATGGACTAGTTTTGACTGATTTTATTTTGCTTGTACGACAATTCTTATAGTGAATGCAGACAAAATTTCAGTACGGACAGTATTATAAGACGTGTGGTAAACAGAGTATTTGAAAGATTTGAGGAGTTTTAATTACTATTAATAGTGAACCATTCTAGGTCAATTTGTCATACTCCCATGCATTAAATTATGGCATTGTTCTTCTCTGCATCATTCTTAAGTGTTGCTTCTCATTTTACACATTCCAATAAGGGTTTTGGATTTTAGTGTGGCTGCCATGAAAGAAGCATGTTGTAATGTTTTGCTTTTTTAAGGCATTTCACTTTGAATCTGTCAACAACCATGGCTATACCCTTTGCATGAAAAAATAATTGGATTGGCATAAAGTCAAACAAGAATGCATATATTTGCTTGTTTCTCTAGATGGTTACTTCTAAGTTAGATCTAAGTTCTGCTTTTATGTTTTTTTGGGTAAGTTCTAAGTTTAAGTTTTCAATGCCAGGAATTTGTAAGATAGTATCTCCCTTGGTAGCCTCAGTACCTGCAGGGGTGGTTTTGATGAAGGAGAAATTGGGCTTCAGGTTTACAACTCGGGTGCAACCTTTGAGATTTGCAAACTGGGATACTGAGGATAAAATAACCTTCTCTATGAGTGGAAGGCAAGTAAATAACCAGTTTATTTTGATCATAATTGCCATTTTGCATCTACTTTTTTATATCCTTGGGCAATTACTGAACTTTTGCTATTTTTTTGCAGAAACTATACCTTCCGTGAATATGAGAGGATGGCAAATAAGGCATTTGCCCGCAAATTTTCAACTGCTGCAAACTTGCCTAGCAAGTTTGTGGAGGAGGAATTTTGGCGTGAGATAACTTCTGGAAAGACATCAAGTGTTGAATATGCATGTGATATTGAAGGAAGCGCCTTCTCAGAATCACCAAGTGATCCACTTGGAACTAGCAAATGGAACTTAAAGGTTATATTTTGCATCTTTCCTGTGTACAGTTAGGTTGATATTTTCCATCTGTTATGTAAGTGTTATTTGCTGTATAGTGTCATGATGAAATACTTAACTTTCCTGTGGCACATTGTGACATGTTTCCCAAACTTATATGCAGGACCTGGCAAGACACCCAGACTCTATATTGCGCCTTCTTGAAACTCCTATTCCGGTATTATGCTCTTTTTTTTTTTAAACATATCGGACTCTAGTGTACAGAATAAATATTTATGGAGAGGCTAATAGAAATTTGATACCTGGTGGTACAGGGTGTTACTGATCCCATGCTATACATTGGAATGTTATTTAGCATGTTTGCATGGCATGTTGAAGATCACTATTTGTACAGGTACAATTTAGTCTTTTACTTCTGATTGTATAGGGAAGATAATGTTGGAGATAACCATAGAAGTAGCTGTTGTATTTGAATATGTGGCCTTCTAGAATCATACTTCAATATACCATTCTTGTGCACTTACCATCCTTCGTAATGTGCAGTCTAAATTATCACCATTGTGGTGCACCGAAGACATGGTATGGTGTTCCTGGCTATGCTGCTCATGATTTCGAAAATGTAGTTAGGGAACATGTTTATGATCAGGAATTGCTCTTAGATGAAGCAGAAGGCGCAGTGTATGATTTTCTTATAGGGAAGACAACAATGTTCCCTCCAAATATGTTATCTAAACATGGAGTTCCTGTTTTCAAAGCTGTGCAAAAACCTGGTGAATTTGTCATCACTTTCCCTCGATCTTACCATGCAGGTTTTAGTCATGGTAAGAGATGTTTGCATTTGTTTACGTATGAATTATCTTGCTAGTATTTGTTTCTTTATTATTTTCTGACATATTTAGTACCTCAAATGAGCATTAAGAGTCCATGAACAATGGCAACTTTTATTATTATTCTTACAAACTATTGGACTGTTGTCTCAGGATTCAATTGTGGAGAGGCTGTGAACTTTGCTATAATTGACTGGTTTCCATTTGGGGAGGCAGCATGTAAAC
>CM062816.1:982784033-983053173 GCA_031772625.1 Pinus tabuliformis | reverse complement strand
TCAGCTTTAGCTTTGCACACACCTGCGGCTAGTTTTCAGATCTTTTCTTCTCGTTGTGCATCCACCGAGATGTGGATCTTAGGGACTATCTTGCATGCCTCAGTGACTGCTAACTCTAGTCATGAACTATGCACTTGCAATGTCTCCTTTTCCTCAAAGCTTGTGTCTTTTCAGCGAACAATTGCTCATTGTTCACTCTGTACTCGTTGATAAGGTTTAAGGTGCACTGCTCTCGGGCTCTTAATTCATCTTCCACCACTACATGTAGCGTGGGAGGTCTCATTGGAGAGCATCACTATATTCAGCCCAATATTCTTGATTATGGTCAGGATAATGTGATCATCAACTAATTCCGGTGAAGGGACCCATCCGGAAATGCAATAGTCCTAATGTCAAGGGACCTTACTAACTCTGATGCTTGCCTCATCCTTGGTACTAGGCTCACTTGCTCTGCGCTCACCTGTTCGGTGCCCACTTCTATTCTGCTTGCCTGGATCTGTAGCTCAGGCAGATCCTTTTGGATTCTCCCTAACATTTGCATGTATTGCTACTCGAACTACTGCAGCACCTCAGTTGTGGTATCCCTGATTTTTTCCCCGATCTCATCAAGATCGCCTTCTATTAAGACCATGGGATCCACCTATGACTTATATGATTTCTGCTTTTTCCTTTGACCTTCCTATTGTTCCTTACCACATTTCTTCAAAATGCATGGGGTGCTCTGCCCCTCTCCTCTCCTCCGTTTCCTTTATCTGAAAGTTCCTCCTCCCTCTGTCGTCGAGAAGGTGAATTTTCACCTTTTTGTGACACATGTTATTCTTGTTCTACCTACTCCTTTGCAGTGCGCTCTTGCTCCACTTGAGCCTTCTCTGTGGCTTCCTTCTTTTTATGCGCAACCTTTTAGCTTCCTCCTTACTTTTCTATGTGCAGAACTCTCCACACCCATGCTTGGTACTATAGCCAAGTCTAACGGGGTGCACCATGCTGCAGGCCACTTCATGATGACTTCCTGCACATCTGTTTCTGTGAACAAATATGGCAAGTTATGCCACTTCTTATACACCCTGTGGAAGTCAACCTTGAATGTTTCATAGGCTAACATCTATGTGAACAAGGTTGGGGACAACCTCAAATGTTGGTTAATGGCCATGCAGAGACTCAATTCCATAAGGACCCAAAATATCTTTTTTTCTATTATTCGCACAGGACCCTTTATAGCCCATAAGGAGGTGAATTTCTCTGCCTCCAATAGCCCTTCTTCAAGCAGAGGAAATTGTCTGCCCTCCGGTAATTCCCATGCAACTAACACAATCGATAGCAACAGCCAAGTGTAGTAGAACAACTTGGTTTCACCTTGGGCCTCTCGGCAATTCTCTAGGAACTCCTGCCAGAGGTATCTTGACCAATTAAATTTTATTCCCTTCACGCACTATGTAGCTAGAGAAACTACAGGCGTCGGAACTTCATCAGTGTGGCACTTCCTCATCACCTTCCTTGCTAAGATCTGGGTGGCTATTTGAACTACGGGGTCTGATATAGACAGAATTGAGTACCCTCGTGACTTCTTCATGAGGTCATAGTCTTTATTCATTCTTTCTACAAGGTCCTTTTCCCCCGTATTTCTACCAAACTCCTAGGCCGGGTTCACGCCCACACCACGGATCCATTCCTCCGTCTTTAATGTTGTCACACCTGATTCTACATAGTAAACCCTTCTCATATACTTATCTGTCGCCAAGTGGGGAAACATGGCGTGATCTGCGAGGTCCCAATCCTCTATTTTTAATAGTGGGACCCGGGCGAGCCACAAAAATTCAAAAGGAACCGACTCAGGTAGCAGGGGCGTGGAAATGGTGAATTTCTTAGAATCTGGGTCCTTCACCTTTCCCATTCTTGGAGGGATATACTCAGGTAGATTGGTTATGGGTTCTACTCCTTTATCATCGATGACTTTTGTTCCCTAGCCTTCTTCTGCCTCCAGGTCGACTACCCTCTCTGGCTGCTTATCCTTCTTCTGTTTCTTCACTTCAGTATGCTTCCTAGGGTCGGCGTGCACCGACACCAATTTCTTCTGCTTGTCCTTCTTTGTTTTGTCTGCTTGGGTTTCTTTGGCAGGTGTAGGCTTCGACCTAGGTGACCTCCGTGCTATAGGCATAGGAGTCGAAGCTTCCATACTTACAACTTCCAGGGTGGCTCCCTTAGAAGAAACATTTCCACAAGTGCTCATGGTCATAGTAGAACTTTGTGCAAGCATTATCTCTAAAATAAACTTTTGATTTAGCTCATACAACTTACCAAACTAATGGCTTGTGACTAATCTTCCCAATATGATCGGTTCATATGCAACAGACATCAAATATCACTAGCAATTCTGAGGGTGCAAAGTGTTCTCTATGGGACCGACACACATAATTTATACGGTGTTTTAAATTCAAATCTGACCGTTCCCGCAAATTTATGACACTTAATTTGTTTTGGTGGTAGATCTTGAAATATTTTCACCTTAAATGGTGCCATCCCACTCCTCTTAACCATCATCTAGCCGTCAAGTCATGAATAGTGACTCCAACCGTCAATTTTATGCTGTTCTGTGTGGTACATCCCTTCATGGTTCAACTTCCTCCATGCAACTTCATAGGTTGCAACTTCATCATTTTCCGCACAGCCTACTCATTGTGTTTTCCTCCAAACTTGGCAGTGTAGATTATAGTCCTGCTCTCCCTTGTAACTTCCTGGAAAAGATTCCCCATTTAGCTTTGCAACCTGAACTATGCCTCCATCTGTAATTTCTTTGATAATATATGGCCCTAGCCAATGCATCTAGAATTTACCTAGAAATTTAGTGAATTTATTATCGTACAACAAAACCAAATCATTTACATTGAATGCGAGAAGCTTGATGTGGAAATCATGCCATGCTATTTCACATTCCTTCTATACTTGCTGATGAAATCCTTCCAAAAATCCATCCTCTTCAAGCTCCATCATCTGCGTGAGTCATTCCTCCAAGGCCTCGTGATCCACCATACCTGTGAGAGCTGCTATGCATAGACTAGGCACAATATACTCCATCAGCATTACAACCTCTACACCATATACCAATCTGAATGACATTTTCCCCGTCAGCTTCTTACAAGTGGTCCTATAAGCCCATAGTACTATAGGTACACACACATCCCAGTCATTTCACCTTGCATTGTAGATTTCATCAGTGCATTCTCTAAAATCTTATTGAAGGCTTCAATAGTCCCATTGTCCTGCAGGTGATACAGTGTACTCTTTTGATGGTAGACCTGGAATTATTTAGCCAACCCACTGATCATTTCGTTCAGGAATTGCATACCTCGGTCACTCATCAACACTTTTGTGAAACCAAATATGGTTAAGACATATTCAAACAAAAATTTGTTTCCGTAGCCCCTGAACAATCCTTAACTAGCTATGCTTCCCCCCATCTGGTCAGATAATCTGTCGCGGTGATGATATAGTGCACACTTGTTTTCTTTCCTGGGGACTAAATTGGCCGAACAAAATCAATCACCCATTTCTCAAATGGCTATAAAGATACTTGAGTTTGTAATGGAAATTCATCCCTTCGCGATGGTCTGCTAGTTATCTGACATGCATCACATTTCGTACAATACACTTTGGAATCCTTGTGCAGCGTTGACCACAATAGGCCTCCGCGCAAAATCTTCTGCATAGTCATCTTTCCTACATAATGACCTTTCGTAGCTCCCCCATGAGCTTCAGCGAGAATTCTATCCCTCTCAAAATCTGGCACATATCTTCACAATATTTCATCAGCACGCATCTTATACAAATGTCCCGTAATAACTAAAAACTATACTGCACACACTACTAGTTCCCTCTTTCACTGACTTGTATACCCTTCTGGTGCCATCCCCGTAGTCAAGAAGTGAATAATATCTAAAAAATGATTATCTGCTATGTGCACCACAAAGAGCGACGCATCTGGAAACCCTTCCTTCAGATTATTGGTCTCGTCTCCTGTTTTGATCCGTGACAGATGGTCAAGCCCTACATTTAACATCCCTTGCTTCACAATTACTTCAAAGTCATACTCGTGGAATAGTAGCAACCATCTGCATATCTTCCCCCCCAACATAGGCTTATTTACCAGGTACTTCAAGGCAGAATGATCTGTGTACATTTTGAAATGCCCTCCTAACAAATAGTTCCTGAACTTCTACAATGTGTACACCATGGCTAATCCTTCGCGCTCAGTTGTTCAATAATTCTTCTCGTCCTTATATAATTTCCTAATTGTGAAGGCTATAGGATGGTCCATTTCTCCTTCACCGGCTTGTGATAACATTGCACCCAATGAGAGGCATCCACTTGTACATGGAACTCATTTTTCCAATTGACACCATATGTTGGCTTAGGGGGTCTTGACCTAGGTTCAGAGTTAGTTTCTCCAACCAACAAAACCCTACACTACTGGCCCTTTTGGCAAAAACCTGCGTAGCATAGGCTGCAATCTCACCCGAAGCAGTATGGGGGGATGTTGGAACCAAGTTTCCACATCCAGAGATTAGTGTGATGTCTTTGAGCAACTTAGATCTACCTTCATGCAGATCGATAAGTCCTTAGGGCTCATTATTGCAACTGTCTTAAAACAGCCTTCAACCCTTCGCAAAGGTCTATGATCCATCTTTATGGACCCTTAACAGTCAGTTTGTCCACTTATGCACATCAAAGGACAACCCTAAATTAGTGTTCGTGCAGATCTACTTAAGTTTTTATTAAACTTAATAGAATTCAGCAGAGTCTTTATGAAAGTACCTAACCTCCATTGCCTACATTTATTGATACTTATTAAAGAGAATCACACAACATTCGATCAATATTCCAAAAAACAAATCATTCATTTAAAACATATAATATTAACAGTAGTAAACACAAATACGCAAGAATTCTTCAGAAATAGTGTTTATTGTTCTTCAGTTCAGGATTACAGACTCAAAACTACCCTGTGCACTTAGCTACAGGGGTCCACGAATCATAATCATAATCATAAAAACACGCCAATTTTATCCATTCCCTTGGTTTTCTCTTCTAAATTAGATAAAATTCAACCACTTAAAAATATTCTCTCTGATTTTATCAACCCGATGAACCAATTCATGCCAAATTTGGATTTTTGGAACTTGAGTTTCATGTTGAATTTGTGGCCCTTTTTCCCCTCACCTTTTCAAGAATTTAACTTATATATTTGAAAAAATTAGCATTACTAGACTGTTCTCCTCATTTCTATCTTTCCAATGAGTTATCCAATGCCTAATTTGATGCCCTGGAATTCAAGATATGGCCTCGAGAAGTCGACACTCAATTATAATTGACTAGATCTATGCATTAAATGTGGCCTTTGATTTCAATACCAAATACATAATACCACATGCATGGAAAATGAAAGGTTTAGAGATTTTATATTATTTTACGTGTTTATTATAGTTTGTGTGAAAATATGAGGAAGCTATACTAGAGGTTGTACATGATAAATTTTTTGATTGCATGAAGAATTAAAATGAAGCAATACAATTTAATAAGGTCAAAGTTCAACCTTTGGGAGAAAAATATGAGTGAGGTAGTGATTAGTTGAATAATAATTAGATTACTCCTTGGGGGAAGCTTGATTGGTTAATCTGATAAATGTGAAATCATTGAAACTTGAAATAACCAGGTTCAAATCCCCCCTATTGTGACCTGGGCTATAGGGAGGAGGACATATCATAGCTTCCCAGGGGTTTACTGGTAGTTACGTGTTAAGCGAGCTTCTTGATTCCTCTAGGTCACCACAAAAATAAAACAATTATATTAAATAAAAAAATAAACCACCTTGCTGCTAAACTTTCCCTGGGCCTTGACTCCATGGCCTAGTATCACCTTGTTACACAATATTTCGTCACGCCTCCTACACTTCCTCATGTCATACCCGAAGTGCCCAAAACTTGGCAATCATGTAGTGCACCCATCCTAATATGAATCTCAGATCCTCCCTAAAATATTGATGAAAAATTCCTTGAGCCTTCCCTAGAGAAAAGGAGCTCTAAAACCCTAATTTTAGCATCATCGTGACCCTGACACTGGAAATCTGTGCTGATCGCTAGTTGCATTATACTAGCCTCATGATACCAATGCACTTTTGGCTTCGATACCCATGATTATTCCTAACTGGAAATGTTTCCCAAAGAAGACAAGAAGCTTCGTGATCTAGAGGCTTCCAGAATGACGAACTGGAGGTTATTCAGTGTGAATGAGGTCAGGCTCTCTAAAATTGGCACTTTGGTATTATCCCTATGAGCTACCTCCTTGAGATGAGGGCCTTATCCTATGTTTGGAGAGATCCTAACTCCCTTTCCCTGCCTATATATTCATCTTTTCCAGTCCCCAAATGGTTGGTCTTTGAGTATTTTCACCCTTTTGTTGAGATTGTGCCTACATGCTACTCATTTGGCTTGGAGAAGGAGTGCTTGGAGAGCTTTAGCTTGGAATTGGACATTCACTCAAGGAGATCTTATTGACATCAAGGCTTGGTTGTATACTTCCTCCATTATTCTATTAATATATACAACAATTGGTTCACTTTCCATAAATGTGTGTGTTAATGCATCATTTATCTTAATCCTCCTTGATCTGTTAAGTGGATTACTTTTGATTATGCTATTTTTATGCATATGATTTTTTGTGTCTTTGATATTTTGTGTAGGCATTCAAATGCTATGAGCAATAATACTAAGCCCAAGGTGCAAGTGGTTTGAGGTCTTGAACAAAGGATGACATTATAGCATCAGAATGAGGTAGGTCATCTTCCTCTTCTCTCATTTAAATTGTAATTTAGGAAAGTGTCTTGTAGATTGTCACGTAGGTTGATAGTCCCACTCATTGGGCTAGAGGGATCATCTCTATCCACAGAGAGGATTTACCTAGACAATAAAATGGCAGCTCCACTGGGGAAATGATAACCCTTTCCATCCATTCCTTCAATCAGATTCTCTGGTGAGTTTGACCAACCATAAGTTTCTTGGCTTCTTTGCATCACTGTAGCTATTTGCAATCACTAGTTCTTGCTTGAGGACATTTAGTCTGCTCTGATCTTGAAGTTTTTTATTTTCCCTTACTTTTCTCGCCCATCATGTTTTATGTTCCAACAGTAGCATTGTTATCACTTATTTTTTAATTACAGCCACACTAATCTGCCTTTCATTTCCCTTTTGCCTATAACGGGCGTGTTGATCCCTGAGGATAGAAGAAATATTGGGGATTCTTCTTGTTTTCAGTATTTTTGGCGTCTGTCAATGATTTTCTAGTGCGACTACAGTGTATTTGTCTTGATTGTCATGCTTTTATGATTACAATTCTCTCCTAACCCTGTTAATGTGTGTTTGAAGCTTGATTTCCTTCTAGGGTTTTTAGGATTTCTAGGTCAACCGCTACTCATTGCTTGGTCTGCCTCTCTGAGATTGATTATTTCCATTCAGGAGTCTTCCTACAATCAGGACATATTTTTCAAGTTTCTTTCGGTTCATTGATGTGAAATTGTTGTTTTAATTAGTGTCGAGTCATATTGATTCTTTGAAAATTTCTTTTGTTCCATTGCCAAGCATAGATTACAATTGTTTGCTTTGGTAAGACTGAAAGAGAGTACTTGTTTTTATTTTTTGTTCCAGAAAGAAGAAGTGAAAGATTTCTTCATTTAAGTATTTTTTGGAACATTTTTGCATTCGAAACCATAAAGTGAAAGATATTTTCATTTTCATTGTGTTAGATTGCATTTTTCCTTTGCTCATTGCATTAGTTTGCATTAGTGCATCTTAGTGAAAGAAAAGTGATTTTTGTTTCTCTTAGGATCGCATCTTGGAATTGCATTTGTTTGTGAAAGTGAAAGATTAGATCTCATTTTTTCATTTTTCATTGGAATGATAAAGAGTTGTGTTTTAAATGCATCTTGCTTGTTTGTTGCATTATTTGGTTGTCTCTATTCCTTCAATAGTATAGCCTTCATCAAATGAAAAGATTTAATTTTTATCATTTAGTTACATTATAGGAATTCAGATGACATTGTTGAGCCATCAAATTGAAACTTAATTCAAGATAAAATTAAAATTTACCTCAATTAACCTAAGGAGCATTTGTCACCTAACACAAATATCTAGAGGTACAGGCTAGAGATGTGTTCTGGCATCTTTACACTTAGTAGTTGTAGTTAATTGTCTACAATGCATCCCAGGGGTGAAATCCCGTCCCAGTAAGGAAGTATATAGAAGGTTCTCTGGTACTTTCGGGTATATAAGGGGCACTTCAGTATGGTAAGTATATAGGGACGCTCTCATCAAATGGTTCTGCATTAGACAACTATTGGGCGCGGGACCCCCCAAGGCAAGTTTTGAGGCTTAAAGTCCATATTTTGACCAAATCCTATGTAAAAACTCCGCGTTTTGTGGGTGCAGAGCGCAAAGATTGTAAATGAGACATAAGGTTTTCTACCCTCATTTTTGTAATGTAATTCCAACTTTAAAAATATACCCATGGTCCGCGAACCATGGGATTGTATAAATAGAGCAGGCTCTAAGTTGTAAAGGAGAGAATCAATGGAGAAAATAAGAGAATTGAGTCTTATCTAAGTGTAGAGTCAAGTATTTGGGTTGTAGAGTAGGAGAAGGCTCTAGAGCTAAGTGTGCAGAGGCCTAGTAGTTCACAGATTAGTGGACATTCCCTTGCAGTTGAGTGCGTAGAGCGGGTCAAGTCTATAACCTTTGGAGAAGTAATAAAGAGAAGTTTTACATCATTTCTGTGTATCTTTTTCCTATTTTGTGCATCGAATGTATGTGATATAAATTGCATTTCTATTGTTTATATGATGCGCAAACTTATATGAATGTGTTGATAAAGTGAATATAAGACAAAGTATCTATTTACACAGAGATAACTAACTATTATAAGAAGATAAGTAAGATCCACGGTATAACTTGGGGAAGTAGCGCAGATTGCCTCTCCTTTTAGCTGACAAAGGGGGAAAATGTCAATGAAATTGACAAGTGGTTTTCAGACTGAAAGTCTTGACGACATCAGCGAAGCAGCCAGTGGGCATCTTCATCAGCTAGTGGGCAATCATCATCAGAAAATACGCCAGTGGGCATTCATCAAATTCTGTCAATGGACACCGGATGCTATTTTCAAGCAAAGGACAGTTGGATCCTTTTGTGGCTTGGCACATAATGGAGTTTTCAAGCGACATTCAGAGATGAATCAGACATGCAGCTGATTCATGTTCTCTTCAGATTTGAGTTTTTTTCAGCATGCAGCTTTTGCAGTTTTTTAGGCAAATGTTTTTGAGGATCAACTTGAGAACTTGGACGATGGTTCCTTGTTCGTTTTGGATTTATCATTGAGGGGGGGAATGTTAGCCTCACTCTCTTAATAATCAATTAATAAATCCAAATATTAAATTGAATTAATAAAATCATGAGAACTCGTCAAACTAAGGAGTCTAGTTTTGGATGAGAGATTCTCTCCAACTAGCTCTCCTAAATTAGTGTGTAATTTGAGAAATTGTCTCAACCAGGTGAGTCTAAGATAGACACACTATCTTCAGACCACTTTCTCATGTATTTAAATGTATTATTAAATTATTTGAATAAGAGGGAATTACATGAGTATGAGAGACCACATGATGGCTCTCTTCCTTTTCCACCAGTTTAGTTTTTGTGTGTTAATTTGTTGTGCATATGGTTATATGGCTGTGTGATTTTTCTTCACTTTTATGGGAATCCTAGTTCATTTATTTCTTTTGGAAATAATGCTGCTCCCTATATGGCGACGTTGTCCCTTCCTGGATTGACCATTGGTCTGCCAATTTGGTTATTTTCAACCTTGGTGTTTCTGAGTGTCCAAATTGTTTTTCAACCAAGTTCTCCTCCACCTGAACAACATCAACCTCATGTTGATACTAAAGTTGACCCCCCACCTTCTTTGCATCTTTTTTCACCCGATTCTTCCTCTTCACCTGGTGAAAGTCTAGATTCTAGTAGCTAGGAAGCTAAGAAGAAGAAAAGAGGACGAAGAAGAAGAAGCAAAATAAGCAAGGGGGCAACCAAACAACTATTGTTATGGATGTAACTAATGTAGAAAAATATTCCAACCAACCCCGGAAAGTAAAATTCCCTTGCATTTTATGTAAGCGTGACCACCTTCTTTGGAATTGTCTTAGCATGGCCAAGGTCTTAGAAGTGTGGTCCACGGGTTCGCATCAACCTTTCTCATCAACCTTTGGAGATCATGCTAGTGATAAACCTTCCACTAGTAATAATAAGTCTCATGGGAAAAAGGGAAAATTCAAATTTCCTTGTAAGTTGTGTGAAGGTAATCATCCCATTCACCTTTATCCTCTTTTGGATGAACCTTCCACAGAGTTGGAAAACCTTACTGCTTCCAAACCTCACCTTCCAGCTGGTTATCGAAAGCTTTCCCCTAATCCTTCACTAGTTGATCCAATGATTGATCAAAAGTCATCTTTGGTCAACCCCACTCTCTCTGAAAGTAAGTCTCGTGAGTTCATTCTTGACCATCCATTGTTTGAGAAAATGATAGACGTGGCTCTACCTTTAGTTAACCGTACCTCTCTGGTAGAGAGTGAACCTCATACTGCTTAGGTTCTTCTAATTTCTTCAATTTCCAATGAACTGGAGGTAAATCCTCCCATTCCCGAGGTGAATGAGAGCAGTTCTCCTATCCCCATAGTGAAAGAGGGAATCTCTCACATTTCTACAACATCCCCTTCAAGTAATTTAGTCACTTATTTTTGTTGGAGTTTACTGGCAGGATATCATCTTCTGTCTTATGTGCATTTCCATATTACAGTACATGTTTACCATATGGTCGTACCTAGCATGGTCATAGATGAGGGTGCATATGTTAGCATCCTATCCTCAACTGCTTAGCAAGATTTAGGTTCTCCTTAGCTTGTCCCCATCACCCAGAATCTGTTAGTTTTTAACAAGGAACCAGTCAAACATCAGGGATCCTTCCTAATTTACCTATTACTTTGGGAGGGAAGACTATATATATATATGCGATGGTTGTCCAAGGACCTTTAGATTTTAATATACTCCTTGGCTGTGACTATGTTTACATCATGGGAGCTCTTGTTTCCTCCCTCTTTCACATGATGTGTTTCCCGCATGAAGGAAACATTGTGATCATTGATCAGCTTACATTCATTGGTCTTGAATCAAATCCCCATCAACCATCATCCCTAAATGGTTCTTATGTGCAAGCAGTATCACCCCCACCACAGGTTAATTACGTGGCCACCTATTCCATGCCCACATCTACCAATGATATAGTAGGTGATGTAACACATCATGTACTAGGGGCATTGGAGCCCAATTTCTCATTTGGATCCCTGGACATGTATCCCTTCGAGAGTGCTTTTCTCCCATATGATGATAACCTCTTGGAAGCCATGGCCTCTTTTGGTTCATAATCAAGTGTTTGGACCAAAGATCCTTGTCTTTTGTAAAGCTCATTAAAAAATGAAATAGGTTCCCATGAGGATAGTTCTTTTACTATGTCAACCTTGTTAAAAAATGAAATAAGGTGTCATGAGCATAATTCTTTTCTTGTGTCAAGCTTGTTAAAAAATGAAACAAATCCCTTTCCAATTCGAGTCTTTGATTAGATCTCGTAAAATCCCAGTCAAGTCTTTAACTTGATCTCGTAAGTAAAACTTCATTCCATCCACCTGTGAGTAACCACTAGTCTACTTAGGTGAATGAAATTAAGCTTGGGGGGCATGTACCTTGAATTTAGTCATTATGCTAGGGGCATGCAAACTTATCTCAAGAATAGTTTATCTTTGTTTCAAGATTGTGTAAAAATAAAACCAATTCAAAGAATAATGTTTTCTCATGTTTCAAGCTTGTGAGAAAATGAAACCATTCCCACTTTACATCTCATGATTGTCAATTTTATCGACCAACTTTTACTAGATGAGCATTGGTTTTTCCATTCCACCGCGACCATCTCTTTAGCTGATCATACACTTTCACTTAGTTGTTTTACCCTTACCTGAGGAACATCTATCATGAGTGGCATTATTAGACAACCTCTTGACCTTTACATGTTTTGAGCAATCCCATCATGACTAGAACTAGTTGTTATCCTTTTATACCACTCGTTCTTCTAGGTGGAGTCATCTTTAAGCTCTTTTTTAAACCTCTAAATATGAAAAGATTGCCGAGTACTTGTCATTTTGAACTTGTTAAATTAAATTAATTTACATCATATGAGTATAAGTTTATCCCTTTTTCAGGTGGGGATCGACCATTTACGAAAAAGGAACACCTTGATCGACTTGGTCAAGAGGTTCTCTCAAATATTTATTTCTACCTTTTCGAGTTCGAGAGACAAATTACGAAAAGGGACTTGATGGAGTTTTTCTTTTTCGTCTCCTTTTCAAACTCTCTAAATATGAAAAAGACACCGAGTTACTCTTCCATCAGACTCATAAAAATTAAATGACGAAATACTTGTCACCATGACGAGCCGAATTTTCTCCTTCCTAGGACTCGTAAAACGTACTAGGATGGATTCATTCGAAGAATGAACTTATATGAAAAGCATATGCTATCCCCTTCAATATTGTGATTAAAAATAATTGCGATACTCACTAGAAATAGTGGGGAAAATGAAAGTGAAACATCCCTTGTATAGGCAGCATGTCGCTCTTGAACATGAAACTTATCTGTTTCTCATGTTAGGTTTGGGATATCCTCACTTAGTAACTTGTATTTCCAGGTTTGGGTGATCCATTTTTCCTCTCATCTGACTATTATATTTTGTCATCATGACCTTTGGTATTATGTTGAGTCAAATGCTACCACACTCTGGAGTCGTGTCGTCGATGTTCAATAGAAGTCCTGTCTACCATTCATTACCTATACATTGTCTGACGCTTTCCTACAGTCTTGGATCCTATTCATTCATTCCACTTTATTCCTTGTTTCATGTTGATGATGGGGGGATCATTATGGCCTTCCTTCTACAGGTCACTTCCTGTTGACTTCAACTCATTATCCAAGAATATGACTTAGAAACTCCCTTTTAGTACCTTGGAGCTTGCATGCCATAATGGAAAGTTCTTTGCATCTAACGATAGGTTTTCACTATTGACCTTTGATTGGGTGATTCCACGAGTGTTCGACATCAGCTTCATTTTCACATTCACGGATTTTACTATTGTACCTTGAGGACCATTTTCATTATTGGTGGTTCCTCTCATACCTATTAACAGTCCACATCATTATCTAGCAATGAGGTGGTTTTCTAGCATGTTCGACTTCGACACATTCATTCACATATTAGAATGTGTACATTGATCGGGTTGGGATGGAGCACAATACCCTCAGTTTTGTCGAATATCACTCAAGCTGTGTGGAGCTATGTATTGTTCATGATTTTACACATGTTTCTTCTATACGGATGGTTGTGACCATACCGTGGGACTTTATATTTATGATGATCCTTCTATATCAAGTGGCTACATCTATACCTTGTGTGATGCAGGAAAGTGTTCCCTCTGCGGACAGAGGCAACCCCTCTAGCCCTAGAGTGGGTCTAGTCACAAACAAGGACAGATCAACAATAGCTTTCCTTAAACAGTCATAGTTGGAGGCCTACCTCAACCGGTGGTCGATCGAGTTCCGTTGCGCTGCTCCAGCTTCCGCTTCCTTCTCCTAATGAGTAATCAACCTGAAACAATGCAAAGGAAATACAACAAAGCACGTAACCGGAACAACAACGATCTATTTACTCACAAAGTCAAGAAGTCATGAGCTATCCAGTACATTACATACAAGACATAGGAAAACATCATTGGTTGCATTAATTATGAAATAAGAGTAAGCTTACAACCAAAGTCTTGATGTCACAAGCCTACTCAGAGGGATCCAGCCAGCATGTTCCTCAAGCATTCACTCTTGACGATGGATCTCCCAACATACAAGTCTCTCTCACTCACAAGTTTTACACAAGATTAAGGGCACTTCACAACCTTCCTCAATTTATCAACAATCCCACACTTGTCACACTCACACCAGCTATCTAGCAAACTCACAAATACTAACAGCACTATCAACAACCACTCCAAAGAATAAGAACTCCAAAAACTAGTAGCACATAGCAATGGTGAGAGTTTAAATAGGAGAAGGAGTCTCCATGAAAGGTGGAGGGGTGAGCTTATCTCCAAGGAAGGTAGCAAAAATGACAGAACAACCACGCCAGAGAAAGGAGGGTGACATAAACTAGGCCAACAACCAGGTCTGGAGTCATCTGGAAGGCCGACTGTTGGAACAAATTTTCCCAATCTGGATCATCGCAGGCACATAACTGGCCTTGCGCGCTAACATCGCTATTGAATAACGTAGCTAGTCAGGTCATCGCTGGAGACTGCAAGAGACAGTCGCGCTGGCACATAAAATTGGACCATCGCGGGAAACAAGTGTACTTCCGCGATGGTAGCGCTTCCAGGCTGTTTTGGAGCACCCTTCAGTGTGTTTATTTAGCCAACAGACACGATGAGGCAGAAACCTTTGGAAAAGTGGATCATTTGGCAACATCAGAGAGCATTTGTCTAACATGAGCATGTATGACTTGGACACATGACACAGTAGGAATACTGGAGAGAATACAGTGACAAATTACTGTGTAACAGATGCCCCCTAAAGTATGAAGCCCGAGAGAGAGGGAGGGGTGAAATGCTTTACGAAACTGACTGAACTGGAACACCATCTAGAAGAACCTGCACACAAGCACAACTAATATCTCTGATAATGAAGTACATGTAGTCTAGGCATGGGCGCAGCCATCCAAAAGACATACGAAATAGGTCTGTGGTATGGATGCAACCATCCAGCTAATGAGACCATGATGATGATAAAGGTATGGTCGCAGCCATCCATGAAGACTCAGGTATGGTCGCAGCCATCCATCAATGAGTCATGTAATCATAAACCCAATCCACGCAGCCCGAACATGTGTAATCTGAGTTCGGGGTCTTGAACCCATCCGATCATAGTACAAATTCTAACATGCGAATAGATGTGCTGAGGTCGAGCATGATAGAACATCGCTTGATTACCGGTCAATGATGGAAACCGTTAACAAGCGCGAGAGAAACCACCAATAATGCCAATGGATCTCAAGGTACTGTCTAGCACAATCCACAAAGTGTGAAAAAGGAGCTGAAGTCGAACACTCGTGGAATCACCCAATCGACGACCAATGATGAAAGTCGACCGTTAGGTGTGAAGAACTTGCCATTGAGACATGCAAGCTCTAAGGTACCAAAGGGGATCTCTAGATCAATCTCCTAGATAATGAGTTGATGTCGACAGGAGATGACCCGTCGTAGGAGGGCCATAATGTTTCCCCCATCAACGACACGAGATAAGGAACAAGTGGTAGATGGTGAAACAAAGTATCAGAGGAGAAGGCGAGGGTGTAAACTACAGAAGGATTATACTCTTGAACACATCGATGACACGACTCCGGAGGGTGGCAGCATTCAGATACCAAGGGATCAGAGGCACAATGGAGACGGCATGAATCGGATGGAATGAGGCTAGAATGATAACCAAAACCTGCGGAAGGCCAAATGACGATGTATGGATGTACCAATCCGACAAGAAGCAAAATGTCGATGTTCAAGAGTGACTAGCCGCCATAGACAATCAATGATAAACCTGTTGTTGAGTCCAACCTAGTAATAGTTTAACGAGCCCTAGGAAGGAGAAGCTCGAGTCTTGTCATGGTGACGAGTCCAATGTCGTCAAGTTTTAACGAGTCTGACATAGGTTAAACTTGGAGTCTTTTTCATGTTTAGAGAGTTTGAAAAAGACATGGAAAAGAAAACTCCAGGGGGGTCCTTTTTCATAAATTTTTGTCTCTCGAGCCCAAAAAAGTATAAAATGATACTCGAAAGAACTGCCCAACCATTACGATCGAGGAGTACTTCTCGTAACTAGTGACTTCGACCCGAAAAAGTAGAATAGTGGTTGAAAGCACGTCGTTTCATAACCGATAACGAGCTTGAAGCGACAAAGGCCCAACAATCCTTTTGTGTTTAAACGGTCAGAAAAGAGCTTAAAGGCGACTGCCTCTTATTTCTTTTAACGAGTCAAGAGGAATAACTCGACAATATTTTCGTCTTTAAATGGTTAGAAAAGAGGTGAAAGCAGACCTCCATTTTTATTCTCTTTAACGAGTCAAAAAGGGAAAAATAATTGGCAATCTTTTCATCTTTTACGAGTCATAAAAGAGCTTAAAGGAGACTCGTCCTAGAGGAATGAGTGGTATAAAGGGTAGCAACTAGTTCCGGCAATGGTGGAACTGCTCAAAACATGTAATGGTCAAGAGGTTGGCTAATAAAACCACTCATCGTTGCGGTTCCTCAGGAAAGGAAAAATAATCAAGTGAAAGCATATGATCAGCCAAAGAGATGGTGGTGATGGAATGAAACAACCAAGGCTCATCCAGCAAAATTTAGCGGATAAATGGCAATCACGAGATGTAAATCAGGTATGGGTTCATTTTTACACAAGCTTGAACCATGGAGAACTCTGCTTGGATTCAGTTTCATGTTTACACAAGCTTGAAACGAAAAACTATGCTTGTTATAAGTTCTCATGCCCCTAGCATAATAATGAAAATCGAGGTACATGCCCCCCAAGCTTCATTGCATTCAGCGAGGTGGATGGAATGAAGGTTCACTTTCGAGATCTTGGAAAGACTCGACTTGGATTTTACGAGATCTTAATCAAAGACTCAATTTGGAAAAGGAGGAGTTGTTTCAATTTTTTAATGAGGTTGACACAGTAAAAGAACTATCCTCATAGCCCTTGTTTCATTTTTAACGAGGTTGACATAAGATCAAGAAACTATCCTCGGGCACCTTGTTTCATTTTTTACCGAGGTCGACACAAGAAAAGAACTATCCTCAACACTCCTTGTTTCATTTTTTAACGAGGTTGACACAGGAACAAACTATCCTCGTGACACCATGTTTCATCTTTTAACGAGGTTGAGACAGGAACAAACTATCCTCGTGACACCTTGTTTCATTTTTTAATGAGGTTGACACAAGATCAAAACTATCCTTGGACTCCTGTTCATGGGCCACATGAGAACATGGCTCCCAAGAGGTCTTCGCGGGATGGAAGAGACGCACTCTGGGAGGAATACATGTCATGATGCACCAATGACAAATCGGGTTCCAAGGCCCCCAGTACATGATGTACGAGACCATTTGCATGATCATCAGCAGAGGCGGAGACGGAACGGGTAACCACATAATTGACTTGTGGCAAGGAAGGCACTGCTTGCGAGCAAGAACCGAGAGGGGATGACAACTGCGTAGGAGGCACCGGGGGACTGAAGAATGATAATTGATATATGGTCACCATTCTTCCATCGTGTGGAAAACAGACCACACGGAAAAGTGAAGAAACGAGGGCCCCCATGGCATAAACATAGTCACGACCAAGGAGAAGACTGAAATCTAAAGCACCTTGGACAACCATCACATCGATACAGACGGTTTTGCCCCCCAAAGTAACAGGAAACTTTGGGAGGATCCCTAAAGGTTGATTGGTTCCTCCATCAAATGCTTACAGATTCTGTGCAACTGGCACAAGATGTGGGGAGCCCAAATCTTGCCAAGTGGTGGAAGGCATAAGACTGACAGATGCACCCTCATCCAAGACAATGCTAGGTACTGCCTTATCATAGGCATGTACTGTAATCTGGAAAGGCACATGGGATGGAAGGCAGAAAGTAGTCAAATGACTCCAGTCAAAAGTAACGGCCAAACTACTTGGTGGGGGAATCGTATGATTGCCCCCATGCTCCACAGGAACCGAAGAAGGACTCCCAAGATTAGCTGGGATAGGAGAGTCATTTTCGAATGCTGGAAAATCTGATGAGATGAGAAGAACATGAGCATGACACTCTTCGGAGACAGAGTGATCAATAGATGGTGAACCTAAGTCGACACTCTTTCCGACCAATGGTTGGTCTGGAACAGGCTGAGCACAGCCAGGCTCGGAAGAAGGAGGACGGACAAGAGAAGAATCCAAGTCAATCTCTTTGTCAATGGAGGGAGGGTCTGAAGAGAGCCTCTGATAACCAACAGGAAGTTGGGGTGAAGAAGCTGTAAGACTTTCCAAAACGGCGGAAGCTTTATCCATGAGCGGACAAAGGTGAAGGGGATGGTTGCCTTCACATAGCCTACAGGGGAATCGAATCTTCCCTTTCTTCTTACCATTTCCAGTTGATAGGGTGGCATCGTCATGAGCTTCAGAGGATGATGAGGGATGAGCCAGATCATGAGACCATACTTCTAAGATCCTTGGAATTCCAGGACAATCACGAAGAAGATGGTCACCCTTGCACAATTTACAAGGAAACTTAACCTTTCACAAAGGAGCAGAAGGTGGTTCATCTTGGGATGGACTTGGAGCAGTAACTACACAGGTGGCCTTGGATTTATCAGACTTCTTCTTCTACATCTTCTTCTTCTTCTTCTTAGGCTCCTGGTTACTTAATGTGAAACTTTCACCAGGTGAAGGAGGAGAGGAGGAGGAGGAAACAGGGGAAGAAGGCATAGGGTCAACCTTGGAATCAACATGTCTTGGTCCGGACGAAGGAGACGGTGGAACAGGAGTCATGACACTCGGGACCACCGAGGTTGAAAACAACCAAACGGGAAAACCGATGGTTAACCCAGGCAAGGACAGTGTTGCCATATACGGAGCACTAGCATTTCGAAAAGGAGGAAATGGACCAGGGTTCCCATCTGGGGGAAGACCTTGGCCGGTAGACTCGGGGACTATTGCCATCAGGAACGAGCCTGAGAAACACTCTTCTCACAACCAAGAACTCGAACTATTACCAGGAATATTTCATGGGCAGTAAATTTTATGACACAGGAACAAAACTTGACCTTTTCATGTTTCAAGAGTCGAGAAAAGGAGGAAAAAGTGACTCTATATCTTTCGAGGTTTAATGAGCCTGAAAGAACAAGTGCTCAGATGGACCTTTTCTTTTAGGGAGTCTGAAAAGGAATGAAAGTGACTGCTCTGGAGAACTAGGTAAAAGGTTTACCAGACAAATCCGTAAAACTGCATATACACCTTGGCAGTCATATGAAAACCAAGGACTTTCCGTACGACAGTCAATCTTCCCAAATTTTGTGTTCGGTGCATTACGACTTGTAAGGCGGCAGACATGGCTTCCTATGGATAAAGGATGATAACCTAGTGTGGTCTCCCAGCATATACTCGACGGTACATGGGAGCACAAGTCCGTGCTAGACCACTATTGAGTCACAGAAGGAGGAATCACCCAACCTTGAGTGGAAACAAAAGTGACTAGGTTTAACGACGTTGGAGCACGTCTCTAGCCTAGACCTCTAAATGTGTGCGTTATGTTCCAATGCGTTGTTAGATTTATTCAGTTCATTTTAGAGTTGATCTTGGATTATGTTTAAGTTTTCAGGCCTTACCTTATGTATATAACAGAACCTAGGATGCAGCTACAATGAATGAAATATCCTTTTTTTCGATGAACACCTACCTATGGGAGGGTAGAGAGATCATTCCCAAACCAAGAAAACCAAGACAACAAAACAGTCACTCAATGCAAACAGACATCATTTCCTAAAGTGCACGGATACTACTAATGAGAGATTTAATCATTCGCTTTTCAATATACAACTTGAAATGAAAATTCACTTTCACTTTCGCGTGTTAAATGAAATGCAATCTTTTGATTTTGATGTCTCTTATCTAAAAGAAACCAATGAGCAACAAACAAATGTGGAAAAACAGTTGATCCAAACAATTGTAATCTATGTCCGGGTAGTGAAGGGAAATCGAATCAATGCCGAGATTGGTCCAATAACAATCACTAAACAATCAACCAAAAGTAAGCAAAGGGAAGGCTCAATCAAACCAATAGCAAGCAGCAAACGAATCCTTGCAAACAAGAAACCAAGCAAAATTAACCCAAAAGACTTGAAACAATGAAACTAGGTCACAAAGCAAGAAAAACAAGATTCATTCAACAAAGCTCACAAGAGAGTGCCTTGACCTCTAAATAGTGAAAAACAAGTTATCAAACAAGTGAGAACAACAAGGGACTAGCAAGACTGATGGATTCAGGAGGCAAAATTGAAAAAATCAATTCTACAGCAATCAGCGCGGGTGATACAAAAGCAACAAGCGCTGATAAAGAGCACACCGCAACAATAAAGCGATGCTAGCGTGGAAGTACACGACTTTTCCACGATGGTCCGATTTATAGAACCGTCGCGACCGTTAGGCGTAATTACGCGATGAACAGGATACTACAAAAGGGGTGACGCGATGACAGCACGACTGTTATATTAAAAGCCGCGATGATGTTCAAAATAGTAACAAGTGAACCAAAAACTCCCAAATCAAAGACAATCAATCTTTAATCACATAAGGGCATTTCCCAGATCAGGCCAGGAAACTCAGAAGACTGGTAACCAATCCCCAAAACTTCAAAAGGGACCAAAAAAAAATCAAGACAAGAGTAAGCAAGAAAAGAACAAAGGCCAAAGATCCCCAGTGGAGTCGCCAATTTGTGATGCAAGAAAATGTTCCCTCTGCGGATAGAGGAAATCCCTATAGCCCTAGAGTGGGTCTAGTCACAAACAAGGATAGATCAACAATAACTTTCCTTAAACAGTCATAGCTGGAGGCCTACCTCAATCGGTGGTCGATGGAGTTTTGTTGCGCTGCTCCAGCTTCTGCCTCCTTCTCCTAATGAGTAATCAACCTAAAACAATGCAAAGGAAATACAACAAAGCACGTAATCGGAACAACAATGATCTATTTACTCACAAAGTCAAGAAGTCATGAGCTATCCAGTACATTACATACAAGACATAGGAAAACATCATTGATTGCATTAATTATGAAGTAAGAGTAAGCTTACAACCAAAGTCTTGACGTCACAAGCCTGCTTAGAGGGATCCAGCCAGCATGTTCCTCAAGCATTCACTCTTGACGATGGATCTCCCAACATACAAGTCTCTCTCACTCACAAGTTTTACACAAGATTAAGGGCACTTCACAACCTTCCTCAAGCTATCAACAATCCCACACTTGTCACACTCACACTAGCTATCTAGCAAACTCACAAATACTAACAGCACTATCAACAACCACTCCAAAGACTAAGAACTCCAAAAACTAGCAGCACATAGCAATGGTGAGAGTTTAAATAGGAGAAGGAGTCTCCATGAAAGGTGGAGGAGTGAGCTTATCTCCAAGGAAGGTAGCACAAATGACGGAACAGCCATGCCAGAGAAAGGAGGGCAACATAAACTAGGCCAACAACCAGGTCTAGAGTCATCTGGAAGGCTGACTATTGGAACAAATTCGCCCAATCTAGATCATCGTGGGCACATAACTGGCCTTCCATGCTGACATCGCTGGAGACTACAAGAGACAGTCGCGCTGGCACATAAAATCGGACCATCGCGGGAAACAGGTGTACTTCTGTGATGGCAGTGCTTTCGGGCTGTTTTGGAGCGCCCTTCAACGCGTTTATTTAGCCAACAGACGCGATGAGGCAGAAACCTTTGGAAAAGTGGGTCATTTGGCAACATCAGAGAGCATTTGTCTAACATGAGCATGTATGACTTGGACACATGACATAGTAGGAAGACTGGAGAGAAGACAGTGACAAATTACTATGTAACACCTTGGATCTTAGATTTACAGATGATCCTTCTCATTTGGATGGTTGCGCCCATGTTGTGGATCTTTTCACATAGTCCTCTTTTATCCTGATGGTGGTGTCCATACGTGGATTCATGTTTTTATATCAAATATGTATATGTATATGCATCCTTGATTTTTAGCTCCCTTGACAATGTTTTTTCTCGTCCTTGCAAAAGCTCATAAATCATCTCAGCCATCACTACCCGTTTTGCCTTCATGCTTTACGGGGCATCTGTTACACAATATTTTGTCACACCTCTTGCACTTCCTTGTGTCATACCCCAAAGTGCCTGAAACTTGGAAATCATGCAGTACACCCATCATGATATGCAGCTTAGATCCTCCCTAAAAAACTGATGAAAAATGCCTTGAGCCTTCCCTGGAGAAAAGGGGCTCTAAAACCCTAATTTTAGCATCGTCGTGCCCCTGACACTGGAAATTCATGTTGATTGCTAGTTTCATTATACTGGCCTCATGATGCTAGTGCGCTTTTGGCTTGGATACCTGGGATGATCCCTAAAAGGAAATTTTTCCCAAAGAGGACAAGAAGCTTCGTGATCTAGAGGCTTCTAGAATGACGAGTTGGAGGTTGTTTGACGTGGATGAGGTCAAGTTCTCTTAACTTGGCCCTTTGGTCTTATCCCTATGAGCTACCTCCTTGAGATGAGGGTGTTCTCCTATGTTTGGAGAGATCCTAACTCCCTTTCCCTTTCTATATATTCATCTTTTACCATTCCCAAATGGTTGGTCTTTGATTATTTTCACCCTTATGCTGAGATTCTGCGTACATGCTACTCATTTGGCTTGGAGAAGGAGTGCTTGGAGAGATTGAGCTTGGACTTGGACATTCACTCAAGGAGATATTATTGACATCAAGGCTTGGTCGTATGCTTCCTCCATTATTCTATTAATATATACAATTACTATTTCATTACCCATAAATGTGTATGTTAATGCATCATTTATCTTAATGCTCCTTGATCTATTAAGTGGATTAATTTCGATTATACTATTTGTATTCATATGCTTTGTTGTGTCGTTGATATTTTGTGCAGGAATTCAAATGTTGTGAGTAGCAGAATTGAGCATAAGGTGCAAGTGGTTTGAGGTCTTCAACAAAGGAGGGCGTTATAACATCAGAGCGAGGTAGGCCATCTTCCTCTTCTCTCATTTCGATTGTAATATAGGAAAGTGTCTTGTATATTTTCACGTAGGTTTCTAGTCCCACTCATTAGGCTAGAGGGATCATCTATATTCGTAGAGAGGATTTTCGTAGACAACACACCTCCTCGGGCCATGGTCCCTGACCTAAGCCTTCCCTGGATCCTTCGCCCCATCCTAGTTTGATTTTTAGAGAGGGGAATAATAAAGAAAATTAATAAAAAATTAAATAAAATAAATATTAAATAAAATAAAAAAATTAATAAAAAGTTTAATCCTTAAACCCTAGTCGTTGACCTCCAGTCCTTAGACAAATTTTGAAATGGATACAATGAAAAAGTCTTGGGGATCAAGATTCTAGTAATGCCAAAATTCTGGCCATTGGATTCTGGTGAACTTGAAGTTTCGACCACCAAATAATAATTTAAAATATAATAAAATAATGAAAACAAAAGACAAAAAGCATAAAATTAAAATAAATAAATGGATCCACAGTAGCTGGCACATCAACATACCAAGTCATCCTGCCATGTAGCTTGCCATGTTAGCATGCCACCTCATTAAAACAAGAAAAAACACAAAACTACTAAGGGCCATAACTTCTGATCTAGAACTTGGAATGAAGCAAACTTTATATCACCACAAATATCTCGAAGAGGAGAAGGTGATGGAAATATAAAAAGTAGAAAACAATGAACATTAGAATCACTTAAAATAGGAAACCAAATGCAAACTAAGGCAATATTTTCAAAATTTATATGGGGGCCCCCTTATTTTTTGAGAAAAATTAAGGCGGGTTGTTGAGGCCTCATCACCACTCAAGCCATAAGGTTTATTCTCCATAATTTATCTTAACAATGAGATAGATAGGATACTTTATGCATCCAAAAGGTTATGCTCTACATGAATGAATCCATTTCATGCGATCTGTCCAACCCACACATTCCACAATGAAATAAAAGTGTTGTATATTCATCAGGGAATAATCATGCACTATTGATATAGAACTATATCAATTATCTTTATCCTTGTAAGAAAGAAGGACCCCCTCCCTCCTTCTTGTAGATGTATGACCTACATGAATAGGAAGGAACACATTTCCTTCTTGTGTATCCTCCACCCAACATATATACATATGAAAATTTCCTTGGGACGTAACTTTCTTCTTCAATCATGGAACCAATCCTATGGTCCAAATTGTTGTGGATCATATAGGTTATTCTCCATGGGTTTCTCTTTTAGAACCTACACCAATAGGACACTACCACATATCCCAATTGAATAAAGTTAATAAATCGCAATATTTTAAGAGTTCCCCCATTGATTAGTGACCAACTTTTCAAGGAGCTCCAAGACTTGATGCATTTTACTATGTTTCACCTTACCCTGTGATCATTCATCAATGGACATAAGCTACAATACAGGGAAAATAATTCATGGCCTTCAGAGACCCATTGTTTGAGCCTTACATAATTATCCTCCAATCAAAATTTGGATTAAAATAGAGTGCATATATAGTCATGGATTATCATTTTTCATGCCCTCTTAGTTACACTATTTGTGATTAATCATTCACACACACAAATATGCATTTAAATACAATTCCATAACATAAAATAACAATAATTTTACATATCTATAAAAATTAAATGATACTTATGTTTCAAATGAGCATGATACAATAAAAATTCTATGTATGAGTGATGTTCCACCCAAGGATACCACCCCCATACTAGGCTATGAGACCACCAAAATGAGGGAACATGTCTAAGGGTTCTAATTTTCTCTACCTACTCATTTGTGGTCATATTAAGACAAGCAACTTTCTACATGATACTCCTAGAATCTCTTCTAGCCATTAAACTAGCCATGAAACTCTCTTCCACTACCTCACACAACAAAATGGAGAATTAATTCTCTACTCAATAGTTTTAGAGTACCCATCCCTTATGGCATTGTTTAGTGTGTGGAAAAATATCCCAACCGGTTGTCTGCTTTTTGGGAACTCCTTGTAGTATTATCTCTTTCCTTCTTGAGCATCTATGGCGCATAAATACTTACCCAAACTATCTTCTCTCCTCCAACCATCTCTCTGAATCTAGGGCCTTTGTACATTCATTTCACTATCCTCCCTTTGGCCCATTTCCTATTCCATTGGATTACTTGCTTATTGTTTAGAATAATACATACTACATGGTGACTTTGTGCACTAATGGCAGAGAGATAATATGAATGATTTTCATGAAATAATTATAAATGGAATTGAGGAGGATTAGGAATAATTAATAACATTACTTTTGATAGGAGAAAACTTAGGGCTCTTACATTTGTACTTAGCCCAAGATTCCATAATTATGGGAGAAGTATTTCCCACCAAACTCTTACATGCATCCAATTATTGCTTTAATGACTCAATCAGAGGTGGGTAGATTCATTTAAGAGACTTGTACATAAGAGATGAAATATAAGGCTAATAGTTGGAAACAAAAGAATTACTTTTCTATGGGCCGTATTTCATCTTCCCCTCTGGTGAAATCATAGTCTCCATTGTTCTCATGATATCCATAGTGAGTTTGGACCATTATATATTATGTTCAACATAAATATTTACAAATCTTAAACCTAGCATGGAAATCCTACCTTATGCTTCGTCTATGCACAATTACATCTTGCATGATAAGTCATTCACAAAAGAGTCCTTTTCCTTGAGGTCCACAATAAGAATTCTCAAAATTCATTTTAAATGTTTGTAACAACATGAGATCTTATAACTTAATCCATATGGTTTGACTTTCAACACACAATCACATATTTAAAATTTAAACATAATTTGGTTCAATAGCTTCCAAGGGTTATATCTGGAACATTACATTATCCATCCCCTTCGGATAACACGATCCTTGACGTTTCTTTCATTTCCAATCATGAAACTATGTCTCATTCATTAAGTTCCTTCCCAATGCTATCTTCTCCAATGCAATTTTATATCGTTGTTTCCTATCTTGGACACTATGCTTTACATTCCCTTTCACTAGCTTGAGATGGTTCAAAGGTCTTATCTTTCAAGTGTGTACCTACAACAATAATTAAAGGAAACCATGTATTTAATGTCTAATTGTATGCCATAAGTATTCCATCCCTAAGAATTTTCAACTCACAACTAAAGCACATATATTAATAAAACAAGACATAATGTGAAAATATAGCAAATATGAATATATTTTTTCTTCATAGCATGGCCAAGGGCAAGAATCATCTCACTATTTTATCTAACATACTCATAACATTGATTACCTTCTTGATCCCATGGGATCTTCACTCAATGAATCTCTGACATATCATGTGCTTTCATGGCATACTAAAAATACACCTAATTTGACTTAAGCAATTAGCATGAAAGAGAAGTGCACATGTGCTTCTAAATGAGAAATAGAGTGTGCCATGTGAATGCTTAATTGTATATGTATTAATGTTCTTTCACTGCAAGGGGGAAGAAAGGGATCCTATAAAAGATCTAACTAATAGTACTACTCTAATATAGACACACACACATGGATAAGAAAGAAGCATCTAGCATCAAGTGAAATAGTTCACATAGATTCAACGATCGTTACAATCATTACAACACATTTCCAACAAGTTAAGAACCAAAGCCACTGAAATAGTTAAATTACTTTGGTACATGTGAAAGCCAACATGAATCATAAAAAATACAAGAATAGTCTTAAAACATTCACAATTCACGCATTAAAATGTGTTGTCCAAAAGGATTCAAGTATTAAGAAAAAGTTCCAAGATACATACATACAATGAACATCCCTAGCTCCAATATTGGAGCATTAGAGCCACTACTTGCTCCCCAAAAATACTATCTCTATCTCTCTAATTCCTCGTGGGAGAAGCCAAGGTTAAAAGTCCTTTTCTTGAGTAATGAGGATCCTTTGATAGCTTGAGGCATGAATTTTCAAATCCTCATGACTCTTGAATTTCTAACTTCAAATGACCTTTGGACTTCTATAACCCTTGGAATTACAAATGAATTTTTGAATTACATATGACTCTTGGAATTAAATGCATTTTGGACTTATATATATATATATATATATATATATATATATATATATATGGCTCTTTTGTCCATACATGACTCTTGGACTTCCACTTATTTGTATTTACAATAATTGCATGACTACATCAAAACTTCCACATCATCATGATATGAGACATGACAAGTCACTATTATTGATGACTAAGACTTAGAGTCATTGATGACATGGAATTTCTTCAATGGGTGACATTTCTTCCACTTCTGTCTTTTCTCTTGCAGGTATCTTCTGATCATTGATGTATTCACAGACAAAAGGGACTTTGATCTCATGGAGCCTTTAGGGGCACCTCAATTGTCAAGACTTCAACGTGTTATTTATTTTCAAATTCTCCCATTAAGTGCCCTCCTTTCCCGATCTTATTCAATCATCCTTGCCATATTATTCTTAAAACGCCTGCAACGGCAATCACTCACACAAGCAAACATCAGCCTGAAAAATCCCCTATTCTAGCATGTTTCATGCAATTTTTTTATTCATGTCTTAACAATGCACTTGCGAAAAGCAAGGAGAACTTCTGGGTGCAAGGGCGCACTTTGAAAGGATTAAGGTTTGAGGAGATGATGCTTCAAGGCTTTGAGATGTGCTCATGTGCTTAAGAAGGGATAGAGAAACTCAAGGGATGATGCAGGGCATAGGTCTAAAGGATTAAGGATTAGGCTTCAAGCTTCCGAAGTGCACTATGTGCTTAATGGAAACAAGGAGGGTGCAAAGCGCAGAGTTGAAGGATGAAGGAAAAGGAGGGTGTAGTGAACATTGTTGAAGGCTAAAGAGGTTAGGCTTCGAGTCTTGAGAGTGAACTCATGCTCTTAACGAGCGTGCACTTCTTTGAGTTGAAGGAGTGTGATCAAAGGAAGACTTGATTCTTTGGGGCATAGTTTAGAATAAGGAAGGAGATTGATGCTTGGGAGTGTGTTATGCGCTCTTGGAGGGAGTAGGATGCACTTTTGAACAATGAAGGATTCCTGATTAGGGATTATGAGTGTTTTTTGTGCTCCTAACCCTAATGGGTTCACCTTGCAACCAAAATTTGACTAAGTGTGGAAGATAGAACAAGGGGAAACATTAATGCTATTAGACATAGAATCGTGTGCAACACATGCCAACTCACCAGTACAAATTAGAAAAGATTAAACAATGATAAATAGACATAAAAATGGAAATTTACGTACATCACCTAAGTACAATCGACAAAGTATGTGCAACTGAGACCCAAAGTATTATAGATGTTCTAATCAATGCGACTACAATTAAGAATGATTAAGAACACCTGGATCAAATAAAGTGACTTGACATGACACTTGACGACTAATGCAACACTTGATGTGATGATTGAGTAGGCTCCAAAATTTAAATGTAGTGAAATTTTGGAGGGTGTTGTAGAAGCGACAACACTACTTAAGTGCCACACCGCGTAATGATAATCTACACATAGAAACATTTCCAATGGTGCAATAATTTACTCAATCATAGTTTGTATGCAAATGTTATGCCACTCAAAATTTTACCTTCTTGTTTTTAACCACGATGATTCAAGAATATGCCATGTTAGCCCCCATTATTCATGGAAAATGGAATAGCCACATGATCACGATGAATAATACTCTATCAAAGTTAACCATTATTAGGCTATCAAGATGTGTTATAATCGTGCCACTAGGAGGAAAATAACTTCCATTCTATTCAAGTGCATTTTGTTCCATTGGTGAATAGAGTAGAGAGAGAGAGAGAGAGAGAGAGAGAGAGAGAGAGAGAGAGAGAGAGAGAGAGAGAGAGAGGATTTTTACACCATAGCAACCAATCAACCATGGGTCCCACTTGTTTTTACTTTGATCTATTTTCATTTCAAGAAAGAGAGAGTATAGCAACCTCACCTTCTAGTCAAGTTTTATCCTGAAAGGGTTTCCTAAGTCATATATTATGATGTAATGGTTATGAGTTATTGTATTTTTTTCTTCATCTATTTTCTACATTGTTTATATTACATGTATAAAGATAATAACTTAATAAATCCATAATTCAAAGGAAAACAACTCCCATAATATAGATTTTATATTTTCAATATAAATGTATCATATATGTTGCGAAAAATTATCTAGTGAAATATCTACAAAAGTTAACATATTAGAGAGTGGAATATTTAACTATTTAATTTTCACACATGTGGGTTTAAACCACCTTCAAGAAAAGAGAATAGGGGTTTTCCCTTGAGACATATTTCTTAATGGATAAAAGTTATAATATGTCCCAAGTTTTGATGGTTCCAAGAAACAATTAATAAAAACATTCATGATCATTTCCTTATAGAGTCAAGAAAAACCATATGCAAACAACATCACTTGTATCCACATTATAAATATCACAAGAATTATCAAAATTAAATAAATTATTTTCTACAATTTCTGAAGTATCTCCAAATAACATGGGAAACTTTTGCATGGACATGTTTGGCAAGGGATGAATATTTCTTTGTAGAATGATATGACTTCTGGTACATTAGCCTATTCCATTGTGGGCCTTATTCTTTTTCCATAAATTGGAAAAGTATTGATGAAATTTATGGGGAATGCAAATTATCTTCACAATATCAGAGAAACTCTTGCTTGGAGCTTCCATCTAGATGTTCATGTGTTTCAGAAATTTCCAGTGGAGTAATGGGGGCATGCTTCTTTAAAATAAAAACATTCAGTAATGGAGTCACTAGAGAGTTCATTCTCTTAAGTATTGGATTTTTCTTAGTATTAAAGAAATCACCAAAAGATATGTTTACTTGAATTTCCATAATATTGAAGATTATGTGATGTTTTTTGAACAAGGTTTTCAAGAACCTAATTTATTTTTAACTATGTGGCTAGAATTCTACCAATTGTTTTTCAAAAACTTGAAGTAGAGAGCTTCTAGTTTCTCAATAATTTATTATCCTTAAAAGAAAGTATCATATTTGTTGAAAATGAATCACTCCCTAGCATGGTCACTAAAAATGTTGAATTCATTTCCTGTTAAGTGAAAAATCAACCTCCTAGAGCCTTCTTAAGATTCCCTTTACATTTTTATAGAGGAAGTACTCCTCTTTTATTCACTCAAATATTCTAAATAAATCAAAATAAATAAATATGATAATTTAGAACATTCGTGTATGAGTGGACTCTGTGTTTTGAAAGGAAAATAAAATAATAATATTAGAAATAAATAAATTTGATGATTCATTCCATGATACTTTATGAGAACACATTTGAAGAAAATCGTTAGAAAGAAAGTAGAAAAATAGCTAGATATTTAGAGAAATATAAACTAATTTCATGCATTCATAGATCATAAAGAGTCATAGGAAAACATTGATGAGTTTTATTACTCATTTAAAAGTCTCAAAACCACAAATGACATGCACTCTAGAAAACAACTTTGTGCGAGAGTTAAAGAATTATTTTACATATTTTAAGTTTTGAATGAAGTAAGTTCCTGAAACAATTTACAAAATATTGATACTTAAGTGTAGAAAGTAAAGGTATTTGTCCCTAAGGGACAAGGATTTGTCTGCTTTGGACTGAATAATATTAGGTTACCTAGAAGAAGAAAGGAAACTAAAGTTAGGAATCAACTTCACAAATATATAAGACAAATGACAAGGATGGATGTTGAAAGACTAGGTAGAAAGAAAGGGAATTTCTTCAAAAAAAATAAAGAGCACCCACAAAATCACATTAAAACAACCTATGGAATAAATACTCTCTCTCAACCACTACCTTTTGATTGTGATTTTCTCTATTAATAATCTTGTCTCCATCCTTGTAACTACTTGATGGTTAGTTTTTTCCTCTCTCTGTTAACTAAATTGAGATCCATTTTGAAAATATGAATTTATGAATTCATCCTCCAATATGGGTCCCACTTCATATTATCCATATTTCCCTTTCTTATTAATCATTTTAGAACATTTGTTGTTGATAGGCCCAAAATTGGTTACAATTTTTCTTCTAATTTTTTGAGTTGATACATACAATTTTAGCCCTTAAAACCAATTTTTTTCCCAAATATAATTTTGGAAATTCATGTTATGGTTTCTAGTTCATGACCCAACCACCTTTGATATGCATGAGGCAACTCAATAGTTGTTTATCTACTCCACTTGAACCTTGGTCTTTTGATTTAAAAATGTACCCTACTCTACCCACATGCACTATAGGAATTTATAATGATTTATAATTAGTGTGTGAAGTATAAAGATTCATGAAACTTTCTGTAGCTTATGCAAAGTGTAGTTTTTGGTTTCCATCTCATTTCCTAGTCATTGTGCTAAGTCATTCCTCAACATTCTATGTCCAACTAATAGCTTCCAGGTACTACCCCTTGATATGTCCACTTGGTTTCCATGTATCATAAGGAGATATCCGAAAACAACTTAGGATAAAATTAATATGTGTAATAATATTATGTGAAATTGAGGTGTAAAAGGTAAAACTCACTTAGTAATAAATGATGGGGTGTGATGTGCAAGACATGTGTGAAAAATGACTAAATAAAATGGGTAGAGGAGGTGAGGTAATTCTTCATGAAAATAATACTTAATTGGGAAAATGGTAAATGGGTAAATAAATTGAATATAAACAAATATAGAAGCTAAGACATAAGGATATCAAATGAGAAGATGAAAATATGAAATTTGTTTCTTTTTAATATCTTTTATGTTCTTCTCTTTAGTAAAAAATAGAAACCATCCTTGATGGCATTATGTGAAGAATATATGAAACATTACAAATAAATAAAATCTCATTGTTTCAAAATCGCTCTATTTGATGTGTGACATGAAAACACATCAACAATTAGATGTGAAACCATCTCATAGATTTTCTATGGAAGCATCCTAAAAAGTAGCTATGGAACTTATTCACAAACTTGTTATAAAACCTATTTGTAGAATTGTTGTGGAACAATCCCCATATATTTGATATGGAACCATCATGCTATGGAACCTATTTGCAAACTTGTTGCATAGCAACCCACAAATTTTCTATAGAACCACCCCCCTATAAAAATCATTTTCAAACTTGTTGCAGATCCATCCCACAGATTTCCACAGATTTTTTGTCACTTTACTGAATCCTAGTAGTGGTATGTTTGAGAGACTTACTATATATTTGTTACAAATTTTTTATCAAACCATCATAAAATTATCACTGTAAAATCCTTATTCAACAATCTTGCTTTAACATGTCTAGAGAATTCTTAATCCAAGGGGAAAAAATTACCGTAGTTAATAATTATTTTTCTATCAATTGTTGTTTAAACCATGGATAGTATATCCATGGTAAAAAGCAAAATAAATCATAATATTAAAGTGAGAAGTGAGAATTTTACCATAGTAATTATGATACTCATCAATGGTATTCACCCATGGATTTTGTAAACCATGGTATTTACCCATGGTACCATAATTTATAATATTTACCCATGGTTTCATAATTTATTATATTTTCCGATGGTATTCACCCATGGATTTTGTAAACTGTGGTATTTTGAAATGTAAAAGGGGATAACTCTCAGTGGAAATACCTGAAATACCTCGCTTGCATATGTGTCATATTCTGAGTTATCTTTATAATGTCAACATTTCTTTTACACATTTGCCCTATTCTCAATTATTTTTATAATGATTCTTTGAAATATTTATCTCTGACACATTCATTTTTCACTCATGAAGTTACATTTCTTAAACAACTTGGATCATGTTAACATTAATGTATCAAATTTGATGAGGAATTTGTAGTTAACCATGTTCGGTCTAGAGTAGCACTGGGATGGTTGACTTTGTGAGAAAATTTTAGTTCTATTATTTTTTCATATTCTTTGGTCTCATTCCTCCAATGATCTAGATCAATTCTTATCATTTTAAACACAATCGATCTTTCCATGTCATTACAACTTTCCAAATGATGCTAGATTTGTCTAACTCTCATAATTTTCAGACACTCTTTAGTCATCCAGGACACCATTTTCCATCTCATTCGCCCTGACTATCCATTTTCATTTCATATGTGATTTTTTATAAGACCACATCAATCATTTCAACATTGGTCAATTTCAGTCACCCTTGAGACAAATTTAGAGCCAAAAAATAATCAGACTCAGCTACCATCAGGTTAATGTTAAGATTATTGGTATGTACTCTTCCACTACTTCTAATTCTAATTATGATATTACCATTCCAATTGTCAAATTACCTTATCTAGGGATGGATGATTCCCTTGGTTGGGGGAGGTACTTCCATACTCATCAAACCAAATATATATGTCTAGTTGAAATCTAATAAAAAATCTACTTAGGTCCACAACATAGGGGAAGTTAAAACAACCATTTAAAAAATATAGTCCCATCACTAATCAATGTCACTACCCACTTATAAATATAATTTCCATGATTTTTCCTTAATAACATGACAAATGATGGTGGTTTACAAGAAAAATATCTCATCTCTCTAATTCTCCATTTTTTCCCATGCAAATCCTACCCTAAACACACATAGCAAAATTTCTCCCTCTGTAGTCTTACTCATTGCCAACAATTCCATAATTAGGGAACCTCCTACATGCTATGAATTGGATCACATGGATAATGAGTAGAATTTGTTAAGTGGATAGGATCTTTTAGAAGGTTGGGTGGATGTCCTACTTTGTAAAGTTCAGAAAAGGAGACAAATTGTTCACTAGGGAATTCTCTTTAGCATTTGAAAACCAAACAACCATAGTAAGGATATTGCAAATATATGTTGATGACGATCTAGTATCCAATGTAACTTATCTACCTTAGACTCAAGACTACTGGTGTGAGAGATGAAAAATAGTGAATATGTATCATAAGTAATTCTTTGTAGAAGGAGAGGTTTTGGAAGCTAATGGAAAGAGTATAAGAAGGCCATATTTTCCTCCACCTTCGGTAGAAGTGGCCCTGGGTATACAAAAATTTATTACTTATGAAGGTAGACATATTATGTTATTTGTATATCATTTCAAACTAATGATCCTATTGAGGCATTGAAAACTCATTAACCTTCGATATTTCTTATTGAAAACATTGGAAGTCATGATTAGGAAAACAAAGTAGGGAAAACAACCTAAAAATAATATCTATGGCCATGAACTAATTAGGTTTATTCTTCAAGTGTTGGTTTAGATTGGGCTGACCCAGGTTCAATTTATACTACACATCAACAAAGCCCTTAATCACGAGCCCTTTCGGCAATGACCTGCAAGAAAATGGCAGTCTCACCCAAAGGCACTATGGGAGGATGCAGAACTAGGTTTCTACAACCTTGAGGGATGTAGAGATGTGGTATTCATGTGTTATATTATACTTAACATTCATAAGATACTTCACATTCACACATTACTTCGCCACATTACATTCATCACTTTAAACATATCATATACATCCATAAAAGTTCATTGTTGTACTGAAACAATATACAATTGTAATAAACAGTTGTGCTATAACAAATAATAAGAAAATAAACACATGAAGACACAAATTTTACCATGGTTCATGCCAATGTGGGACTATGTCCACAAGAAATATTGCTTATAATAGAGAATTTGTACCACAACATTTCTTGTCTTGCGCACTCAGTTATAGGCAATCCACACACTCAGTTGCAGAGCCTCGCCTTCTTACCAAAACTACAACTCACAAATATATAACCATTCAATACATGATGTGTTTCTTCCAGACTATCTCCTTCTTTATTATTCATCCCTATATATATTACATCGAGGGATATATCATTGCAATACCATGGTCCATATCATATGGACTCCCCTAATAGAAGCTACTATGGTAAAAAAACATTCATCATTTACAACATTACATTATTTTAACAAAAAGGAGGGGCTTTGACCTGCCCCCAAGCCCATATACCATGCGATATATCTACTGTGTGCTCCACTTCACGCTTTGTTGCATTCTTTACTTTGCACTCTACTCCACAAAATGCAGAGTCTTCACCAAAAACTATGTCAACTTTGGTTGCGCCTAACAGACCCTCAACACTCACATGTGACTCATCCTGAGTCACTCAACTGCTTTACCTCTGATTTTTTCTATGATGTTTTTGTAGGCCTAGTCGAACAATTGCAGAGTTTATGTCACATTCTTGTCCTTGTTGTGTGCTTCCTCCAATAGTGCCTCTATCACATGTTATGTAGCCCTTTGTACCAACACTGTTTCCAATTGTCGAAGCTCCTGAAGCTTCTCATCCACTATCTGCGATAGTTGGAGGGCCTCATCCTACCAAGGGTGAGTCCTCTTTGTCAAAATTTGTTCTTCTTTCTTTATCTCCTCAATTTTCTTCTAGAGGGCCTTCAACTCATTGATCTTCGTGAGCTTTTGAAAGATTGGTAAGGCCTTCACAAATGCGTGAATCTCCTCTAATTGTTGTTGCTTCTGTTGCAGTTCTTCCTGCAGTGAAGTCAAAATTTGTAAACTTTCGTCTAACAATTTCCTACAGTCTGCCAATGTTGTAGAGATGCAAGGCTCAAACGAGATACACAATGAAAATCTCTGCAATTTCTTTGCACTATCAACACTCTAGCTCTCAATTCACCAAAGTTCTTAATTTGGGTGGGAGGCAACTATTTATAATAATTCTAAAATTGGAACCCCATTATTAGATTGAATTTTTCCCATATTGCATTCAAATTTTCTCATTAATTGCATATCTATCCTTAGATTTTTCCAATATATCCTCATAAATGCAAATTTCCGCGTATTTTTCCCTTTTAACGGTCACATTTCTATTTTCCAATGAACTTCAATGCATTACACACTGTAGTGCACATCTCGTCTTCTATCATGGCTTCTGCAAACCCTGACATACCCCATACTGCAGCGAAGCAACTCCCTACGTTGAAACTCTCTGTAGCGTAGTTTATAGTCAAGTTCCCACTTTCAACTACAAGTGGCACTAAGAATTTTATCCTTTCTTCATATGGGCAAAGTTGTAGGGGCAGGGTTTTCCCTGTACAACTTCAACCTACTACCATTTGCTTTTTCGTGATTCAGTTCTCCATTTAACTTCACTAACCGAACTACGACTCCATCAATAATATACTTGATAACATATGGGCCTAGCCAATGTATTTTGAATTTTCTTGGGAATTTTACAAACTTATTGTCATAGAGGAGAACAAGGTCTTCTATGAAACTTCTTTTGCTTAATATGCCTATCATGCCAAGCCTTTTCTCTTGATTTTTGAACTTTCTGATGGAATCTTGTTATAAATATGTACTCTTCCAAGGAAATCAACTGCGAAATTCATTCCTCCATTATGTTAGCCTTTGCCATATTTGTAACAGTTGCAATCCTTAGGCTAGGGACAATGTATTCCATGGGCATCAAAACTTCTTTCCCATAAACCAACCCGAAGGGTGTCTGACCTATCAACTTCTTTCATGTAGTCCTGTAAGCCCATAATACTACTAGAATTCTAAGGTCCCATTCATCTCTATTCACATTGCATGCCTTAGTCAGTGCATTCTCAAAAACCTTATTAAATGTTTCTATTGTTCCATTTGCCTAAGGTTGATAAGAAGTACTCTTCTGATTATAAACTTGGAATTCCTCAGTCAATGCTTCAATGGCTTTATTCAGGAAGTGGGAACCTTGGTAACTCATTAAAATCATTGGACATCCAAATATATACAATATATACTCAAAAATAAACTTCGCAACAATCTCTTCGCTGCAATATTTTACTAGTTGCGCTTTGGCCCACCTTGTTAAATAATCTGTTGCATTAATTATGTACCTCGCACCAGACCTCTTTCCAGGTGGTTTGATAGGTCCAATAGTAAGGTTATAACATTCTAGTGTATTTTCTATCTATGCAACCCAATCAGGTTGCTACCATGTCAGTGGAGTTACATTCTCAAATATTTTCTTCTTAATTATCTGAAGGTCCAAATCTATGTATGGACAATCATCTTCAAAGTTAAATTTCAATATAAAACCATCGACCATGTCTTTCTAGTTTATTGTACCATGTTGAAGCTTTGTTTCTGAGTACCAGTTCTTAGGGATTGTCTCTAGTGTATGACTTAATCCATGTACCCATTCTTGCTATGGAATCTCCTTCCATGTTATATTGCATAGCTAGATATGCTTCCTAGGGTTAGTTTCACCATCATATTTTATCTCTATTTCTGTATATATCTGTCCAAACCTTGTCCACATCAATCTTCGACATTCTTTCCACCCTTCTATATTCTTCTTGTGTGCAGTCCACCATCTAGCAGGAGTATCCTTCAGGGCTATATCCAAGGCTAACAATATTTGACTTTCTGGAACATGTTCCTCATATTCATCAAGAGAAAAATTCACATCACCTAATCCATCATAAGAAGGCAGGTTACATACCTAAGATGTCATGTAGGAAACTGATTTTGAAATTCTTGCACAATGCCTTGTAGATACTTCATGTAGTCTATTCTATCAGTTCTCCAATTCTTCTTCTTAGTCTGGCACATAAGAACTATCATGCTCCCAAGTTAACTTGCCCACTATAGTAGGGTTAACAAAATATTGTTCTTTGTTGTCAATTGATAGATATTATCTATATCAGCTGTGTAGTACTCTTCTCTAACTAGATCTATATACCTCACTTCTTTTGATGGATCCAAGGGAACGATTGCCCTCGTATTACTCCCTTTGAATATCATCTGTCTCTTCCTTAGATTAATTATAGCCATGTTATCAAATGCCCAGTCAAGTCCAAGCAATGCAGGATAAGGTTTGTTATCATCAATGATCTATATTACCTCAAAGTCAACAGTAGTGTGAACTCTTTCAATATTCACTATTACACCTTGTAGTCTTCCTAAGGGGAAGATCTTTTGCTACTTTTCCATCCATAACTAAATAGATGAACATTGTTGCTTCGGCTTACCCATTAATTCCCATATCTTCTTTGTCAAAACATTAACATTAGATCCCAAAATAACTTGATCCATCCCATATTCCCCTACCTGTGCACTAAGCCTCATTTCTCTTCTATTTCTCTTCTATTGATGTGAATTATTCATTATGTGCATCTCACTTTGTGGTGTTTCTTTTGATGCACAAGAATCTATCAACTATTGAAGCCCTTCTATAGCCTTTTGATCTCTTAATAATTTCATACAAGCTTTCAGAAAAGAATTTAAAGTACCTCCTTGATTTGCTGACTCCTAGCTTGTGTTAGAGCTTGATCCCATGTCGAGGCTCAATTATGCGTCGAAACTTTATTATATAGTGAAGCTAATGATACATCACAACTAATTTTCTACTTTGGCTGTGCACTGCAGATCAAAGCTCCAACATCCATAAAGCTTCACTTTGCTTCCATAAACACTTATTTTTCCTTCTGAATAAAAAAACAGGAGCTTTCTCAATACTTTTTCTAACCCATGTACTTTTAGCTTCTTTCTTCTCATCTTCTTTATAACTTTCAGTCATAGCTCCACTCCTAGTAACAATATTAATTCGTGGTTCATCATTTCTTCTTTCAGAAATCATCATTTTCATATTCTGTGTCGGCTGCCGATTCATTTTTTCTTACATTTTTTCCATAAGTATGACATTCTTAAATTACATGGTCAAAATATTTACAATACTTACATGTCATAGTAGGGTTCTGACAAACTCCCATAAAATGACCTATTGGCTGAAGTTATAGAAAATCATTTGTTCACATCCTCGACCAGCTCCATCACCTCAACCTCTTCCTTGGTAGCCTCCTCAACCACCATGTTGTCCACTGCCTTCATGTCTATGTTATTTTGCTTACATTCTATAAGTCTCAGCACTACGCTCCGTTATTAGTTCATACGCTTGATAGTTGTTCTCATCATGTCCTACTGATTTACAAAGTTTTCAATATAAGTTTCTTCGAGTCTACACATATTTTTGTAATAGGTAACAACCTTCTGAGAAATGTTGGCCTCTAGTCTTACATATCTCGCACCATAGGCTGGATCCTGCATTTAAGGGATTCAATGCTCCACTAGCCATGTAATTTATGAAGAGAGGACATTGTTCTTTAGAGTGGCCTTCTGATTTGCACTTCGTACACTGCACTTCTTCTCTTACTTCTTTGATTTTATTTATATCTTGTAACTGTAGAGTCAAATTTTCCAACTGACTATGAATTTGTTGAATACCTACATTGGAATATCCTATAGGTGAAGCTTCTAATTTCATCGCCAGCTCTACAGCTTTGGCTTGAGTTTATATCTTTTGTTGCGTCAAAGAAAATATGATATGTGGTAGCAACGCAACTATGAACCATTCCTTATGTTCTTGCAGAGCTATGTTGAAGCTTACCTAATCTAATAATACCTTGAATCTTTGGTCAAATTCCAAATAGACTCGATAAGCCTCTATTTGATCTCCTTTAACTCGGTGATGCACTGCGACTCAAACTTCGATTTCTTATATTCTTTTACCAACGTTGTTTTGATTTCTGCAAATGTTATTATCTGATTGCTTGAATACTTCATGTACCATGTCAACGCTCTATCTCGGAATGTCATGATGAGTTACACCTTCTTTATATTTTCATCATGGACCTGCTTCACTGTCAATACTACTTCACATAAAATACGGAATTGCTCTGAATCCTTCGACCCAGTTCCTTTAAAAACATGTAGCTTAATATCATCAACCATATTTCTTCTCAGATGGGGAGGGAGAGGGGGAGGGGGATTCATAAGGGGAGGGAGATGGGGGGGTAGGGTGACGATGAAAACCAAAAACACCCTGATTATTACTTGATTTTGGCTTCCTCGAGCTTTCATGTCAGAAGGGTGAATATTGCATAGTTACTTTGGGGTTCTCAAGGAGGCTTTCTTCGAATCCTTACCATGAGATGTTTTTCTAGTGTTTACTCTATATATTTTCCCACTTTGCGTTGTTCCACTTTCTTCTTTAGATCTTCTCCCAAACATAAGTAATATAATAATTTGATTGCATTCGTAAAATTCCATTTTCACAATAAATCATTTTAATCCAGAGTTTCAGAGATCTAAAATACTTACCTTGCGGTCCTTTGAAAAATTGTTATTCTACTTTGTTGTAGGACATAGTCGAGTCTACCGCGAACTCAGTAATGAATCCTCCCAAGATGCTATTAATCTAGAAATCAAAATCTCTTGAAATCCTATTGTCAGTGCTCTTGAGTCGATGTATCAATTCAGGAGTCCATTTCTTAGGTTCATCTCCTTTAAAATAGTCCTTTCTCTTAGTTAACCTTGATATCCACTCATACAGATCCACACGAACCGAAGAAAATTTCTTATTAATATTCGAAAATGTACTTCTCTAACCAAATTTTAGATGATGGATGAGGAATTCTATTCTCTTGATCTGAAAATTATTGTTCTTTCTATTCTACCCAATCTTGAATTTATTTCTTCGATGGATGCCACATCCACATATCCCTCAAATAGATCCTGGTCCTGAAAACATAAACATTTTTTGTTTTAGATTGGGCTAACCTAGGTTCAATCTATAATGTGCACCAACAAAACCCTTAATCATTGGACCTTTCGGCAATGACCTGCAAGCATATCGAAGTCTCACCCGAAGTGGCTATGGGAGGATGTAAAACCAGGTTTCCATAGTCTTGAGGGATGTGAATATGTGGTATTCATGTATTTTCTTATACTTAACATTCATAAGTTACTTCTCATTCATACATTACCTTGCCACATTACATTCATCACTTGAAACATATCATATACATCCATAAAAGTTTAGTGTACTGAAACAATATACAACTGTAATAAACTGCTACACTATAATAGATAATAAGCAAATAAACACATGAAGACACAAATTTTAGCGTGGTTCATCCCAATGTGGGACTATGACCACAATAACTATTGCTTATAATAGATAATTTGTATCACAATAATTCTTGGCCTGCACACTCAGCTGTAAGTAGTCCACACACTCAGCTACGGACTCAGGCCTCTATGCACTCAGCTACAAAGCCTTGCCTTCTTGTCCAAAACCACAACTCCAAAAGATACAACCATTCAATACATTATGTGTTTCTTCTAGACTATCTTCTTCTTCATTATTCATTGATATATATACTATTATACCGAGGGATATATCATCGCAATACCATGGTCCATATACTATGGAATCCCCTAATACAAGTTACTATGGTTAAAAACCATTCATCATTTGCAACATTACATTATTTTAACAAAAAGGAAGGCCTTCGACTCATCCCTAAGCCCATATACCACGCGTTATATCTACTGTGATGTCCACTTTGCACTCCACCGAATTCTTTACTTCGCACTCCACTCCACAAAATGTGGAGTCTTCACCAAAAACTAGGCCAAGTAGAAAAGCACTTTCCTTAATTAATTAGTAGACTAGAACTAGAGTGAGAGAGTCTAAAATAGAGTGAGAGTATAAAATAGGGTGGAATAAAGACACTTTCCATAAAAAATAAGTTAGAATTGATATGAAGGCTCCCGCATACAACTCCTAAGTCAAAAATAGAAAGAAACCTCCAAAAATAAGATTGAAAGTCAAAGGATAAGGTTGGTAGGTAAGTGCAAAGGATTATGGATAAGGTAGTCTTTTAAATAAGAGGTAATGTGAATAATGATTAGGAACCATATGGATAAGTTAATGCATAGTGATGGAGATTTAATTTCGATGTCAATGCACAACTAGCGCAAAATCACTACCAAGTTTCATCCTATTAAAGATAGAATTTCTAAAAGTATAAAATGATCCCAAATTATATGGAATGTCTAGTAGATTAACAAAAGTGGTCATATGTGGGCATAATTATGTATTTATGAGTCCTTAAGTTTGCATTTACCCCCAACAACCATTGTGTCAACCATTGAATCTAAACAAGCCTAGTTAGTCACAACTCAAATTAGGAAAGAAGTTGGGTATAGAGGAAAAACTAAAAAATCTATGGGCACTGCTATTTTTACACAAGATATGGCCACCCAACCACTACACCTAGATATATTTCTCTCTTTTCTTTATGTAGTCTCGTCAAATAAAACTAAATCCATAGATACCAACCATCCTTGCACTTTTTTATGATATTTAAAAACCATACATACCAAAAACAGCTTCCTCTATTAACTTCATTGCATAGGGCATAAGTTTAGAGGGTGATATATCATGAGCTAATTGATCAGGTTTCTTAGACTAAACAACAAGACTCCTCATTACTCTTCAAGTTGTTTGTTTTCATATACTTGAACCATAAAATCAACTAAGTCAACCCCAAAAATTGAGGAAAATTACCCAACACCACTAAATACATATTAAAAGTAAACTTAAAAACAGAAATACCACACCAATTTGCCCAAAAAATCATTATTTTTAACTATTTGGTAGAGGTTGCCCCAAAAATCATTATTTTAAAACTCTTGAAAATTTGTGGTGGTGGAATGTTTCTTTTAAGTGTGGAAGTTATCAAACCCAACCCAAATTATTTTTATTAATCATTGATGGTACCACCTCATTTTCTTGGAAGCCATCTCTTATTTTTTTCATATAATATAAGTATAGCATAACCATCTCTATATTCCTATGTACATTACAACTCTCCTCAAATAAACTACAGCCTCCGCAGCTCTCCTCAACCAAAGCACTACAGCCTCCACAACTTTAACAAACTACTACAGCCTCCGCGACTCTCTATGGCTTTAACGACAGGAGCGAAGGTATGTAATATCTTTGACATTGAAATTTCTACATTAACATTTCATGGTTTAACACTTTTTAAGTTTCTGCGGTACAATTTTTGTTGACGAGTTGCAGTAACATTTTGCACGTTGGTAACATTTTTTCAATTAATTTCACATTCGTGTTCATTTAGTTTCTCACTAAAGTTGGCTATTGGTCTCTGTTCCTGACTCAAAAATGCTCCAATTGCAACTCCACTAGCATCAGTTTCAACTTGAAATACTTTTCCAAAATCAGTTAAAGCTAAAACTGGTTTCTCTGTAATTTTCTTCTTCAGCAACTTAATATTTTGGTCTACTGCTTCTATCCACTTGAATGGTTGATTAGTCTCTTTGATTGTTTGAATAATTGGTGCACAAATATGACTAAAACTTCTGATAAATTTTCTATAAAAACTTGCAGGACCATGAAAGCTTCTTACCTCAAATATGTTTCTTGGAGTAGGCCAGTTCCAAATTGCCTGGACTTTCTCTGGATCCATTTTCAAACCTTCTTTAGAAACTAAAAATCCCAAATATATTAATTCTTCCTTCATGAAACTATATTTCTTCAGATTTATCAAGAGTTTCTCTTTCTACAGAGTTCTTAAAACCAACTTAATATGCTCCAAGTGTTCTTCTTTGCTTCTACTGAAAACTAGAATATTATTAAGATAAACAATGAAAAATTTGCCTGCATATTCCTTTAAGACTTCATTCATTAATCTCATGAATGTGATAGGTGCATTAGTGAGTCCAAAAGGCATCACTAACCATTCATACAACCCACTATGTGTTTTAAATGCATTCTTCCATTCATCTCCTTCTCTAATCCTTATTTGATGATATCCACTCTTCAGATCTATTTTAGAAAAATAGTTTGACCCACTTAAGTAATCCATCAAATCATCTAGGCGTGGTAAAGGAAATCTATACCTGATTGTAATCTTATTTATGGCTCTGGAATCTATACAGATACGCCATTCACCACCTTTATTTGGACTAAGTACTGTTGGTACAACACATGGACTAAGACTCTCTCTAATTAATCCCTTATCCATCAGTTCTTGCACTTGTCTACCAACTTTTGCATTCTCTTGAGGATTTAATCTGTATGCTGCTTTGTTTGGAAAACTTGCTCCAAGTATAAGAACAATATGATGACTAATACTCCTGATGGGTGGTAATGCATTTGGCAACTCATCCACAATAATATCAACAAAATCATTCAACAGAATTTTGATTTCTTCAAAAAAATCATCTAGGTTTGTGGAAGTCAAAATTACCTTAGGTCTCCTTATGGCAGCAAAATTCATATGTTCATCCTTCTTGACTTCTTGCAGCAATTCTTTCCCACTCATCAGCATAACACTATTTCCAGGCACTTCTTTGCTTGCTTCATCCTTCAATGGCAACAATGTGTGTTTATTTCCATCCTGCTCCAGAGAGTAAGTATTTCTTCTCCCATCATGAATAGCTTTCCAATCAAACTACCAAGGTCTTCCCAACAATACATGGCATACATCCATTGGCATTACATCACACAATACCACATCCTTATAAGTACCAATTTGGATCTATACCTTGCATTGTTCTATCACAATAAGTTGATGTCCTTTTTGCAGCCATGAGACTTTGTAAGGAGTAGGGTGTACCGCTTTCACTAGTCCTAACTTGTCCACCATTTATGTAGAAATAAGGTTATCAGAGCTTCCACTATCAATTATCACTTTACAACATTTTCCTTTGGATTTGCATTTAGTTCTGAATAAACTCTTTCTCTGAGCTGGTTCTTGTTGAGCGATGAAAAAGGTATGTATTTACCATTTATTTCTTTCTCTTTTCCTTTGATTCATAACTCCTTTACATTCTAAGATGGTAATATGTTAAAGAATTATGATAGAATTAAGGAGATTTGTGATTGATACAAAATAACTAATTATTGTCCTTTTCTATAAAGAAAGTGAAGGAAATAGAAAATCATTATTCGAGAGGAAAAGACAAAGCAGAAGCAACTGCTATCCCTTCAACAAGAAGCCATATCCAAACAAGGAGATCAAGATTAGAGCACATGGTCTGGGAAAAGGAAGAGAAAATGTGGCATCAGCGCAAGAAGACAAAACGATAAACTGGAGATCAAAGATATAGCGAATCCCTCAGGATCCTTTGATCCTGAGGGATCGCTGCTTCAAGACTTATCTGTACTCTTGATACTTCCGCCTAGCCGTTATAAAAGGGACAGTGCTTGCAGTCCAGGGGAGATATTATTATCAATTTGTAGAACTTACTGTTGTAATCTGAACTTTTATCATTGACTCTCTTTCAAGAGCGATAGCTGTAAACCTTTCCATATATGATTAATATATAACTCAGTTGTTGTTCCATTATCTGATCCTGGAGTAAACTCAGCGGTGCTTCACTAGTGGCCAAGGGCCCGACCCTAGTGGATCCACTTGCTTCTTGTATCACTATTTTACAATTATAGTCATGTGTGGTTTGATTTCCTTTGCATTTCCTTAACTCTCTTTATACGGTAATCTTCTATTTCTGAACATTTCACTGAATTGCTCTGTTATATCGAAATCGTAATTGGATAGAAAGATTATTATTCACAACTTAAAATGTCATGTTGTTCATTCTAAAACAATACTGCATTGTCTAATTCGGATTCTGATGTTCATTTACAGTTGCGATTGTTGTTCATTTAACTACGGTTCACTTGTAATTGTGATTTCTATTCATTTAACTACCATTCAATTATAACTGCAATTTCCATTTCTTTATACCTGTGGTTAATGTCCATTATGCTAGGCTAAGATTACTGATTCAATTTAGTTTACAGTCACTGTGTGTTTCCACTTAATTAGCTTTACTATTCCGTTATATGTTAGATTTTTGTTTAATTCATTTAGACTAAAGCTTTACTGTTCAATTCGTTTCTGTTAGATTAAGATTTACTATCCAGGTTTCCAATAGACTTAGTTGTTGTTTCTTTTCTGCAAAGATATGCTTTCACCTTTTAATTGATAGTGCAACAAGTGTGTTTTAGTAAGCATTTCCAATTGAATTACCATTTCCAGTTATTTGTTCTAGAGTGGATTGAAAGATCAATAACTGTAAAGAACATTGACTATCGTTGTCTAAGTTCTCAGATTGGAGATCCTGTTTATGGTTGATTTCATTTATATCAGTTGACAGAGGAAAGATTTATCACTACTGCATCCTTGACTGATAAATTGTTGTAGTTTACTGAATGAATGATTTAAGTTTCAGAGCATTTCTTTTAATTACAAGTAGATTCTATCACCAACATCCATTTACTCTTGTATTTAGCACTGTACTGAAAACTAGAAGACACTACTCTTTAATCAAGTGACTGCCTCAGACTGAGTACACTCTTGAGATAAAAAATTGTACTTGGATTGATAATTAATGTAGGATAAATAGGGGTTAAAAAGACACCTTTTATCACTCAACATTTTGGCGTCGTTGCCGGGGAGAGTGTATCCATTTGTTTTTAAGAAGAGTAGTGTGCATTTGATAAGTGCCTGCTAGGAGAGAGTTGGGTATTAAAAACGAAAGGTAAGAACCTCCGTATGGAGCATGTAACAGCCCTGCTCCCCCACCCGCTTTCCTGCAAATTTGTTGATTATTTTGGGTAGAAATAAGTATTTGATTTGTGTGCATGACTAAGCAGAAAAAGCCTGAAAAGAATCCAAAACCACTACCCAAACCTGATAAAGCTAAGGGATCGGTGACCCTTGGCTGATCGACCTTTATAGACGATATCATTAAAAAATCACAATATCAGTTGTCAGTAGGTCCTAGAAAAGTTGCTTCTAGACAACCTACTAGCTCCCTTCGGGCCACAAAATCACCATCTGTAGCCTTTGCTAAGGTGCACAGCCAGACAGAGGAGAAAGATTTTCAAGAAATTGAGAATTCTAGCCAAAAATCGTTACAAGAAGGGAACCTTAGTAATCTCTGCAAAGGAGGAGAAACAGGGGAAATAGAAGAACCAAGATCTCCTCTTGGAATAGTTCAGCCACTAAGCAGCCCAGATAAGGGAAGTGTTGTCAAAATCATCCAGAACAAAGCTGAAGAACCTGAAGAGCTAAGATCTCCCCAGATATTAGTTTAGCAAGGAAATCTCATCATCCCAAACCAAGGAATTACTATTAAGGCCATTCCTACTCCTTCTAGTCAGCCTAGGAATAACTCCCTAGAAATACCAAAAGGATATTGGCACATATTTGATCAAATGGCCCAGAACCAGCAAACACCTCAAACCTCCACACTGAAATATCACATTGTAGATACTGCAGTTAATGCACTTATGAATGCCATTCCTCTCCAGCATATTCCTACATTCCATGGCCTAACATCAGAAGATCCAGATGCATTTTTGTTTGAATTCGATGTATTATGCCGGGGGTATGACTATACCACCGATCCCCAAAAGCTAAAAGTATTTCCCTCCACATTAAAAGGAGTAGCTTTACGATGGTTTATGGGGTTAGGTGGAGGTGTTATAAATGACTGGGATCAAATGAAAGGTGCTTTTCTAAAGAAATATCAGGATTATCACAGGTCCAGAGAATTAAAGGATGAAATATTTCAAATGACAGCCAGACCTAATGAAACATTGGAGGAATATGTAGAACGCTTCCAATACAATCTTCAAGATCTCCTTATGCATCTTTACCCTTACCTGACAATGTTTTAAAAACTATATTAATTAAAGGGATGAAGGAATAATGGGTTGAAACATTAAACATTATGGAAAAAGGTGACATATATCAGGAAATTTTTGCTGACATTATTGATTTATGTATCAGGAGTTCGAGAGGTAGTACAAGGCTAAAACCGACAGAACGTGACATAATCACAAGGGACAACAAGATCTCCAGTGGAGGTATAACCCGCGCAGAAATTGGGAATCTACTGGAAGACTTTAAAACTGATATTCTAGGGACTCTGACAACACAGCTCGACATTATGCAGGCAAAACAAAAGCAAGCAGAAGCAGAGAAAAATTTAGCAATATTATACCCTAGATGCAGAAAGAAACATAGCCATAAAGAGTGCCCATTGGATGCAGTTCACGTCTGCGCTATTTGCACAAAAGACCACTCCACAAAGAACTGCCCCTCACTCCCAGGTCTGAAAGCAGTGTAAAAATAAGTGGAAGAAGAATCAGAACCAGTGTACCTACTCAATCAGCACCGTCAATGGCAGCCACGACAACCAGGTATGCCCTCTAATCCATATTCTTCTTTCCAATCTCCGCAATATCATGATCAACAATATAATACAATGTGGCAAAATCAGCCACCCTTTCCAAGCTGGTCACAACAACCATTTCCTTATCACCATGGTCAAATCAAACAAGCCAAACTAATTGACCAAACTTTCCCTACTCTCCACCATGTTGGCAAAACAATGCATATCCAACACAATGTTCCCCTTCCACTTCGTAGAGTCAAGCCTGGCAGTCAAACTGGAAAAGGCTGATGAATCAGCCAGCTGGAACCATCCCTCTCCCTCAACCCAAACTACCAGTGCCATATACACTACAACAAAGTCCCCAGTCCAACTTAAAACCGCAACTCCCAGCCCAACTCAACTCGAACCCTAATAATAGACCGGTTCAATATGTTCAAATAATCGAAACTCTAGAACTAGAAACTGACGTAAGGGAGTCAAACGACCTTCAATTAAGGTCTGGGCGCATAATAGAAACTGAGAGAGATAAAAATGCTCAAGTTGAAAATCCGTTACATGTAGAACAACCACTACAAGAAAAGGATGTGGTCAGACAACAAACTCATGACCAAGCAACCACTTCTTCTCCCCCATTCCCAGAATGATTAATCATACCGCGCCTTATAGAACATCCTGACTTTGATCTTCTAGGGTAATTAAGAAATTTGTGTATAAAGATCCCACTCCTCCAGGCAATCCAAGATATCCCAATCTACGCAAAAACCATCAAGGAATTGTGTATAAAGAAGCCAAAGAGGAGAATAACAACTAACCCAACCATCCAAGTAGTCAGCACCCTATCTGACTTACTATCAAGGAGAGAGGCACCCATAAATATGACCCAGGGAATCCTATAGTTACGGTGGAAATCAATGGACAAACATTTTCAAATGCCCTAGTTTATTTAGGGGTTGCAATTAATATTTTAACAACCACCACTTGTCAAAAACTTGGCATTACATCAGTGGAACCAACCACCACCTTATTGGAACTGGCTGACCGATCGGTAGTTAGGCTAGAAGGTACACTACACGATGTAATGGTATCTGTAGATTCCTGGGAATACCCTGCCGACTTTTTGACAATCAACCCCAAAAACCGACTCGATGGACACCCTTTAATCTTAGGTAGACCTTGGCTAGAAACTGTTGATGCTTACATTAGCTGCCGACAAGGCAGCATGACCATAGCAAGAGGGAGTAATATCAAGAATTTAGCCTTATACCCTCTAGCCCAGTCAAGTTTAACAATCATAAAAACAAAGAAACAACATGTATCATACTTGATTGAAAACATTAGATCACCATTAACTATAGAAGATGCCTTCGATTTTAAAGAACAAACAGAGGATGACATCATTAATAGTTTCATTAACCAACCAAAAACCAGATCCCATTTCCGATGTCACATGATAGAGGTAGCATTTGACAATGAATTAGAAGAAGATCCCCTTAAAGACACCCATGATCAATCAATACCTACTACATCTGTTTCAAACAGCAAAACTATAAATATTGAGCCAAGAAAAACCTTGAACATTAACAAAAACCTGACTCCTGAACAAGAAGAAAAGTTGGTCCAACTACTGAGAAAATAGAAGGAAACTTTTGCATGGGACTATCCAGACATGAAAGGAATTGATCCCCAGCCATGTACACACCACATTTATACAGAAAAGGATGCTAGACCCATTTTCCAACCCCAACAGAGACTCAACCCTCATCTTAAGGATATTGTGAAAGCTGAATTACAAAAGCTTTTGGATGTAAACTTTATTTACCCCATATATGATAGCAAGTGGGTCTCTCCACTAGTAGTGGTTCCAAAGAAGAATGGAAAGTGGAGGATTTGTGTAGACTACAGAGAATTAAACAAAGCAACCCAAAAGGACCACTTTCCCCTTCCATTCACTGATCAGTTATTAGACACATTAGCAGGAAATCAATTCTTTTTTTTCTTCGATGGCTTCAGTGGATACAATCAGATTCAGATTGCCCCTGAAGACCAAAATAAAACTACTTTTACCTGTCCTTGGGGAATATTTTCTTACAGAGTCCTACCCTTTGGCCTATCTAATGCCCCTACCACATTTCAGAGGGCCATCCTCAGCATCTTCTCAAATTTAATAAATGAAGGGCTCGAAGCATATATGGATGATTTCACACCATATGGAGATGATTTTGAGCCAGCACTAGACACATTGGAAAAGGTGCTGCAACGATGTATTGCCACCAGGCTCTGTTTGAGCCATGAAAAGTGCCATATGAAGATGACCGAAGGGCTCATCCTGGGTCATTATATCTCAGCAGCTGGAATACAGGTAGATCCGGCCAAAATTCAAATAATTTTGCTAATACCTACTCCTACCACACAGACAGAGGTACGCAGTTTTCTAGTATTTTTTGGTTATTATAGGAGATTCATAGAGCATTTTTCTCAAATAGCTACACCTCTATAAACACTGACAGGGAATGCTGATTTTATTAGGACAGATAAATGCGACCGTGCTTTTGAGGATCTGAAAAAGCTTGTGTCAACAGCCCCAGTACTCAGAGGCCCAAATTGGGATCTACCATTTCAAATTTCATCGGATGCTTCAGACACAGCTATTGGAGCAGTCCTTGGGAAAGAAGAAGAAAAAAACCATATGCAATATATTATATTAGAAAGAATTTATCTCTCGCTGAACTAAACTACACTGTAATCGAAAAAGGGTTTTTAGCTGTAATACATGTTGTAAATAAATTTAGGCATTATATCATTGGATATCCTGTTGTTTTATATACAGATCACTCTACCATAAAATATTTAGCAAATAAACCTATTACAAATGGTAGAACAACAAGATGGTTGATTTTATTGCAGGAATCTGACATTACAATAAAAGATCGACTTGGCAAAGAGAATCTTGTAGCTGATTTTCTCTCACGAATGCCGAACCCAACGGACGTAGTAGCAGTAGAAGATCAATTCCCAGATGAACATTTGTTTGTTGTTACTGTCAAGACACCCTGGTATGTTGATGTTGCAAATTATTTAGCAGTAGGCAAATTACCAAAGCATCTAACCCCCAATGAATGAAAACAGATTGTGCAACGTAGTACCCAATTTTCTTGGATTGGGGGCTACCTATTTCATACAGGGGTAGATATGCACATCAGAAGATGCGTCCGCGTAGATGAAATAGTTGACATTCTGAAAGCTTGTCATGATAGATCGTGGCGGACATTTCACAAATCGCAGGACTGGTCACAAGGTTTTTCAAATAAGTTATTACTGGCCCACAATCTTTAAAGATGCTAAGAAATTTGTTCAAGCCTGTGACAGTTTCTAAAGAGTAGGATGCCCTGGATAGTCTGAAGAAATTCCTTTAAACCCACAGTTAGTAATCGAACCATTTGAGTGTTGGGCGCTTGATTTTGTTGGTCCGATCAACCCATCATAAAATTAGAAAACATATATTCTAGTAGCAACAGAGTATGTTACCAAATGGGTTGAAGCAGAGGCACTTCCAAAAGCTACAGAGGACTATGTGATTCATTTCCTGTTGCAAATATTTGTGCGATATGGCCTCCCGAGGGACATAATCACGAACGGAGGACCGCAGTTTGTAAGTAATAAAATCGCTACAACATTAAAAAATTATCACATTCAGCACAAAATTACCACTCCATAGCACCCACAGGCAAATGGCCAAGTAGAGAGCATGAATAAGGTGATAGAGGCAATACTTACAAAAATAGCTGCATCGCAAAGACGTGACTGGGCTTCAAGATTTCCCGAAACCTTGTGGGCATACCGAACAACGTGGAGAAACACCACCGACTATTCACCATATCAGCTAGTATTTGGAAAAGAACCCATCTTTCCAATAGAATTCGAAATACAAACATTAAGAACAGCACAGGAGATCAGTCTGAATTTAAATGAGGCCCAGACTAACAGAATACAGCAAATCAATGAGCAAGATGAAATTAAGCTCTCGGCCCTTCAACATACTGCATTAATTCAACAACAGAGAGAAAAATGGCACGATGCCCTGATCAAAAAGAAAATCTTCCACGAAGGTGATTGCGCACTTCTATACGATTCCAGGTTTCAGGATTTCCCAAGAAAACTCCAGACACGATGGCTTCGACCTTATGAGATACAGAAAGTGCATGACAATGAAACCATTACATTACTACCATTAATGGATCTGGACATTTTTTCAAAGCAAACGGTCATCGAGTGTGACTTTACCATAAACCACTCACTCGGGAATCCTTTTACCACCAATTACGGGAAGATTCTGCTATGCAGATTCTTGCTGAGGAAGATAACCCCTCCTCAGCAGAAATTCACTGAATAACTCTTTTGTTTTTGAATTTTGTATATAACTCTTTTTCTTTGAATTTTGCCAGTATAATTTTTTTTTTTGTACATATTGTTACTATTGTTCCTCTTAAGGAATAGCAATCTTTTGTGCCTCTATTTTTAGTGATGTTCCTCTTAAGGAACAATTGTTGTTCCTTCTAAGGAAAAATAGTCATTCCTCTTAAGGAACAACAATTTTGAGCGCTTACATTTGTTTGTTGTTCCTTTTAAAGGAATAGTTGTCGTTCCTTTCCAAAGGAACAATAGTCGTTCCTCTTTAAAGAACAACACTTCTGCGTACTTTACATTTTTTTTGTTCCTCCGAAGGAACAACATTTCCGCACTTTTGTTTTTGTTGTTCCTTTTAAATGAACAATTGTTGTTCCTTTCAAAGGAACAACACTTTTGCGTGTTTGTTTTTGTTGTTCCTTTTAAAGGAACAACTGTTGTTCCTTTCAAAGGAATAACACTTCTACGTGTTTGTTTTTTTGCTGTTCCTTTTAAAGGAACAGTTGTTGTTCCTTTCAAAGGAACAACACTTCTGCGTGTTTTTTTTTGTTGTTCCTTTTAAAGGAACAACTGCTGTTCCTTTCAAAGGAACAACATTTTTGCGTGTTTGCTTTTTGTTGTTCCTTTCAAAGGAACAACACTTCCGCCCGATTGTTTTTTTTGTTCCTCTTAAAGGAATAGCACTTCCACTCGATTGTTTTTTTTGTTCCTCTTAAAGGAAAAGCACTTCTGCCAGATTATTTTTGTTGTTCCTCTTAAAGGAACAACACTTCTGCCCGATTGTTTTTGTTGTTCCTCTTAAAGGAACAACACTTCCGCCAGATTATTTTTGTTGTTCCTCTTAAAGGAACAGCACTTCCACCCGATTGTTTTTGTTGCTCCTCTCAAAGGAACAACACTTCCGCCAAGTTGTTTTTGATGTTCCTCTTAAAGGGACAACACTTCCGCTAGATTCCTTCCGAAGGAACAACAGTTTCAATTTCGGATGATCTTAGGCTGTTCCGCCGAAGGATCAGTATTTTATTTCGCATCTGATTTATTTGTTGTTCCTCTTAAGGAACAAAATTTCGAGTGTATCTTTTTCTTTTGTTTTTTTTCCTCTTAAAGGAACCACGGTTTTTGCGTGCAGATGTTCTTTTTGTTGTCCCTCTTAAGGAACAACAGTTGTTCCATCTAAAGAACAACACTTTTTGAGTGTATTTTTTTGTGTGTGTGCGTGTTTCTTAAAGAACATCATTCAGAGGATTTTCATTGTTCATGATCCCTTTAAGGAACAGGTATACATTTATGCAAGAACACAAAAGCTAGAGGATACTGAAATCAGCAGACCAAAGAAAAATCATTATCTTTAGAGAAATTTCTTTGTATCGATAAGAAAAAAGAGGGAAGGACAACTATTTATATCACTTTGTTGTCTTTATTTTTATCATGTTGGTTCTTCCTTAATCCTCATAATTGTCTTTGATCATTATTATTGACTACGAATAAGGGCATATTTTCCTCTATTGAGATGTTCAGACTTCTTCCACCATCCCTACTCTTAAGGAGTGTTGAGCCATCCTCTGTATATAAATAGGAAAGTGCTATATATAAAAGAAAAGGAAAAAAAAAGAGAAAAATATATATCTATATGATTACTAACATGATTTGCCAGATGAAGGATAGGGGGTCTCATCAATAGCTAGCCTACCATGATCATAAGGAAGCAGTGAAGTGACATTCCCACTATGGCCACCACACCAGGGATATGATCCAAGAGGCATATTAGAAAAATAAAAAAAAAGTCCTTGGAACAGGAGGTCTCGTCACGAGCCGGCCTGCCCACCTTTCACTCCTTCCTGGTGAATGGCATTGTGATTCATCTGGTTACCAAGCTAGCACAATGGCCTCCATTTTGACATCACACAACACTTTCCTAGGCATACATAAAGGATTATGGTTCCAAGGGTGAAAAAAGCAACTTTGTCAAGGTTATGAACACCTGTCGGCAACAGAGCTCTGCTGATGGTATTGAAGTCATACTTTTCATACATCAATAGTCATTATAAACCCTTTTCTTATATCTTTATCTTGATTTCAAATGATACTATGTTATATAACCCTTTCGAACCTCTTACACATGAAATATCACTTAAAAATTAATCATAATGGTTAAAGTGGAAAATGACTGCATAAGCATTTTTACGTACATCAGCTGCCCTCTCCCTTATTTTTGCATCATTTCATAGCATTTCCATATCTATTCGCGATCTTCATCATAAGCCTTGACTTCAATAATTCACCGTTTTCGTAATCATGTCATGGATATATACGTCGTTCCTTTCTTTTTACTGTACGACTACAGTCCCGCATGCTGCTCTTTCATTTGTCGATCGAGGATGACCTATCATATTTTAGGGGGGCGCGAGTGACCTCTAGAATACACCGGCATACGTGTAAACTCCCTATTTGGAAGTATTGCGACTCCATCAGAACTCGGAAATAGCAAGTTTAATGTTATTGATATTTCCCAATATGCACAGCTTGTTGTTCCATTGCCATTTCTGTGTTTTTGCTCTGTAAAAATTAACAGTGTGCTAAGCTTGAACAAAATGGGAGGCAGATCAATACATAGCGAAGCGCAGGTGTTAATAATCTCTAAAGCTGCACGCAAAATTCTAGTGAGAGCAGGATGGATTGCCTACCTTAACCGACTACAGCAGTCTCATGAAATGGTGGCCATCGAATTTCTGCAGAATTTGCAGGAAGATCGTTCCATCGTGAGGGGGAGGCAAATAACAGTAACACGTGACAGAATTGCTGAAGTATCGAGACTACCAGTGCAAGTCCACTATGAAATCCACTGCAGGAAGATGAATTGGCCCAAATTTTGGCCAATATGAGCAAGTACATTCAACCTCAGAGCTTGCTCAACCTCAATATTGAGGCAGGGCAATCACAAGAACACTCTGCTCACAGTAAGAGTGCATCTGAAGAAATGAATGATGAGGAAGAAGTAGAAGCAGAAGCCACCCAGGAAATAGCAGATCAAACCAGGGCTACCTCCCCTGAGAAATCTAATCAGGAGGATGAGAACACTGGAGAAGTATTCCAAGCAGAAAATATGGAAACAAGCCGGGGTGGAGGCACAGTCCCTGAAGAACAAAACCTAGCTGAACAGGCAAGTCCACTCAAAGAATCAGCTATTCCTCTCAAGAAAAAAAAGAAGAAGAAAAATGAAATCAAGAGGCTGTGAAAGGAACAACAAAGGCTACTAAATATAGTAAAACAACTTAGACAATAGATAAGGGTCCTAAAAATGGGGAAAATCTCAAAAAGAACCCCAAGAACAAAGGATGCAGCCACCCAGATGAAACCCCATAAAATAAAGGCCAAGGGGACTCAAACTGAGCCCATATACATTAGGGACAACAAGGAACAACATGCGGCTATTACAAACGCAAAGGCCCAAACAAAAGACACACCAGTATTTAATAAGGACGTCCAGACAGAGGCATTGTCCTCTAGCGTCACGACCGACCGAACAGTTCATGACAAAGAAACACAGACTGAGGAAACCAGATGTTGCAATAAGAAGATCTGGATAGATCTTCAACCTAAAAGTGTTTTGACAGACAATGACCCTAGGGTAGTAAAACTCCAAGAGGATCTGGCACAGGCTCAACAGACTATAGAAAATCTCACAGAAGAAACTGTTCTTCAGGAGAAATATCAAAAGTTACAGCAGCAAGTAAAGAACATCAATGCATCGGAGAGCGAGGCCTTCGATAGATGTCAGAGGGCAAAGGAAAAGGTTAAAAAGGTAACCAATAGACACAGTCATGAGTCAAATGGATACTCTCTGTTCTCTATATATAGATGTTCTAGCATGTAGGTCCCCTACCAAAAATTATGGTTTGTTTTTATTAGAAAGATATTTGCAATTAAAAATTAACGCTGTTAAGGCAGGGAAGCCTATAGAATTAAAAATTGTTGATGATTTCATTAACTGTTGTAAACACTATGGATTAAAAGTTCAGCAATTACTCTGTGAGTTTTATTTGCATAAATTTATATTGGAGGAGGAAATGGAGATTAATCCAAGTCCCTTTGTGGGTGATGTCCAATTTCAAGCATTCACTTCATTTGCTGTTAAGCAATTAAATTGGCTCAAGGCCTATAACACCTTTCAGAGACAAGAAAATGGGTTAGACCTTTGGGTAAGGGGTGAACCGAAAAACCCATTACAACTATGGGATAAGCATAGAAGCTTAATGAGAAAAAAGGGTGTGACCCAGACACTGGGACCCATTCACAGAGCAGTTGTCCAGCAAGGGGTAGAATACTTCCTATCCATCAAAGACCTTGCCATAGCAGCAGCTACAATCCGATGGAAGACTTCCAATCGGAATGTTCAGGACAGAGAACCATTCAATTACGAAAATTTTATGTTAGTGGCTGGTCACCTGGTTACCTATAGTAGCCTCATCTTGAGAGAAGGCTCGTATTGGCTAGATTGTAGGTTTCGAAGTCCAATTATCTGGTATCCTGCAGCAGGGTATAAGGCCCTATATGAATTGCCTGAAGGGCAGACAGGGTGCATTTTTGAAGTTTTAGCTACACATCATGGTTTTAGACCACTTCATGAAAATCCCTTTCCAACCTATTCCCTAACTGCCTTGCATGTAAATACATGGTTTTCATGAGGGCATGAAAAAGGGTAAGCAAGGGGGTGTGTTGAGCGATGGAAAAGGTATTTATTTACCATTTATTTCTTTATCTTTTCCTTTGAATCATAACTCCTTTACATTCTAAGATGGTAATATGTTAAAGAATTATGATAGAATTAAGGAGATTTGTGATTGATACAAAATAACTAATTATTGTCTTTTTCTATACAGAAAGTGAAGGAAATCGAAAATCACTATTCGGGAGGAAAAGAAAAAGCAGAAGAAACTGTTGTCCCTTCGATAGGATGTCGTATCCAGACAAGGAGATCAATATTAGAGCGCATGGTCTAGGCAAAGGAAGAGAAACGCGACATCAACGCAAGAAGACAAAACGATAAACTGGAGATCAAAGATATAGCGAATCCCTCAGGATCCTTTGATCTTGAGGGATTACTACTTCAAGACTTATTTGTACTCTTGATACTTCTGCCTGGCCATTATAAAAAGGGATAGCACTTGCAGCCCAGGGGAGATATTATTATCAATTTGTAGAACTTATTGTTGTAATCTCAACTTTTATCATTGACTCTCTTTGAAGAGCGATAGCTGTAAACCTTGCCGTATATGATTAATATATAACTCAATTGTTGTTCCATTATCTGATCCTGGAGTAAACTCAACGGTGCTTCGTTGGTGGATAAGGGCCCGGCCCCAGTGGATCCACTTGCTTCTTGTATCACTATTTTACAATTACAGTCATGTGTGGTTTGATTTCCTTTGCATTTCCTTAACTTGCTTTATACGGTAATATTCTATTTCTGAACATTTCACTGAATTGCTCTGTTATATCGAAATTGTAATTGGATAGCAAGATTATTATTCACAACTTAAAATGGCATGTTGTTCATTCTGAAACAGTACTACACTATCTAATTCGGATTTTGTTGTTCACTTACAGTTGTGATTGTTGTTCATTTAACTACGGTTCACTTACAATTGCGGTTGTTATTCATTTAACTACCGTTCAATTATAACTGCAATTGTCGTTCCTTTATACCTGTGGTTAATGTCCATTATGCTAGGCTAAGATTAATGATTCAATTTAGTTTACATTCGTTGTGTGTTTCCTCTTAATTAGCTTTACTATTCGTTATATTTTAGATTTCTGTTCAATTCATTTAGAGTAAAGCTTTGATGTTCAATTAATTTCTGTTAAATTAAGCTTTACTATCCAGGTTTCCAATAGACTTAGTTGTTGTTTCTTTTCTAGAAAGATTTTCTTTCACCTTTTAATTGATAGTGCAGCAAGTGTGTTTTAGTAAGCATTTCCAATTGAATTACAATTTCCAGTTATTTGCATTAGAGTGGATTGAAAGATCAATCACTGTAAAGAACGTTGACTATCGCTGTCTAAGTTCTTAGATTGGAGATCCTGTTTATGGTTGATTTCATTTATATCAGTTGACAGAGAAAAGGGTTATCACTACTACATCCTTGACTGATAAATTGTTGTAGTTTACTGAATGAATGATTTAAGTTTCAGAGAATTTCTTTTAATTACAAGTAGATTCTATTACCAGCATCTGTTTACTCTTGTATTTAGCACTGTACTGCAAACTAGAAGACATTACTCTTTAATCAAGTGACCACCTCAGACTAAGTACACTCTTGAGATAAAAAATCATACCTGGATTGATAATTAATGTAGGATAAATAGGGGTTAAAAGGACACCTTTTATCACTCAACAGTTCTCCTGTCTCTTCCTCTACCTTAAGCAATACCCTTTTCAACAACAATGATTCTCCTTCTTCAGGTGATTCTTCCTTGTTTGTAATTTGAGGTTTCCCTTCCCTTGCCTCATCCACATTCACATTCCTCTGATTTGTTGCTTTATTATGAGGACAGTCCCATGATCCATGTCCCCATTCTCCACATGTATAACACTGAATTTCTCTTCCTCGGCCTCTTCCTCTAGGTGAAAATATTCCTCTACTAAATTCTCCTCTCTATGGTGGTCTACTACTTCAACTTCCTGCTTCACTCTGATGGTGTTGAAATCTTGGTCTAGTAGTTCCTCTACCTCTTGCTGAACTCTTCCCTCTGTTCCTCTGATTTTTCTTCCTCAACATCTTCTCTTCTACCTTCAAAGCTGCTTGATAGGCATCTTCACTTGTCTTCAGACTCAGCAAGCTGATTTCATCCTGTATGTCATATCTCAACCCATTTATATACCTGGCTACCTTCTCTTCATCATCCTCTGCATGTCCTGCTCTAATGTTCAGCTTACAAAACTCTTATATATATTCTTTGACAGTCATCCCTTTTTGTCTCAAGTTTTTTAATTGTCTAAAAATATTTAAGTGATAATCTTTTGGCATAAATTTAGCTTTCAATATACTTACCATTTTATCCCATTCTTTGATCTTTGACTTCCCTTTTCTTGCCCTATATGTTTGTAATTCATCCCACCAGATAGCTGCATGACCCTTCAATCTGGTGACTGCCAATTTCACCTTCTTCTTATCATTAACCTCCTCCTCATAGTCAAAATACTTGTCTCATGAACTGATCCAGTCCATCAACTCTTCTACATTGAGATTGTTGTCATACAAAGGTATTTCCATATTTGGTCTGCCACTTGCTTTGTCCAACACCTTAAGAACTTTGGAAACTTCACTTTCATCCTCTTCTTCTTCCTCAGAAGTTTACTTTGCCACATTGGCATTTCCTTCATCAGGTGCTTTCCTTTCAGCAGTCTCCATTGTCTACATCCTTGTACGCAAACTCCGGATCTCATCCAGCAGAACTGCATTTGCTACAGGTCTCCCCCGACCTATGCCAACTCCTCTCCTCGGTGGCATGTTTACTGTAGCCAAACTTAATCTATGGGCTCTGATGTCAAATGACACAAGAGGTTGATGAAAATGAGGTGGTAGTCTATAATGTAACTACTGTTTAGCTTTAGAGCCAATCAGCTGTGCATAAATAGGTTCTATATGTGTATTTTCCCCCTTGAGGGTCCCGCTTATCCATCTAATCATTGTCAGTCCCTTGTTGACTTCTCCTTTTATCAAGTGCTTCAATCCGTGCTGTTGTTCTCACTTCTCCAGATCCAACGGATATCACATCGTCTGCTCACCAACTTACCCAAACGATCTCCGTCGTCGATGTGACCCGTAATCAAAAGGCTGGCACGCAATCTCGCGTGGATTCTTGCACGAACGATATCAGGTCGAGAGTACGCGAGAAAAGTGGTTTTATCATGCTACTTGTCGACCTCTAAAGGTAATCGCGTGAAATTTCCCAATACCATTTACAACCTTTTGGGCGCCCGAGATACTGCTTCCCACTTATCAAATACAACCCACGTGCTTTAATTCATACTTTAAGGAAAAGCGCTTAAGGAAATGTTTTTAGTACTTAAGCTCAATATTAACCCTTAACACTAATTGACTGTGATTTATGAATAAAGTGTTTAAACAGAGAAAAATACCCGATTAAGTCCAGAACGCTGATACACAGATACGAATGAACTTCTGCACCAGGATTAACACACAACACCACACTTAATTATTTATTCAACAAAATGTAAATTACAGAGTCTTGTCCCTCTTGGCTCGATTACAATAGTTTGTCTAACCTTTGTTCAATCTCAACCCTATCTCTGTCACTCAAACTCTCGTTTACTCACTATCTTCTCAATCATCTAATCCCCTGTCATTACATTCTTTTTCTTTTATGAATCAAATCCTATCCTAACTACATTGACAACTCGATCCCTATTTTTACCAGTCTAACAATCAAATCCCTACTTCCAAGCTCTGAGACACATCTACAATAACAACTTATCTCTTAGTCTAAAAATAATACAGTGATCTAATTATTACAATAATTGAGATAAAGATTAATTCGAGAGATCCAACCCTCTCTACTAAAACTAATTTTGACCACTTAGGTCAATGAAATCATCTCTTGTTATCCACAACATGTGAACATACAATCACAATGTTGGCTAAGTCTGGATGCTCCTGCATCACCAAGGCTGAGTCCTCTTTGTCAAAATTTGTTCTTTGTTCTTTAACTCCTCAATTTTCTTCTAGAGGTCCTTTGACTCATTGATCTTCACGAGCTTCTGCAAGATTGGTAAGGTCTTCGTAGATGCATGAATCTCCTCTAATTGTTTTTGCTTCTGTTGCAGTTCTTCCTGCAGTGAAGTCCAAATTTACAATATTTCGTCTAACAATTTCCTACAGTCTGCCAATGTTGCAAAGATGCAACACTCAAACAACATACACAATGAAAATCTCTGCAATTTCTTCACACTATCAATACTCGAGCTCTCAATTCAACAAAGTTCTTCATCTTGGTGGGAGGCGACTAGTTATAATAATTATGAAATTGGAACCCCATCATCATATTGGATTTTTCCCATATTTCATTCAGATTTTCTCATTAATTGCATATCTATCCTTAGATTTTTCCATTCTATCCTCATAAATGCAAATTTCCACATATTTTTACCTTTTAACAGTCATATTTCTATTTTTCGACGAACTTCAATGCATTCCACACTGTAGTGCACATCTCGTCTTCTACAATGGCTTCTACAAAATTTGACATACCCCAGACTGTAGCAAAGTAACTATCTATGTTGAAGCTCTCTGCAACGTATTTTATAGTCAAGTTCCCACTTTCAACTGCAGGTGGCACTAAGAATTTTCTCCTTTATTCATCAGGGAAAAGTTGTAGGGGCAAGGTTTTCCCTGTACAACTTCAACCTACTACCATTTACTTTTTCGTCAATCAGTTCTCCATTTAATTTCGCTAACTGAACTACGCCTCCATCAATAATATACTTGATAACATATGGGCCTAACCAATGTATTTTGAATTTTCCTGAGAATTTTACAAGCTTACTGTCATAGAGGAGAACAAGGTCTCCTACATGAACTTCTTTTGCTTAATATGCCTATCATGCCAAGCCTTTTCTCTTGATTTTTGTACTTTTTAATGGAATCTTGCTATAAATATGTCTTCTTCCAAAGAAATCAACTACGACATTCTTTCCTCCATTATATCAGCCTTTGCCATATTTGTAACAGTTGGAATCCTTAGGCTAGGGACAATGTATTCCATGCGCATCACAGTTTCTATCCCATAAACCAACTTGAAGGGTGTCTGACCTGTCAACTTCTTTCATGTAGTCCTGTAAGCCCATAATACTACTAGAATTCTAAGGTCCCATTCATCTCTGTTCACATTACATACCTTAGTCAGTGCATTCTCAAAAATCTTATTAAATGCTTCTACTGCTCCATTAGCCTAAGGGTGACAAGGAGTAATTCCTTAGTCAATGCTTCAATGGATTTATTCAGGAAGTGGGAACCTTGGTAACTCATCAAAATCATTGGACATCCAAATCTATGCAATATATACTAAAAAATAAACTTCGCAACAATCTCTTCACTGCAATATTCTACTAGTTGTGCTTCGGCCCACCTTGTCAAATAATATGTTGCATTAATTATGTACCTCGCACCAAACTTCTTTCCAAGTGGTTTGATAGGTCCAATAGTAAGGTTATAACATTATAGAGCATTTTATATCTGTGCAACCCAATCAGGTTGTTGCCATGTCAGTGGATTTACATTCTCAAATATTTTATTCTTAATTATCTGAAGGGCCAAATCTATGTATGGACAATCATCTTCACAGCTAAATGTCAATATAAAACCATCGACCATGTCTTTCTAGTTTACTGTACCATGTTGAAGCTCTATTTATAAGTACCAGTTCTTAGTGATTGCCTTTAGTGTATGAATGAATCCATGTACCCATTCTCGTTGTGGAATCTCCTTCCATGTTGTAGTGCATAGCTAGATATGCTTCCTAGGGTTATTTTCTCCATCATATTTTATCTCTATTTCTATATATATCTGTCCAAACCTTATCCACATCATTCTTTCCACCCTTCTATATTATTCTTGTGTGCACCCCACCATCTAACAGGAGTATCTTTCAGGGCTATATCCAAGGCTAACAATATTTGACTTTCTGGAACATGTTCCTCATATTCATCAAGAGAAAAATTCACATCACCTAATCCATCATAAGAAGGCAGGTTACATACCTAAGATGTCATGCAGGAAACTGATTTTGAAATTCTTTCACAATGGCTTGTAGATACTTCATGTAGCCAGTTCTCCAATTCTTCTTCTTAGTCTAACACATAAGAACTATCATGCTCCCAAGTTAACTTGCCCACTACAGTAGGGTTAAAAAAATATTGTTCTTTGTTGTCAATTGATAGATATTATCTATATCAGTTGCGTAGTACTCTTCTCTTTCTGTCTCTATATACCTCGCTTCTTCTGATGGATCCAAGGGAACGATTACCCTCGTATTATTCCCTTTGAATATCATCTGTCTCTTCTTCAGATTAATTATAGCCATGTTATCAAATGCCACTCAAGTCCAAGCAATGCAGGATAAGAGTTGCTATCATCAATGATGTATATTATCTCAAAGTCAACAATAGTGTGAACTCCCTCAATATTCACTATTACACTTGGTAGTATTCCTAAGGGGAAGATATTTTGTTTATTTTCCATACATAACTAAATAGACGAACACTGTCGCTTTGGCTTACCCATTAATTCCCATGTCTTCTTTTTCAAAACATTAGCATCAGATCCCAGATCTAGAATAACTTGATCCATCCCATATTCTCCTACCTGCGCACTAAGCCTCATTTCTCTTTTATTGATGTAAATTATTCACTACGTGCATCTCACTTCGCGGTGTTTCTTTTGATGCACAAGAATCTATCAATTGTTGAAGCCCTTCTATAGCCTTTTGATCTCTTAATAATTTCATACGAGTTTTCAGAAAAGAATTTAAAGTACCTCCTTGATTTGTTGACTCCTAGTTTGTCTCAAAGTTTGATCCCGTGTCAAGGCTCGATTATGTGTCGAAACTTTATTCTGAAGCGAAGCTAATGATACATCACAACTAGTTTTCTGCTTTGGCTGTGCACCGCAGATCGAAGCTCCAACATCCATAAAGCTTCACTTTGCTTCCATAAACACTTATTTTTCCTTCTGAATATAAAAAGAAAGAGCTTTCTCAATACTTTTTCTAACCCATGTACTTTCAGATTCTTTCTTCTCATCTTCTTTATAACTTTCGGTCGTAGCTCCACTCCTAGTAACAATATTAATTCACGGTTCATTTCTTCTTTCAGCTGTCATCATTTGAATATTCTGTGTTGGCTGTTGATTCATTTTTTCTTGCATTTTTTCCATAAGTATTACATTCTTAAATTACATGGTGAAAATATTTACAGTACTTACATGTCATAGTAGGGTTTTGACAATCTCTCATAAAATGACCTGCCTAGCTGGAGTTGTAGAAAATAATTTGTTCACGTCCTCGACCAGCTCCATCACCTCGATCTATTCCTTGGTAGCCTCCTTAACCACCGTGTTTTCCACTGCCTTCATGTCTCTGTTCTTTTGCTTACATTCTATAAGTATCAGCACTGCACACCATGATTAGTTCATACACTCGACAGTTGTTCTCATCGTGTCCTATTGATTTACAAAATTTTCAATATAAGTTTCTTCGTGTCTACACATATTTTTGTAATAGGTAACAACATTCTGAGAAATGTTGGCCTCTGGCCTTACATATCTCGCACCATATGCTGGATCTTGCATTTAAGGGATTCAGTGCTCCACTAGCCATGTAATTTATGAAGAGAGGAATTTTTTTTTAGAGTGGCCTTCTTTTTTGCACTTCATACACCACACTTCCTCTCTTACTTCTTTGATTTTCTTTATATCTTGTAACTGCAGAGTCAAATTTTCCAACTGACTATGAATTTGTTGAATACCTACATTGGAATCTCCTATAGGCAAAGCTTCTAATTTCATTTCCAGCTCTAGATCTTTGACTTGAGTTTCTATCTTTTGTTGCATCAAAGAAAATATGATATGTGGCAGCAACGCAACTATGAACCATTCCTTATGTTGTTGCAGAGCTCTGTCGAAGCTTACCTAATTTGATAATACCTTGAATCTTTGGTCAAATTCCAAATAGACTTAGTAGGCCTCTATTTGATCTCCTTTAACTTGGTGATGCACTGCGACTCAGACTTCGACTTCTTAAATTCTTTTACTAGCATTGTTTTAATTTCTGCAAATGATTCTATATGATTGCTTGTATACTTCATGTACCATGTCAACTCTATATCTTGGAATGTCGTGATGAGCTACACCTTCTTTATATTTTCATCATGGATTTGCTTTGTTGTCAATACTGCCTTACATAAAATCCAGAATTGCTTCGGATCCTTCGACCGAGTTCCTTTAAAAACATGTAGCTTAATATCAGCAACCATATTTCTTCTTGGAGGGGGAGGGGGATTCATAAGGGGAGGGATATGAGGGGGTAGGGTGATAGGGAAAACCAAAAGCACCCTGATTATTACTCGATTTTGGCTTCCTCAAAATTCCAGGCCAGAAGGGTGAATATTGTGGAGTTACTTTGGGGTTCTAAAGGAGGCTTTCTTCACTTTCAGATTCACTCAACATAGGGATATAGTCAATTTCTATGAAGGTCTTCGGATCTTTACCATGAGATCTTTTTCTAGTTTCTACTCTATATATTTTCCCACTTTGCGTTGTTCCACTTTGTTCTTTAGATCTTCTCCCAAACATAAGTAATCTAATAATTTGATTGCATTCGTAAAATTCCCTTTTCACACAAAATCATTTTAATCCAAAGTTTCAGAGATCTCAAATACTTACCTCGTGGTTCTTTGAAAAATTATCATTCTACTTCATTGTAGGACACAGTCGAGTCTACCGCGAACTCAGAAATGAATCCTCCCAAGATGCTATTAATCCAGAAATCAAAATCTCTTGAAATCCTATTGTCAGTGCTCTTAAGTCGATGTATCAATTCGGGAGTCCATTCCTTAGGTTCATCTCCTTTAAAATAGTCCTTTCTCTCAATTAACCTTGATATCCACTCGTACAGATCCACATGAACCGAAGAAAATTTCTTATTGATCTTTGAAAATATACTTCTGTAACCAAATTTTAGATGACAGATGAGGACTTCTATTCTCTTGATTTGCAAATTATTGTTCTTTCTATTCTACCCAACCTTGAATTTATTTCTTCGACGGATGCCACATCCACATATCCCTCAAACAGATCCTGGTCTCAGCAACATAACCATTTTTTGTTTTAGATTGGGCTAACCCAGGTTCAATCTATACGGCACACGAAAAAAACCCTTAATCATCGGCCCTTTCGGCAATGACCTGCAAGCATATCGCAGTCTCACCCAAAGTGGCTATGGGAGGATGTAAAACCAAGTTTCTGCAATCTTGAGGGATGTGAAGATGTGGTATTCATGTCTTTTCTTATACTTAACATTCATAAGTTACTTCTCATTCATACATTGCCTCGCCACATTACATTCATCACTTAAAACATATCATATACATCTATATAAGTTCACTGTACTGAAACAATATACAACTGTAATAAATTGCTACGCTATAAACACATGAAGACACAAATTTTAGCGTGGTTCATCCCAATGTGGGACTACAACCACAATAACTATTGCTTATAATAGAGAATTTGTATTGCAATAGTTCTTGGCTTGCACATTCAGCTGCAAGTAGTCCACACACTCAGCTACGGACTCATGCCTCTGCGCACTCAGCTGCAAAGCCTTTCCTTCTTGTCTAAAACCACAACTCCAAAAGATACAACCATTCAATACATTATGTGTTTCTTCTAGACTATCTTCTTCTTTATTATTCATTCATATATATACTATTACATCGAGGGATATATCATCGCAATACCATGGTCCATATACTATGGACTCCCCTAATACAAGCTACTATGGTAAAAAACCATTCATCATTTGCAACATTACATTCTTTTAACAAAAAGGAGGGTCTTCGACTCGCCTCTAAGCCCATATACCACGTGTTATATCTACTGTGATGTCCACTTTGCACTCCACTCGATTCTTTACTTCGCACTCCGCTCCACAAAATGTGGAGTCTTCAGCAAAAACTAGGCCAAGTAGAAAAGCACTTTCCTTAATTAATTAGTAGACTAGAACTAGAGTGAGAGAGTCTCAAATAGAGTGATAGTATAAAATAGGGTGGAATAAATACAATTTCCGTAAAAAATAAGCTAGGATTGAGATGAAGGCTCCCACATACAACTCCTAAGTCAAAAATAGAAGGAAACCTCCAAAAATAAGATTGAAAGTCAAAGGATAAGGCTAGTAGGTAAGGGCATAAGATTATGGATAAGGTAGTCTTCTAAATAAGAGGTAATGTGAATAATGATTAGGAAATGTATGGATAAGTTAATGCATAGTAATGGAGATTTAATTTTGACGTCAATGCCCAACTAGTGCACAATCACTACCAAGTTTCATCCTTTTAAAGATAGAATTGTCCAGTAGATTAAAAAAAGTGGTCATATGTGGGCATAATTATGTATTTATGAGTCCTTAAGTGTGCATTTACCCGGAACAACCATCGTGTCAACCATTGAATCTAAAGAAGCCTAGTTAGTCACAACTCAAATTAGAAAAGAAGTTGGGTCTACAGGAAAAACTAAAAAATCTATGGGCGCTATTATTTTTGCACAAGATATGGCCACCCAACCACTACACCTAGATATATTCCTCTCTTTTCTTTATACATACCAAAAATAGCTTCCTCTATTAACTTCAATGTATAGGGCATAAGTTTAGAGAGTGATATATCATAAGACTCCTCATTACTCTTCGAGTTGTTTGTTTTTCATATACTTGAACCATAAAATCAACTAAATCAATCCCAAAAATTGAGTAAAATTACCCAACACCACTAAACCATAAAATCAACTAAATCAATCCCAAAAATTGAGTAAAATTACCCAACACCACTAAATACATATTAAAGATAAACTTAAAAACAAAAATACCACACCAAGCTGCCCAAAAAATCATTATTTTAAGTATTTGTTAGACGTTACCCCAAAAATCATTATTTTAAAAGCTCTTATTCAAAAATCATTATTTTAAAAGCTCTTGAAAAGAATGTTTCTTTTAACGTAATCAAACCCAACCCAAATTATTGTTATTGTTATAACCTCATTTTCTTGGAAGCCATCACTTCTTTTGTTCATATAAGTATAGCATAACCGTCTCTATAATCCTATGGACATTACAACTCTCCTCAACTAAACTACAGCCTCTGCGGCTCTCCTCAACTAAACTACTACAGCCTCAGCGACTCTCCGCGGCTCTCCTCAACTAAACTACTACGGCCTCCGCGACTCTCCGCGGCTTTAACGACAGGAGCGAAGGTATGTAATATCTTCCACATCGAAATTTCTGCATTAACATTTCATGGTTTAACACTTTTTAAGTTTCTGCGGTACCATTTTTGTTGACGAGCTGCAGTAACATTTTGCACGTTGGTAACACTAATTTCACGTTGGTATTCCTCGCACGAATTATATTTCATGGTTTCAGATCTTTTTTAGTTTCAACGGCAACACTTTTTTTTATTAGGGTTAATTGTGCTGTGAATTTGGAGCGGTAACAGTTCTTTTTATTAGCTTTCAAGGGTTAATTGTGATGTGCAAATGTTTTTGGGTTTTTCTCTAAATGAAAGATGTTTATTAGACTATATTCTAAATCTGGTTTATTATTATTTTTTTTTTCTTTTCCATAATTTATTTTTATTATTTGGACAGGGAAATTTGTCAATAAAAGAAATTAATTGGCAAATAAGAACATTTAATAATGGAGAAGAATAGCAAGATACAACTTTTAGGTATATCTCTCTCTTCTTATAGTCCTATTTTTAAGAAATCATCAATTGTAAATATTTAATATTAGTGTATTTGTGTGTATATTTTAGTTGAAAATGAGAATATTTATTTGAATTCTTTCTTTACCAATAGCAATTAAAATTAAACGTTTAATTTTGTATTTATTAGTTTTACTATTTCAACTCTTTTGTGAAGATTGATTAATGTCTAGTTTCCTTGGAGTGTTACATAAATAAAATTACTCATGCTAAATATATTGAATAAAATTAGTTACTTTCTAGTCAATATAAGTTGGTTTTGATATAAAATGCGTTAAATTTTGTAATTTGTATTTGTATTTTGTTTTTAATTGCACTGGTTCTATTCATATTTGTTTTAGAAAGAATGAATAACTTTTGTGGGATCTTTGTTAGAGAGGAGAAAAGAGGAGGCTAAAGCAATGCATGACAAGTACCCCAATAAGATACCTGTAAGCTCAAATCAATTCTAGAATAAGTTATTTTTTGGATGGTTAGATGTTTTAAATATTTTGCTATATAATATTATTTCAAAAACGAAATCTCATTTCAATAGTTTTGTTTTTTGTTGATTAAAACTTCTCATGAAGAGTGAATCTTTTCTCAACATTTATTTTTATAAAATGTGCTCTCTTATTGATTCTCCATGAAAAAATATTGCAGATTATTGTTGAAAAAGCAGAGAGAAGTGACATACCAGATATTGACCCGAAAAAGTAAGACTCTTTTATCAAATACTTTATTGTTCTTTGATTCTTTCACTTGATAATTATTAGAATACATCTTTAAAAAATTTGCTTCTTTGCCAATGGAATGACTATAAGTAACAATGTTGTACTCAAACAACTATTGTTTTCATAAGGAGATAATTTGTCCATATTTTGTGGATGCCTGAAGAGTATGATCACGTTTTTAAAAATTAATGTTATTATAATTTTGGATTTTCAGATATATGGTTCCCTCAGATTTTACTGTGGGACAATTTGTATATATCATACGTAAGAAAATAAAGCTCACTGAAGAGAAAGCAATATTTATTTTTGTGAACAATGTGCTTCCACCAACTGGTAAGTTCAATCGAATCAATTTTATCATAGTTACAACTTTTCCACTATTACTCTATGTCATTACTTGGTTCTAAGTTAAACTTCATTGCTATCTCCCTTTTTACGTAGAAAGAACATTTATGTGAATTTTGTCATCTAATCCTTATCTATGTTATAGCTTATCAATTTCTTATGGTGTATTTATTTCTATGCAGCTGCTCTAATGTCTACTGTATATGAGGAGCACAAGGATGAAGATGGGTTTCTTCACTTTACATATAGTGGCGAAAAGACTTTTGGCCATAACATTGAGGCTTATTTATAGCCTTAAGAAACTCTTATTTATCTCCATTTAAATATAATGCAAATGAAATTTAAAGGGAACTTTGGTATGTATATGGATACTAGAACTAACATTCTAGTTACTATGTATAAAATGCTTTAAAAGCATTTAGTGTGCATATTGCCAAAATATGTAATCTACTTGGATTATTGTTAACATTGTCATTTCTTATTTATATATTTATAAGAAATATCTAGTGGGTAATATCATCTCTTTATTTCTTTTCCTCATTTTTTGGTAGAGATTTCTTTTCCTTACAATAAAGATGTGTATGTGCTTTAGATAATTTAAGTAAGATAAAGTTGGTGGTGAAGTTTGTTAGTTTAATAGATAAAGTTAGTGTGAAGCCTTACCATACTGTTTTAATAGATAATTTACAATGCATGGATGTAAAATAGTTTGGAAGTGGTATTGAGAGTGGCAATGAGATTGTATTAGGTGATATCAAGTATTCAATGTACTCTCGTGCTTTTTAATTAATACAAAAATATGGTTTTTTTCATCTTGTTACTTTGTCAATTTAAATAAACTTAGCTACTAATATAAAAGAAATATTTAAATGACTAAAATCAACCTAGATCCATTTTAACTCCCGATCTACCAAGGGTGGAGAGGGATCAAATCTCTTTTTACTCTGAAAAGTGGTTTGCATCTCAACATATTTGATCCCTCTGGTCCCTTGGTAGATTTGGAGTTAAGGTGGATCTAGGATGGTTTAATTCCCCCCTTTAAATAGGTTATACTCTATGAATACCATGGGTTCTCATACCATGGGTGAATACCACGAAGTTTTTTTTTTTTTTTTTTTAATGTAAATTTTTAGACAAAGCAAATTTTCTTTTTTTTCACATTATTTTTATTGTATTTTCACCAAGTTAAAAGGTTTACATTACATTTAAGTAATGAAAACCTCATAGTACTATGATTATCCTTGTTCTTAGCCATCTCAGGAGCCTCAGAGCCCTATTTTATAATTTCTTTATTTTCTTTGGATGTCTTTTTCACTTGCATCTCTTATTTTTGCATTTAGTGTTCATGCTTCCTTTGTTGTAGGATTTATTGCTTAAGTAATTGAAGTGAGTTGTTTTGAAGGTTATTTAAAGATTCACAATCATGATGAATACTTGGAACAACTTTGAAAAGTTGTATTCATCATTGAGCTACTTGGATTGGATCACTAGTTCATAAATCTAGAATTGTTGAAAGTCTTTTGTAGAAAAATAGTAATGTTCTACTAATTTTTAGAACGTGTTAATGAGCTTATTTTGATTTGATTCCACTTGGATTGAATCATAAAAAAATTCAAGTTAATAAAAAAATTTACCCCATATCATTTTCACTTGATTAGGTTAGGCATTTGATAGGTTAACTAGTTCACTAATTCTTAATTTTTTGAGTAGTAATTTTTTGCTATTTTTTAGCACATGTTATCAAGGGTATTTTTGAGTGATTCCACTTGGAATGGAGTCCTAATAGATCCTAATTAATAATAAGAAAATACCCATATCATTTTCATTTGATTTGCTTGGGAATTTGGAAATTTATAAGAAGTAGCAATCTTATAGCATCTTGTAGCAATTTGTTTTCAAGATCTTTCTTGCCCAAATTCACTTCAAATTCATGGTAGTAGATTTATAGCTTATGAATGCTCTGAGGCCATTTTGGTTGAGTCAAGGCTTGGTTAGGTTTGCATTTAGCTATTACATTGCTTGCTTCTTGAACATTGATTTCCATAATAAGTTTATATTTCCTTTCCGCAATTTACTTTATGCAAAGTATGATTTCCTTCTTGCAAAAGTAATCTAGGACTTTCATTTCCTACAAAATAGAATATATTTCCTTTAATTACATTTAATTTCCAACAAGGTTAGATTTTATTTGCTTAGTTGTCATTATGATTTACATTTTTGCAAATAGAATAGATTTCCTTTATGTCATTTACTTTCCAGAAAAAGTAGAATAGATTTGCTTATTGTTATTTACCTTTTGCAACTTAGGATTAGTAACTTACCTAAATATTTGCTCATTTGAATTTGTTTCATTGTCTTATTTCAATTGCATCAAAGGGGGTCAAACTAGGAAGAGGAAGGTGTCTGATGCATGTTAGGTGTAGATTTGCAATCACGAGACACATTGCTAAAGTACATAGGGGGTTTACACAATTACCTTAGGCATACTATCTTAATGTTTAATCCCAATAATCTAGATGATGTCGTCAATATCGGAAGCTTCATCCCGAAATGAAACCAAAGAAATTCAACAACAAAGAAAAATAAAAGACAGATGTCGTCATTCAAGAGGATTTGGGATCCGATTCAGGTGATGAAACTAAAATTATAGCCACGGGTATAAAAGGAAAAGAATCCATTGCTAGCACTAGTATTCAAATTGTCACACTAGTACTTCAAATAAAGAAACAAGGATTAAATTATTTCATGTGAGGGTAATCTCAAAACATACAAAAATCAACACACTAATTGATAGTGGGTCTCAAGCCAACTTGATATCTGATGACTTAGTCAAACAACTTAATGTTGAAACCATTTTACATCCCAAGCCATATCCACTGGGTTGGATATGCAAGGACACAAACTTACAGGTTACAAGAAAATGTATTCTTCGGTTTGAAATCACACCAAACTTTGTTGACAAAGTTGAATTAGATGTTGTACCGCTTGATATAGCAGGAATTCTTTTGGGTAGTCCTTACCTTTATGATAGAAAGGAAATATTCTATTGTCATGAAAAAAAGTACCACTTGTTCAAGGATGATGTGGAGTATATTGTGAGAGTTCATCGCAAGAAACTAAATCTTTCATTAGTTAATGCAAGGCAAATGAAAAGACTAGTGAATTCAAGTAAGAATTTAGTGCTTCTTATGATCAAACCCAATGTTTATATTGATTATGAAGTGTTTGATGGTTGTAATTCAAAATTGAAAATAAATTTGGTTGATGTAGTTAACCATGATGATGAGGTGTTTCAGAAAGTAAAAGGATTTCCTTCCAAGAGGAAAATCCAACATGAAATACCATTGCAGCAAAAGTGTCTTCTTCCTAACATTGACATGCACATGATGTTAAGAAGGGAAAGTGTAGAAATAGCAAAACAAATCCAAGGATTTTTTAATTAAAGGATCATTCGACCTTCTCCTTTACCATGTGTTGCACCCCTTGTTTTGATGCCCAAGAAGAATGGTAAGAATTTCATTGAATGGGATTCAATAAGTGGTTTTCATCAAAGTAGATTTGTTGGAGGAGACATATGGAAGATGACACTCAAAACCAAGCAAGGTTTGTCAGAATGGCTTGTTATGACTTTTGGTCTTTTCCATGCTCCTACTAATTTCATGCATATGAAGCAAGATGTATTGAAGTCATTTCTAGACATGATAGTCTACTTGGATGACATTTTCATTTTCAAAAAATTTCATTATGAACATGTCATGTATGAGAAATAAATACTGGATGTCTTATGTCAAGGAAATTGGTTATTGAAGATGTCAAAGTATATGTTGGATAAAACTTCTTGGATGTACTTGGGCCATGATATTGGAGAAGGTGAGCTGAAGTTAGACCTCTCCAAGATTGATGCCATTATGGATTGGTCAATGCTCAAGATAGCCATTTGGATAAGAGGTGTTTTGAGAGCAGCCCAATGTTGGAGGAAATATTTTGTTATTTTTTCTTCTATTGTAGCTCATTTTCATTCTTCGGCAGTTGTGCAAAAGGTATTCCAGTGGGGAGGCAAACAACAAGAGGAATTTAATGCTTTAAGGAAAAATATCAGTTCAACCTTTATACTTGCTCTTATAAACTTAAAAAAATCAATTGAGTTCTAAGTTGATGTATGTGACTATGCCATGGGCGCAGTGTTTATGCAATGTGGTAAGCCCATTTCTTTTCATTCAGAAATTTTCAATGGTGAAGTGTTTAAGTTGTAGCGTGTTGGTTTGAGGGGGACTGACCTAGGTTCAACATTAATTAGCCAAACAAATCCCTAAACTACTGGCCCTTTCGGCATCAGCCCGCAGAGCGTGGACTGAAGTCTCACCCGAAATAGTATGGGGGGATGCTGGAACCAAGTTTCTACACCCTGAGATGGTTATGATGTCGTTTGATCCCCTCGACCCCTCCCTTCGCACAGGTTGCTTCACTCTAGGGATTGTAAGACAAACCCTCTATTCTAGCCTTTATTACCTAAGCGAAAGGACACGATCGACCTTCACACAGTCCTAACCTACTACTCAGATACTTTTGCGCTGCTATGATAGTGTGCTATTCAGATTCCCTAATTACTCTAAGTGACTTGCTTATCTTATAAAATAATTATAGTTAACACTACGTAAATAGATAATCGTAATTGTGTTCAATTATTCAATGTAATTGAATTCATTCATGCATTATCTAAGCAGAATAAAGGAAATTCATACATAAAATATCCAGATGCATCAACAGAATGAAGACATAGAAATTGTTGAATAATGCCCTTTATTGATAACTTCCAAGTGATTACAGACTCTATCTACCCTGCGCACAGAGCTGCAGGGGTCTGCGCACTTAGCTGTAGACTTTACCCTAGGCCTTTGTGCACTCAGCTGCAGAGCCTCTACCTACGCTATAACTCAAGATGTAGACTTCTTACGTCAGAGTTACGACTCTCTTACATGATCTGCCATTATATCTCCTTAAAACTACTTAGAGCTTAACTCCTTTTATACAATCCCATGGTCCATGGACGATGGGTAGATCTCTCACAACCGACTTTACTTTACAAAACTAAGGGCGGACTACCCTTTATGACACATAACACCTTCGCACTTCACGACCACAAAATGCGGGTACTTTACTATTTTATTAAAAAATTTAACTCAAACATGGGCTTTTAGCCCCAAAACTTCCCTTGGGGGATCCCGCTCCCAATAGCCCCCCAACCGGCCCCCAACACAAACATCGCAACTCGCCCTCGAGTCACTCAGTAGGTGCAGAGATCTTTGTGTGAAGCCCATCTAGCTCGACCCGTATGACCGCTACCTCAGCCGTGCACTGAGATGCTGCCTGCTTCGCATATTCGATTGTCTTCTTGTTCCATTGCTCCTGCGCTGTCAGCCTAAAGCTTTTGTTGTGTCCCTTGCAGAGTCGCAAGCTTGCCTTCAATATTTTCTGTGACTGTATAAGCTTCCTCCAGTCAGGGCTTTAGTCGTGCCTTCAGCACTGCTTCCTTGTGCAGCTCCGTGTCTACCTGTTCTTTCAGCTGCTTGGCCTCCTGCAGCTTGGCTAGCCTCTGTGTCAACGTGACAGTTCGCGATGTGCCCTTAAATTCATCGTAGTGTTGTTGTAGCTTGCTCGCTTCGGTCTCTAGCCTCTGTATATTTGGGTCCTCTTGCAAGCTTGTCAGGACCTCAAATGATTGCTCCAAAAATTACGTGCAGTCTGCTACTGTACTTTCCACCACTACGACTGCTTTTGTGACAGCAGCCGCCCGCTGTTCCCTTACCTCTGGCAGTGTTGAAGGTTAGGCCCTCAACTATAGCTCTATAATCTAGAAGTTCAACTCTAGCTAAACCCTCACCATCTTAGTCTGAGTGTCGTGCACCCGTGAGGCCAACTTACGAATGAGGATCTCGACTGGCTCCTCTTCTGGAATGGCCAACTCTGGGACCATTCTACATGCCTCCTCAATGACCTGCATAATCTTCTTGTTATGGCTAGTCGCCTCGGCCTCAACAGCGATGGAATCATTTCTTTGTAGGGCCATATTTTTGTTTTTTATCTTTTATTTGTTGATCACCTGGAGGGCGCAGTGCTCGCGGACCCTCATTTCTACAATTTCTCCATCCTGCAAGAGGTGGAGTACTTTGCACAGAAGTGCTGGTAGGTTCAGCCCATGTCCCTTCAAGGTGTTAACAGTGGGCCTGTCATCTTCATTGTCCATGGTCAATGCTCCATCTGGCAGCACTATCGCACTGGCCTGCTGCTGCTGTTCAAATTGTTGCAAGGCCTCCGCGGTGACATCTCTGATTGTGTCACCGATATCATGTATGTTGCCTTTCATCAATGTGATAGGGTCCAACAAGGTCTTGGTCACCTGGGATTTCTTTCTAGGCCCTCCCTTCTCCAGTTCTCATGGGTGCTTAATGCGGGCGAACGTCTGCTGAGGGTTCACGCTGTGCTACTCTCTGTCTTCCTCTTCTGTCTTAAGTGAAGGCGACCACATGCCTTTTTCAGAGCCCCACTCTATGCCACCTATCTGTTTCTTGCCTCCTTTCCTGCTTGTTCCACCTAGGCCTTCTTAGTGGTCTCCTTTTTCCTCTTTTTGACCAGCTACACCATTTTTAGCTTAGCCTCCTCCTTCTACATCGCGGACTTGCTTCCACCCACCGCCAAGTCTGTGATAGTGCGCCACTCCGTTGGTAATTGATCAAGCACTGCATCGATGGCGTCATATGTGGCCATATACTGTAAATCATACCACTTCTGTGCAAGGTCCTTCCGTGCCCTAAGAGATACTCGATGGAAATCATCTTTGAACTCAGCATAGCTATACAGGTTAGCATACACCGTGGGTGATAATCGCGGCTTGCGATTGATGGCCATCCTGATATTCATCTCCATCAAGATCCAGAAGATCTTGCTGTCCCGAACTCACTCTGTGCCCTTGGTCACTGACAGTGAAGCACACTTCCCTACTTCAGGAAGGTCTGGCACGACTGAAGGGAAATGGTTATCTCTGGTATCTCCCATGCTACCAGCATAATTGACAGCAAGAGCCACACATAATGGAATGTATTGCTTTTCTCTTGTGCTTCGCGGAAATTTGCCAGGAACTCTCTGCGAAGGTAGTGCGACCAATTAAACTAGACTCCTTCCATGCACTGCCATGTGAGTGCAACAACAGGCATCGATACCTCATCGTTGCGGCACTTCTTCATCACCTTCCCTACAAGGATCTACTTTGCTACCTTCACAGCGGGGTTGTAGATGCTGGAGATAGTGTAAATGCATGGCTTCTTTACCGACTTAAATTTCTCCTTCATTGACTTTGCGAGAAGCTACTTGCCACCCTTGTTGCTAAATATCATCACTGGATTCTCGCCTGTATATGGCAAGTGCATTATCTGGTGAATCAACATATCTGTAATGGGTATTGGCTCCTCCAGCCACAAACACCCATCATGCACCAAGCACAACAGCTGCTTGATGACCAAAACTATCACCAAGGTGTGGTTATAGTGCGACACCCAGAGTAGGTTAAGAAATCCTACCTTCTCTACCCCCTTAAGCCACCTCCAGGGCTCCAAGGAGGTCATTCCCGTATTTATGTCTATGATGCAGCACATTAGCTGCTTAGTCACCAGGTGTGGGAACTTCTCGTGGTCCACCATGTCCCAATCTTCAAGCTTCAGTATCGGCACCCGTGCCAAACGTGGACTGTTAAAAGCAATTTCATCTGGTAGTAGAGGGGTTTGGAGGGGAGTCTTACTCTCATCAATGTCCTTTGGGACCTTGGATTTAGGTTTGCGTGGAGGGACATACTCTAGAAACCACGTAATAGGGTCTGTACCCTGGGTTTCAACCTCCTTTACTTCAACCCCCACATCCTCATGGTCCATCGAGATGTCTTTGATGTCCTCCTCCTCTGCCTCTAAGTTTATGGCCTTTCCCTTCTCCTATGCAGTGGGTTTTTGTGGGTTTCACCTTGGCGAGGCATGCACTGGTATGGCAATCTGCTTGCCCTTCTTGTCCTTCACAGTCTCCTTGGTTGGGGTTAGCTTCGGTCTCGACATTCTTAGTGACTTAGGGACCCCTTCCAATGCTTCGACAACCTTTGGGGCAGCTTATTCAGCCTCCATATCAATTTCCATGCACATTCTCCTTGGCTGTTGTTTAGTAAATTTAGCGTGTCCTAAATTGCTACATTAATTATCAATATGGGAGTCATAGACTGATGAAGTGTGGCATGCTATATGCGCAAGACAGCCTCTTTCTTACTTTTTTGTCATTTTCAATTTTTATTCTATTTTGGGGGTTTTTATCTTCGTTTATCTCCTAATATGAATGGATTCAGTGCTCCACTAGCCATGTAATTTATGAAGAGAGGAAATTTTTTTTTAGAGTGGCCTTCTTTTTTGCACTTCATACACCACACTTCCTCTCTTACTTCTTTGATTTTCTTTATATCTTGTAACTGCAGAGTCAAATTTTCCAACTGACTATGAATTTGTTGAATACCTACATTGGAATCTCCTATAGGCAAAGCTTCTAATTTCATTTCCAGCTCTAGATCTTTGACTTGAGTTTCTATCTTTTGTTGCATCAAAGAAAATATGATATGTGGAAACAACGGAACTATGAACCATTCCTTATGTTGTTGCAGAGCTCTGTCGAAGCTTACCTAATTTGATAATACCTTGAATCTTTGGTCAAATTCCAAATAGACTTAGTAGGCCTCTATTTGATCTCCTTTAACTTGGTGATGCACTGCGACTCAGACTTCGACTTCTTAAATTCTTTTACTAGCATTGTTTTAATTTCTGCAAATGATTCTATATGATTGCTTGAATACTTCATGTACCATGTCAACTCTCTATCTTGGAATGTCGTGATGAGCTACACCTTCTTTATATTTTCATCATGGATTTGCTTTGTTGTCAATACTGCCTTACATAGAATCTAGAATTGCTTCGGATCCTTCGACCGAGTTCCTTTAAAAACATGTAGCTTAATATCAGCAACCATATTTCTTCTTGTAGGGGGAGGGGGATTCATAAGGGGAGGGATATGAGGGGGTAGGGTGATAGGGAAAACCAAAAGCACCCTGATTATTACTCGATTTTGGCTTCCTCAAAATTTCAGGCCAGAAGGGTGAATATTGTGGAGTTACTTTGGGGTTCTAAAGGAGGCTTTCTTCCCTTTCAGATTCACTCAACATAGGGATATAGTCAATTTCTATGAAGGTCTTCGGATCTTTACCATGAGATCTTTTTCTAGTTTCTACTCTATATATTTTCCCACTTTGCGTTGTTCCACTTTGTTCTTTAGATCTTATCCCAAACATAAGTAATCTAATAATTTGATTGCATTCGTAAAATTCCCTTTTCACACAAAATCATTTTAATCCAAAGTTTCAGAGATCTCAAATACTTACCTCGTGGTTCTTTGAAAAATTATCATTCTACTTCATTGTAGGACACAGTCGAGTCTACTGCGAACTCAGAAATGAATCCTCCCAAGATGCTATTAATCCAGAAATCAAAATCTCTTGAAATCCTATTGTCAGTGCTCTTAAGTCGATGTATCAATTCGGGAGTCCATTCCTTAGGTTCATCTCCTTTAAAATAGTCCTTTCTCTCAATTAACCTTGATATCCACTCGTACAGATCCACATGAACCGAAGAAAATTTCTTATTGATCTTTGAAAATATACTTCTGTAACCAAATTTTAGATGACAGATGAGGACTTCTATTCTCTTGATTTGCAAATTATTGTTCTTTCTATTCTACCCAACCCAACCTTGAATTTATTTCTTCGACGGATGCCACATCCACATATCCCTCAAACAGATCCTGGTCTCAGCAACATAACCATTTTTTGTTTTAGATTGGGCTAACCCAGGTTCAATCTATATGGCACACGAAAAAAACCCTTAAACATTGGCCCTTTCGGCAATGACCTGCAAGCATATCGCAGTCTCACCCAAAGTGGCTATGGGAGGATGTAAAACCAAGTTTCTGCAATCTTGAGGGATGTGAAGATGTGGTATTCATGTCTTTTCTTATACTTAACATTCATAAGTTACTTCTCATTCATACATTGCCTCGCCACATTACATTCATCACTTAAAACATATCATATACATCTATATAAGTTCACTGTACTGAAACAATATACAACTGTAATAAATTGCTACGCTATAAACACATGAAGGCACAAATTTTAGCGTGGTTCATCCCAATGTGGGACTACAACCACAATAACTATTGCTTATAATAGAGAATTTGTATTGCAATAGTTCTTGGCTTGCACATTCAGCTGCAAGTAGTCCACACACTCAGCTACGGACTTAGGCCTCTGCGCACTCAGCTGCAAAGCCTTTCCTTCTTGTCTAAAACCACAACTCCAAAAGATACAACCATTCAATACATTATGTGTTTCTTCTAGACTATCTTCTTCTTTATTATTCATTCATATATATACTATTACATCGAGGGATATATCATCGCAATACCATGGTCCATATACTATGGACTCTCCTAATACAAGCTACTATGGTAAAAAACCATTCATCATTTGCAACATTACATTCTTTTAACAAAAAGGAGGGTCTTCGACTCGCCTCTAAGCCCATATACCACGTGTTATATCTACTGTGATGTCCACTTTGCACTCCACTCGATTCTTTACTTCGCACTCCACTCCACAAAATGTGGAGTCTTCAGCAAAAACTAGGCCAAGTAGAAAAGCACTTTCCTTAATTAATTAGTAGACTAGAACTAGAGTGAGAGAGTCTCAAATAGAGTGATAGTATAAAATAGGGTGGAATAAATACAATTTCCGTAAAAAATAAGCTAGGATTGAGATGAAGGCTCCCACATACAACTCCTAAGTCAAAAATAGAAGGAAACCTCCAAAAATAAGATTGAAAGTCAAAGGATAAGGCTAGTAGGTAAGGGCATAAGATTATGGATAAGGTAGTCTTCTAAATAAGAGGTAATGTGAATAATGATTAGGAACTGTATGGATAAGTTAATGCATAGTAATGGAGATTTAATTTTGACGTCAATGCCCAACTAGTGCACAATCACTTTCAGATTCACTCAACAAAGGGTTATAGTCAGTTTCTATGAAGGTCTCTAGATCTTGGCCATGAGATATTTTTCTAGTGTACTCTATATCTCTTCCCACTTCGCATTGTTCCTGTTTCTTCTTTGGATGTTCTCCCAAACATAAGTAATCTAATAATCTAATTTCACTTGTAAAATTCCCTTTTCATACAAAAAGAATCTTAATCTAGAGTTTTAGAGATCTCAAATACTTACCTCACGATCCTTTGAAAAATTGTCATTCTGCTTCACTATATGACACAGTTGAATCTATCGTGAACTTAGTAATGAATCCTCCCAAGATGCTATCAATCCAGAAATAAAAATCTCTTGAAATCCTATTGTCAGTGCTCTTGAGTAGTTGTATCAATTCAAGAGTCTATTCCTTAGGATCACATCCTTTAAAATAGTGCTTTCTCTCAGTTCACCTTGATATCCACTTGTACAACTCAACATGAACCGAAGAAAATTTCATATTGATCTTCAAAAATATACTTATGTAACCACCTTTTAGATGATAGACGATGACTTCTATTCTCTTGATATGCAATTTCTTGTTCTTTCTTTTCTACCCAATCTTGAATTTCTTTCTTCGACAGATGCCACATCCACATATCCCTAAAAAATATCGTGTTCTCGGTAAATGGAACCATTTGTTGGTTTATATTGGGCTTACCCAGTTTTGATTTATAATGTGCACCAATAAAACCCTTAATCACTGGCCCTTTTGGCAATGACCTGCAAGCATATCGCAATCTCACCTGAAGTGACTATGGGAGGACATAGAACCAGGTTTATGAAGCGTTGAGGGATGCAAAGATGTGGTATTCCTATGTTTTCTTATACTTAACATTCAAAAGTTACTTTGGATTCATACATTACTTTGCCACATTACTTTCATCACTTAAAACATAGCATATATATCCGTAAAATCTCACTATACTAAAACAATATACAATTGTAATAAACTACTACACTATAATAGATAATAAGAAAATAAACACATGAAGACACATATTTTAGTGTGGTTCATCCCAATGTGGGACTACTTCCACAATAACTATTTCTTATAATAGAGGATTTGTACCACACCAGTTCTTAGCCTACGCACTCATCTACAGGTAGTCTGTGCACTCAACTACAGACTCAGGCCTCTGCGCACTCAGCTGCAGAGCCTCGCCTTCTTGTCGAAAACCACAACTCACAAAGAGAAAACCATTCAATGTGTTTCTTCCAAAATATCTCCTTCTTTATTATTCATCCTTATATATACTAATACATTGAGGGATATATCATCGCAGTACCATGGTCCATATACTATGGACTTCCCTAATACAAGCTACTATGGTCAAAACCATTCATCATTTACAACATTACATTATTGTAACAAAAAGGAGGAGTTTTGACCGGCCCCTAAGACCATATACTATATGGTATATCTACTATGTGGTAGACTTCACACTCCACTGCATTCTTTACTTCGCACTCCACTCCACAAAAAGTAGAGTCTTCACCAAAAACTAGGCCAAGTTGGGTTGCACCCAACATCAGGACATATTAACAAAGTTTGGGTAGATGTGGAATTATTTCATTGGACAGACATAGACATGAGAGATGTGAAAGGAGGTTGAAAAACCTATAGAGGCATACATAGAAATTTGTGGGAAAAAAATTGGCACGCCTCAAAATAACATAGAGAAATATGGTCCTTCAAAAATGTGAAGGAAGAGTTTGTGGAAATATGTCCCACCTCCCTCAAAAAGGCCTAGGACATGTTTAGAATTCCTAGAGGAAATGAGGGTGAAGATATTCAAATTATCTAATATATTAATACCTAAAGTAGGCATAGAACCAAAGGATAATTTGTTAAATATAACGAGATGAAAGGATGTTGAAAAATGCAGCAAGAAAGTCTCAATTTGATTTTGCCTTGGTCAAACTGAGAAAAATCGAATTTCCACATATGCAGACAACTTGGATGCAGTTAACTTGTGTGACATGGCTATTATCACTCAGTTAGATCAGTAAATTTGAGTTAGAGGAGTTAGAGTTCAGTTAAGCATGTGTGATTTCTAATTTGTAGCAATCAAGATCATTTATTTCAAGTTGTTTTTAGTTAAACTAGTTCTAACTATTGGAGGAACTAGTGGAAGGTCAGTTGTGCAGTGACACTTCAATCAAACACAATGATCATCTAGTTAACTAATCAATCAACCTAAAATACCTAATGTGTGCATAGAATTCAAGTTCCCCAATTGTGCTGGAGATTCCAAGTTTGTGTAACATTAGTTTTATACTAGTCTTCAATGTAAAGGTGTTACATGCCGTCAGATGATCAATCTTGGGAATTGCGCAAGCATTTTGGAGGAAATTCATAAACAATAGGGGCATAATTTACTTAGGAATTGTGCAAGGAAATAGGATCTCAAGATGAGGTAGGAATTGACTAAGTTTGGTTCAGATCTTCTTAGTGAGTAGAGAGACAGGTTATTCACTTGTAATTTGTGATTAGTTTTACAAAGCAATTGTAATACATCTCTATTCCTCAGATTAATGCAAGCAGGAAAAGCGGTTTTTAGTATATTGTTTTCCTTTGGAAAAATATTATGTGCATGTTTTTTATTTCTCATTGGATGCATTTGATTGATGTTCTAAATTGTGAATTGAATTCCATAGAGCAATAGAGTAAGTTTGTGTCTTGTGATTTTGATTAAAATTTCATGAACAGTTACAAATATACATCATAATTTCTACATGGTATTAGAGTAGGATTCACATTAGAATAGGAATTTTGAAGTTGTTTCCTAGGAGGATCGAATTTGTAGTTTAGTGTAGTAGGATCTCTTTAGAGTTGGGAAAATGACCTTCAATGGGCTGAGACTTGAGTATCCCTTGGAAGGAAGATCAAATTTCATTGCATGGAAGGACCACATGGAGGCGGTGTTGGATGAAAATGGATTGCTAGAATACATCAATACTCATGTTGCAAAACGTTGGCTTAGGGGGTCTTGACCCAGGTTCAGAGTTAGCTATGCCAACCAACAAATCCCTACACTATTGGTCCTTTCAGAAACAACCTGCGTAGCGTAGGCTGTAGTCTCACTCGAAGCAGTATGGGGTGACGCTGGAACCAAGTTTCTGCATCCACAGATCAATGCGATGTCTTTGAGAACCTCATATCTTCCTTCGTGCAGATCGATAAGCCCTTAGGACTCGTTATTGCAACTCTGTTAAAATTGCCTTCTACTTTTCACGAAGGTCTACGATCTGTCTTTTTGGACCCTTAAAAATTGATTTATCCACTTACATGCATCAGAGGACAACCCTATTTTATTGTTCACCCATATCTTCTTAAGTTTTTAGTAAAAATAACAAAATTCATTAGAGTCTTCGCAAAAGTACTTAACCTGCATTTCGTACATTTATCAAGACTTATTAAATAGAATCACGTAACAGTCCATCAAAAATCCACAAAAACATCATTCATTGACAACATATAATATTAACAACAGTAAATAGAAAAATGCAAGAATTCTACAAGAACAATCTTTATTGTTCTTTAGTTCAGGATTACAGACTCAAAACTACCCTGCGCACTCAGGTATAGGGGTCCATGCACTCAGCTGCAGACTTCTACTGAGGCCTCTACACACTCAGTTGCAAAGCCTTTCTTCTCCTATCTTACCCACTTCTTCTTGCTATCACTTCTCTTCTAGCATCCAAGACATCCGCCTTAAACCCTCTAATACACGCCTATTTATAGCCTTTTTCATACAATGCCATGGTATGCGGACCATGAGTGGATCTCAAAACTGACTCATACTTTACATAAAACAACGAGCTAAAACCCCTTTGACTCCTGATCATATACATTCTCCATGTCCACAAATCATGGAGACTTTACATTAATTACAAAAATGTATCAAAAATTAGGTTATTGTAACCCCAAAACTGACCGAGGGGACCCCATCCCAAGAGGCCCCCAACAAAAATATCGAGACTCACCCTCGAGTCACACTGTTGGTGCTACAATCTTATAGCAAAGACCCCCCATCTCCACCTGAATTACTACAACTTCGACAGCACTTTGCATTGCTTCCTACTTGAATTCCCCAACCAGTTTTTCTGTAGCTGGTCCTTCGATTTCCAGCCTCATTGTCTATTATGTCTAGTGCAAGCCTTTAAGCTTATCCTAGATGGTTGTTGTGACTTGATAAGCTTCTTCCAACCATGGATGCAACCTGGCCTTTAGCAAGGCCTCCTTTTTCTGTGCTTCCTCCACCTGTGTTAGGAGTTTCTTTCCTTCCTCCAGTTTAGTAAGGCGTTGCGCTGGTGCAATGGAGCTTATGGTCACCTTGACTTCATCATATTGTTGCTGCAACTCCCTTACTTGTGTATTCCACGTCTGTAGGTTTGGATCCTCCTGCATATTGGTCACCAATACCATTTATTACATGAACAATGCCATACAATCAGAGACTGTGGCATCCAGGGTGGCCACTCCTTCCTTTATCGTGGCTCTGCACCGCTCACGAACCTCAGGCAACGTCATGGGGTGCAACTTTAATTGCAACTCTATGATCTTCATATTGAACTCAAATTGAACTCTTCCAACTTCAGCTTTAGCTTTGCACACACCTGCGGCTAGTTTTCAGATCTTTTCTTCTGGTTGTGCATCCACCGAGATGTGGATCTTAGGGACTATCTTGCATGCCTCAGTGACTGCTAACTCTAGTCATGAACTATGCACTTGCAATGTCTCCTTTTCCTTCAAAGCTTGTGTCTTTTCAGCGAACAACTGCTCATTGTTCACTCTGTACTCGTTGATAAGGTTTAAGGTGCACTGCTCTCGGGCTCTTAATTCATCTTCCACCACTACATGTAGCGTGTGGAGGGTCTCATTGGAGAGCATCACTATATTCAGCCCAATATTCTTGATTATGGTCAGGATAATGTGATCATCAACTAATTCCGGGTGAAGGGACCCATCCGGAAATGCAATAGTCCTAATGTCAAGGGACCTTACTAACTCTGATGCTTGCCTCATCCTTGGTACTAGGCTCACTTGCTCTGCGCTCGCCTGTTCGGTGCCCACTTCTATTCTGCTTGCCTGGATCTGTAGCTCAGGCAGATCCTTTTGGATTCTCCCTAACATTTGCATGTATTGCTACTCGAACTACTGCAGCACCTCAGTTGTGGTATCCCTGATTTTTTCCCCGATCTCATCAAGATCGCCTTCTATTAAGACCATGGGATCCACCTATGACTTATATGATTTCTGCTTTTTCCTTTGACCTTCCTATTGTTCCTTACCACATTTCTTCAAAATGCATGGGGTGCTCTGCCCCTCATCTCCTCCGTTTCCTTTCTCTGAAAGTTCCTCCTCCTCTGTCGTCGGCGAAGGTGAATTTTCACCTTTTTGTGACACATGTTATTCTTGTTCTACCTGCTCCTTTGCAGTGCGCTCTTGCTCCACTTGAGCCTTCTCTGTGGCTTCCTTCTTTTTATGCGCAACCTTCTTAGCTTCCTCCTTACTTTTCTATGTGGCAGAACTCTCCACACCCATGCTTGGTACTATAGCTAAGTCTAACGGGGTGCACCATGCTGCAGGCCACTTCATGATGACTTCCTGCACATCTGTTTCTGTGAACAAATATGGCAAGTTATGCCACTTCTTATACACCCTGTGGAAGTCAACCTTGAATGTTTCATAGGCTAACATCTACGTGAACAAGGTTGGGGACAACCTCAAATGTTGGTTAATGGCCATGCAGAGACTCAATTCCATAAGGACCCAAAATATCTTTTTTTCTATTATTCGCACAGGACCCTTTATAGCCCATAAGGAGGTGAATTTCTCTGCCTCCAATAGCCCTTCTTCAAGCAGAGGAAATTGTCTGTCCTCCGGTAATTCCCATGCAACTAACACAATCGATAGCAACAGCCAAGTGTAGTAGAACAACTTGGTTTCACCTTGGGCCTCTCGGCAATTCTCTAGGAACTCCTGCCAGAGGTATCTTGACCAATTAAATTTTATTCCCTTCACGCACTATGTAGCTAGAGAAATTACAGGCGTCGGAACTTCATCAGTGTGGCACTTCCTCATCACCTTCCTTGCTAAGATCTGGGTGGCTATTTGAACTACGGGGTCTGATATAGACAGAATTGAGTACCCTCGTGACTTCTTCATGAGGTCATAGTCTTTATTCATCTTTCTACAAAGTCCTTTTCCCCCGTATTTCTACCAAACTCCTAGGCCGGGCTCACGCCCACACCACGGATCCATTCCTCCGTCTTTAATGTTGTCACACCTGATTCTACATAGTAAACCCTTCTCATATACTTATCTGTCGCCAAGTGGGGAAACATGGCGTGATCTGCGAGGTCCCAATCCTCTATTTTTAATAGTGGGACCCGGGCGAGCCACAAAAATTCAAAAGGAACCGACTCAGGTAGCAGGGGCATGGAAATGGTGAATTTCTTAGAATCTGGGTCCTTCACCTTTCCCATTCTTGGAGGGATATACTCAGGTAGATTGGTTATGGGTTCTACTCCTTTATCATCGATGACTTTTGTTCCCTAGCCTTCTTCTGCCTCCAGGTCGACTACCCTCTCTGGCTGCTTATCCTTCTTCTGTTTCTTCACTTCAGTATGCTTCCTAGGGTCGGCGTGCACCGACACCAATTTCTTCTGCTTGTCCTTCTTTGTTTTGTCTGCTTGGGTTTCTTTGGTAGGTGTAGGCTTCGACCTAGGTGACCTCGGTGCTATAGGCATAGGAGTCGAAGCTTCCATACTTACAACTTCCAGGGTGGCTCCCTTAGAGGAAACATTGCCACAAGTGCTCATGGTCATAGTAGAACTTTGTGCAAGCATTATCTCTAAAATAAACTTTTGATTTAGCTCATACAACTTAGCAAACTAATGGCTTGTGACTAATCTTCCCAATATGATCGGTTCATATGCAACAGACATCAAATATCACTAGCAATTCTGAGGGTGCAAAGTGTTCTCTATGGGACCGACACACGTAATTTATACGGTGTTTTAAATTCAAATCTGACCGTTCCCCCAAATTTATGACACTTAATTTGTTTTGGTGGTAGATCTTGAAATATTTTCACCTTAAATGGTGCCATCCCACTCCTCTTAACCATCATCTAGCCGTCAAGTCATGAATAGTGACTCCAACCGTCAATTTTATGTTGTTCTGTGTGGTACATCCCTTCATGGTTCAACTTCCTCCATGCAACTTCATAGGTTGCAACTTCATCATTTTCCGCACAGCCTACTCATTGTGTTTTCCTCCAAACTTGGCAGTGTAGATTATAGTCCCGCTCTCCCTTGTAACTTCCTGGAAAAGATTCCCCATTTAGCTTTGCAACCTGAACTATGCCTCCATCTGTAATTTCTTTGATAATATATGGCCCTAGCCAATGCATCTAGAATTTACCTAGAAATTTAGTGAATTTACTATCGTACAACAAAACCAAATCATTTACATTGAATGTGAGAAGCTTGATGTGGAAATCGTGCCATGCTATTTCACATTCCTTCTATACTTGCTGATGAAATCCTTCCAAAAATCCATCCTCTTCAAGCTCCATCATCTGCGTGAGTCATTCCTCCAAGGCCTCGTGATCCACCATACCTGTGAGAGCTGCTATGCATAGACTAGGCACAATATACTCCATCAGCATTACAACCTCTACACCATATACCAGTCTGAATGACATTTTCCCCGTCAGCTTCTTACAAGTGGTCCTATAAGCCCATAGTACTATAGGTACACACACATCCCAGTCATTTCACCCTGCATTGTAGATTTCATCAGTGCATTCTCTAAAATCTTATTGAAGGCTTCAATAGTCCCATTGTCCTGCAGGTGATACAGTGTACTCTTTTGATGGTAGACCTGGAATTATTCAGCCAACCCACTGATCATTTCGTTCAGGAATTGCATACCTCGGTCACTCATCAACACTTTTGTGAAACCAAATATGGTTAAGACATATTCAAACAAAAAATTTGTTTCCGTAGCCCCTGAACAATCCTTAACTAGCTATGCTTCCCCCCATCTGGTCAGATAATCTGTCGCGGTGATGATATAGTGCACACTTGTTTTCTTTCCTGGGGACTGAATTGGCCGAACAAAATCAATCACCCATTTCTCAAATGGCTACAAAGATACTTGAGTTTGTAATGGAAATTCATCCCTTCGCGATGGTATGCTAGTTCTCTGACATGCATCACATTTCGTACAATACACTTTGGAATCCTTGTGCAGCGTTGACCACAATAGGCCTCCGCGCAAAATCTTCTGCGTAGTCATCTTTCCTACATAATGACCTTTCGTAGCTCCCCCATGAGCTTCAGCGAGAATTCTATCCCTCTCAAAATCTGGCACATATCTTCACAATATTTCATCAGCACGCATCTTATACAAATGTCCCGCAATAACTAAAAACTATACTGCACACACTACTAGTTCCCTCTTTCACTGACTTGTATACCCTTCTGGTGCCATCCCCGTAGTCAAGAAGTGAATAATATCTAAAAAATGATTATCTGCTATGCGCACCACAAAGAGCGACGCATCTGGAAACCCTTCCTTCAGATTATTGGGCTCGTCTCCTGTTTTGATCCGTGACAGATGGTCAAGCCCTACATTTAACATCCCTTGCTTCACAATTACTTCAAAGTCATACTCGTGGAATAGTAGCAACCATCTGCATATCTTCCCCCCAAACATAGGCTTATTTACCAGGTACTTCAAGGCAGAATGATCTGTGTACATTTTGAAATGCCCTCCTAACAAATAGTTCCTGAACTTCTACAGTGTGTACACCATGGCTAATCCTTCGCGCTCAGTTGTTCAATAATTCTTCTCGTCCTTATATAATTTCCTAATTGTGAAGGCTATAGGATGGTCCATTTCTCCTTCACCGGCTTGTGATAACATTGCACCCAATGAGAGGCATCCACTTGTACATGGAACTCATTTTTCCAATTGAGACCATTTGTTGGCTTAGGGGGTCTTGACCTAGGTTCAGAGTTAGTTTCTCCAACCAACAAAACCCTACACTACTGGCCCTTTTGGCAAAAACCTGCGTAGCATAGGCTGCAATCTCACCCGAAGCAGTATGGGGGGATGCTGGAACCAAGTTTCCACATCCAGAGATTAGTGTGATGTCTTTGAGCAACTTAGATCTACCTTCATGCAGATCGATAAGCCCTTAGGGCTCATTATTGCAACTGTCTTAAAACAGCCTTCAACCCTTCGCAAAGGTCTATGATCCATCTTTATGGACCCTTAACAGTCAGTTTGTCCACTTATGCACATCAAAGGACAACCCTAAATTAGTGTTCGTGCAGATCTACTTAAGTTTTTAGTAAACTTAATAGAATTCATCAGAGTCTTTATGAAAGTACCTAACCTCCATTGCCTACATTTATTGATACTTATTAAAGAGAATCACACAACATTCGATCAATATTCCAAAAAACAAATCATTCATTGAAAACATATAATATTAACAGTAGTAAACACAAATACGCAAGAATTCTTCAGAAATAGTGTTTATTGTTCTTCAGTTCAGGATTACAGACTCAAAACTACCCTGTGCACTTAGCTACAGGGGTCCACGAATCATAATCATAATCATAAAAACACGCCAATTTTATCCATTCCCTTGGTTTTCTCTTCTAAATTAGATAAAATTCAACCACTTAAAAATATTCTCTCTGATTTTATCAACCCGATGAACCAATTCATGCCAAATTTGGATTTTTGGAACTTGAGTTTCATGTTGAATTTGTGGCCCTTTTTCCCCTCACCTTTTCAAGAATTTAACTTATATATTTGAAAAAATTAGCATTACTAGACTGTTCTCCTCATTTCTATCTTTCCAATGAGTTATCCAATGCCTAATTTGATGCCCTGGAATTCAAGATATGGCCTCGAGAAGTCGACACTCAATTATAATTGACTAGATCTATGCATTAAATGTGGCCTTTGATTTAAATACCAAATACATAATACCACATGCATGGAAAATGAAAGGTTTAGAGATTTTATATTATTTTACGTGTTTATTATAGTTTGTGTGAAAATATGAGGAAGCTATACTAGAGGTTGTACATGATAAATTTTTTGATTGCATGAAGAATTAAAATGAAGCAATAAAATTTAATAAGGTCAAAGTTCAACCTTTGGGAGAAAAATATGAGTGAGGTAGTGATTAGTTGAATAATAATTAGATTACTCCTTGGGGGAAGCTTGATTGGTTAATCTGATAAATGTGAAATCATTGAAACTTGAAATAACCAGGTTCAAATCCCCCCTGTTGTGACCTGGGCTATAGGGAGGAGGACATATCATAGCTTCCCAGGGGTTTACTGGTAGTTACGTGTCAAGCGAGCTTCTTGATTCCTCTAGGTCACCACAAAAATAAAACAATTATATTAAATAAAAAAATAAACCACCTTGCTGCTAAACTTTCCCTGGGCCTTGACTCCATGGCCTAGTATCACCTTGTTACACAATATTTCGTCACGCCTCCTACACTTCCTTATGTCATACCCGAAGTGCCCAAAACTTGGCAATCATGTAGTGCACCCATCCTAATATGAATCTCAGATCCTCCCTAAAATATTGATGAAAAATTCCTTGAGCCTTCCCTAGAGAAAAGGAGCTCTAAAACCCTAATTTTAGCATCATCGTGACCCTGACACTGGAAATCTGTGCTGATCGCTAGTTGCATTATACTAGCCTCATGATACCAATGCACTTTTGGCTTCGATACCCATGATGATTCCTAACTGGAAATGTTTCCCAAAGAAGACAAGAAGCTTCGTGATCTAGAGGCTTCCAGAATGACGAACTGGAGGTTATTCAGTGTGAATGAGGTCAGGCTCTCTAAAATTGGCACTTTGGTATTATCCCTATGAGCTACCTCCTTGAGATGAGGGCCTTATCCTATGTTTGGAGAGATCCTAACTCCCTTTCCCTGCCTATATATTCATCTTTTCCAATCCCCAAATGGTTGGTCTTTGAGTATTTTCACCCTTATGTTGAGATTGTGCCTACATGCTACTCATTTGGCTTGGAGAAGGAGTGCTTGGAGAGCTTTAGCTTGGAATTGGACATTCACTCAAGGAGATCTTATTGACATCAAGGCTTGGTTGTATACTTCCTCCATTATTCTATTAATATATACAACAATTGGTTCACTTTCCATAAATGTGTGTGTTAATGCATCATTTATCTTAATCCTCCTTGATCTGTTAAGTGGATTACTTTTGATTATGCTATTTTTATGCATATGATTTTTTGTGTCTTTGATATTTTGTGTAGGCATTCAAATGCTATGAGCAATAATACTGAGCCCAAGGTGCAAGTGGTTTGAGGTCTTGAACAAAGGATGACATTATAGCATCAGAATGAGGTAGGTCATCTTCCTCTTCTCTCATTTAAATTGTAATTTAGGAAAGTGTCTTGTAGATTGTCACGTAGGTTGATAGTCCCACTCATTGGGCTAGAGGGATCATCTCTATCCACAGAGAGGATTTACCTAGACAATAAAATGGCAGCTCCACTGGGGAAATGATAACCCTTTCCATCCATTCCTTCAATCAGATTCTCTGGTGAGTTTGACCAACCATAAGTTTCTTGGCTTCTTTGCATCACTGTAGCTATTTGCAATCACTAGTTCTTGCTTGAGGACATTTAGTCTGCTCTGATCTTGAAGTTTTTTATTTTCCCTTACTTTTCTCGCCCATCGTGTTTTATGTTCCAACAGTAGCACTGTTATCACTTATTTTTTAATTACAGCCACACTAATCTGCCTTTCATTTCCCTTTTGCCTATAACGGGCGTGTTGATCCCTGAGGATAGAAGAAATATTGGGGATTCTTCTTGTTTTCAGTATTTTTGGCGTCTGTCAATGATTTTCTAGTGCGACTACAGTGTATTTGTCTTGATTGTCATGCTTTTATGATTACAATTCTCTCCTAACCCTGTTAATGTGTGTTTGAAGCTTGATTTCCTTCTAGGGTTTTTAGGATTTCTAGGTCAACCGCTACTCATTGCTTGGTCTGCCTCTCTGAGATTGATTATTTCCATTCAGGAGTCTTCCTACAATCAGGACATATTTTTCAAGTTTCTTTCGGTTCATTGATGTGAAATTGTTGTTTTAATTAGTGTCGAGTCATATTGATTCTTTGAAAATTTCTTTTGTTCCATTGCCAAGCATAGATTACAATTGTTTGCTTTGGTAAGACTGAAAGAGAGTACTTGTTTTTATTTTTTGTTCCAGAAAGAAGAAGTGAAAGATTTCTTCATTTAAGTATTTTTTGGAACATTTTTGCATTCGAAACCATAAAGTGAAAGAGATTTTCATTTTCATTGTGTTAGATTGCATTTTTCCTTTGCTCATTGCATTAGTTTGCATTAGTGCATCTTAGTGAAAGAAAAGTGATTTTTGTTTCTCTTAGGATCGCATCTTGGCATTGCATTTGTTTGTGAAAGTGAAAGATTAGATCTCATTTTTTCATTTTTCATTGGAATGATAAAGAGTTTTGTTTTAAATGCATCTTGCTTGTTTGTTGCATTATTTGGTTGTCTCTATTCCTTCAATAGTATAGCCTTCATCAAATGAAAAGATTTAATTTTTATCATTTAGTTACATTATAGGAATTCAGATGACATTGTTGAGCCATCAAATTGAAACTTAATTCAAGATAAAATTAAAATTTACCTCAATTAACCTAAGGAGCATTTGTCACCTAACACAAATATCTAGAGGTACAGGCTAGAGATGTGTTCTGGCGTCTTTACACTTAGTAGTTGTAGTTAATTGTCTGCAATGCATCCCAGGGGTGAAATCCCGTCCCAGTAAGGAAGTATATAGAAGGTTCTCTGGTACTTTCGGGTATATAAGGGGCACTTCAGTATGGTAAGTATATAGGGACGCTCTCATCAAATGGTTCTGCATTAGACAACTGTTGGGCGCGGGACCCCCCAAGGCAAGTTTTGAGGCTTAAAGTCCATATTTTGACCAAATCCTATGTAAAGACTCCGCGTTTTGTGGGTGCAGAGCGCAAAGATTGTAAATGAGTCATAAGGTTTTCTGCCCTCATTTTTGTAATGTAATGCCAGCTTTAAAAATCTACCCATGGTCCGCGAACCATGGGATTGTATAAATAGAGCGAGGCTCTAAGTTGTAAAGGAGAGAATCAATGGAGAAAATAAGAGAATTGAGTCTTATCTAAGTGTAGAGTCAAGTATTTGGGTTGTAGAGTAGGAGAAGGCTCTAGAGCTAAGTGTGCAGAGGCCTAGTAGTCCGCAGCTTAGTGGACATTCCCTTGCAGTTGAGTGCGTAGAGCGGGTCAAGTCTGTAACCTTTGGAGAAGTAATAAAGAGAAGTTTTACATCATTTCTGTGTATCTTTTTCCTATTTTGTGCATCGAATGTATGTGATATAAATTGCATTTCTATTGTTTATATGATGCGCAAACTTATATGAATGTGTTGATAAAGTGAATATAAGACAAAGTATCTATTTACACAGAGATAACTAACTATTATAAGAAGATAAGTAAGATCCACGGTATAACTTGGGGAAGTAGCGCAGATTGCCTCTCCTTTTAGCTGACAAAGGGGAAAAATGTCAATGAAATTAACAAGTGGTTTTCAGACTGAAAGTCTTGACGACATCAGCGAAGCAGCCAGTGGGCATCTTCATCAGCTAGTGGGCAATCATCATCAGAAAATACGCCAGTGGGCATTCATAAAATTATGTCAATGGACACCGGATGCTATTTTCAAGCAAAGGACAGTTGGATCCTTTTGTGGCTTGGCACATAATGGAGTTTTCAAGCGACATTCAGAGATGAATCAGACATGCAGCTGATTCATGTTCTCTTCAGATTTGAGTTTTTTTCAGCATGCAGCTTTTGCAGTTTTTTAGGCAAATGTTTTTGAGGATCAACTTGAGAACTTAGACGATGGTTCCTTGTTCGTTTTGGATTTATCATTGAGGGGGGGAATGTTAGCCTCACTCTCTTAATAATCAATTAATAAATCCAAATATTAAATTGAATTAATAAAATCATGAGAACTCGTCAAACTAAGGAGTCTAGTTTTGGATGAGAGATTCTCTCCAACTAGCTCTCCTAAATTAGTGTGTAATTTGAGAAATTGTCTCAACCAGGTGAGTCTAAGATAGACACACTATCTTCAGACCACTTTCTCATGTATTTAAATGTATTATTAAATTATTTGAATAAGAGGGAATTACATGAGTATGAGAGACCACATGATGGCTCTCTGCCTTTTCCACCAGTTTAGTTTTTGTGTGTTAATTTGTTGTGCATATGGTTATATGGCTGTGTGATTTTTCTTCACTTTTATGGGAATCCTAGTTCATTTATTTCTTTTGGAAATAATGCTGCTCCCTATATGGCGACGTTGTCCCTTCCTGGATTGACCATTGGTCTGCCAATTTGGTTATTTTCAACCTTGGTGTTTCCGAGTGTCCAAATTGTTTTTCAACCAAGTTCTCCTCCACCTGAACAACATCAACCTCATGTTGATGCTAAAGTTGACCCCCCACCTTCTTTGCATCTTTCTTCACCCGATTCTTCCTCTTCACCTGGTGAAAGTCTAGATTCTAGTAGCTAGGAAGCTAAGAAGAAGAAAAGAGGACGAAGAAGAAGAAGCAAAATAAGCAAGGGGGCAACCAAACAACTATTGTTATGGATGTAACTAATGTAGAAAAATATTCCAACCAACCCCGGAAAGTAAAATTCCCTTGCATTTTATGTAAGGGTGACCACCTTCTTTGGAATTGTCCTAGCATGGCCAAGGTCTTAGAAGTGTGGTCCACAGGTTCGCATCAACCTTTCTCATCAACCTCTGGAGATCATGCTAGTGATAAACCTTCCACTAGTAATAATAAGTCTCATGGGAAAAAGGGAAAATTCAAATTTCCTTGTAAGTTGTGTGAAGGTAATCATCCCATTCACCTTTATCCTCTTTTGGATGAACCTTCCAAAGAGTTGGAAAACCTTACTGCTTCCAAACCTCACCTTCCAGCTGGTTATCGAAAGCTTTCCCCTAATCCTTCACTAGTTGATCCAATGATTGATCAAAAGTCATCTTTGGTCAACCCCACTCTCTCTGAAAGTAAGTCTCGTGAGTTCATTCTTGACCATCCATTGTTTGAGAAAATGATAGACGTGGCTCTACCTTTAGTTAACCGTACCTCTCTGGTAGAGAGTGAACCTCATACTGCTTAGGTTCTTCTAATTTCTTCAATTTCCAATGAACTGGAGGTAAATCCTCCCATTCCCGAGGTGAATGAGAGCAGTTCTCCTATCCCCATAGTGCAAGAGGGAATCTCTCACATTTCTACAACATCCCCTTCGAGTAATTTAGTCACTTATTTTTGTTGGAGTTTACTGGCAGGATATCATCTTCTGTCTTATGTGCATTTCCATATTACAGTACATGTTTACCATATGGTCGTACCTAGCATGGTCATAGATGAGGGTGCATATGTTAGCATCCTATCCTCAACTGCTTAGCAAGATTTAGGTTCTCCTTAGCTTGTCCCCATCACCCAGAATCTGTTAGTTTTTAACAAGGAACCAGTCAAACATCAGGGATCCTTCCTAATTTACCTATTACTTTGGGAGGGAAGACTATATATATATATGCGATGGTTGTCCAAGGACCTTTAGATTTTAATATACTCCTTGGCTGTGACTATGTTTACATCATGGGAGCTCTTGTTTCCTCCCTCTTTCACATGATGTGTTTCCCGCATGAAGGAAACATTGTGATCATTGATCAGCTTACATTCATTGGTCTTGAATCAAATCCCCATCAACCATCATCCCTAAATGGTTCTTATGTGCAAGCAGTATCACCCCCACCACAGGTTAATTACGTGGCCACCTATTCCATGCCCACATCTACCAATGATATAGTAGGTGATGTAACACATCATGTACTAGGGGCATTGGAGCCCAATTTCTCATTTGGATCCCTGGACATGTATCCCTTCGAGAGTGCTTTTCTCCCATATGATGATAACCTCTTGGAAGCCATGGCCTCTTTTGGTTCATAATCAAGTGTTTGGACCAAAGATCCTTGTCTTTTGTAAAGCTCATTAAAAAATGAAATAGGTTCCCATGAGGATAGTTCTTTTACTATGTCAACCTTGTTAAAAAATGAAATAAGGTGTCATGAGCATAATTCTTTTCTTGTGTCAAGCTTGTTAAAAAATGAAACAAATCCCTTTCCAATTCGAGTCTTTGATTAGATCTCGTAAAATCTCAGTCAAGTCTTTAACTTGATCTCGTAAGTAAAACTTCATTCCATCCACCTGTGAGTAACCACTAGTCTACTTAGGTGAATGAAATTAAGCTTGGGGGGCATGTACCTTGAATTTAGTCATTATGCTAGGGGCATGCAAACTTATCTCAAGAATAGTTTATCTCTGTTTCAACATTGTGTAAAAATAAAACCAATTCAAAGAATAATGTTTTCTCATGTTTCAAGCTTGTGAGAAAATGAAACCATTCCCACTTTACATCTCATGATTGTCAATTTTATCGACCAACTTTTACTAGATGAGCATTGGTTTTTCCATTCCACCGCGACCATCTCTTTAGCTGATCATACACTTTCACTTAGTTGTTTTACCCTTACCTGAGGAACATCTATCATGAGTGGCATTATTAGACAACCTCTTGACCTTTACATGTTTTGAGCAATCCCATCATGACTAGAACTAGTTGTTATCCTTTTATACCACTTGTTCTTCTAGGTGGAGTCATCTTTAAGCTCTTTTTTAAACCTCTAAATATGAAAAGATTGCCGAGTACTTGTCATTTTGAACTTGTTAAATTAAATTAATTTACATCATATGAGTATAAGTTTATCCCTTTTTCAGGCGGGGATCGACCATTTACGAAAAAGGAACACCTTGATCGACTTGGTCAAGAGGTTCTCTCAAATATTTATTTCTACCTTTTCGAGTTCGAGAGACAAATTACGAAAAGGGACTTGATGGAGTTTTTCTTTTTCGTCTCCTTTTCAAACTCTCTAAATATGAAAAAGACACCGAGTTACTCTTACATCAGGCTCATAAAAATTAAATGACGAAATACTTGCCACCATGACGAGCCGAATTTTCTCCTTCCTAGGACTCGTAAAACGTACTAGGATGGATTCATTCGAAGAATGAACTTATATGAAAAGCATATGCTATCCCCTTCAATATTGTGATTAAAAATAATTGCGATACTCACTAGAAATAGTGGGGAAAATGAAAGTGAAACATCCCTTGTATAGGCAGCATGTCGCTCTTGAACATGAAACTTATCTGTTTCTCATGTTAGGTTTGGGATATCCTCACTTAGTAACTTGTATTTCCAGGTTTGGGTGATCCATTTTTCCTCTCATCTGACTATTATATTTTGTCATCATGACCTTTGGTATTATGTTGAGTCAGATGCTACCACACTCTGGAGTCGTGTCGTCGATGTTCAATAGAAGTCCTGTCTACCATTCATTACCTATACATTGTCTGACGCTTTCCTACAGTCTTGGATCCTATTCATTCATTCCACTTTATTCCTTGTTTCATGTTGATGATGGGGGGATCATTATGGCCTTCCTTCTACAGGTCACTTCCTGTTGACTTCAACTCATTATCCAAGAATATGACTTAGAAACTCCCTTTTAGTACCTTGGAGCTTGCATGCCATAATGGAAAGTTCTTTGCATCTAACGATAGGTTTTCACTATTGACCTTTGATTGGGTGATTCCACGAGTGTTCGACATCAGCTTCATTTTCACATTCACGGATTTTACTATTGTACCTTGAGGACCATTTTCATTATTGGTGGTTCCTCTCATACCTATTAACAGTCCACATCATTATCTAGCAATGAGGTGGTTTTCTAGCATGTTCGACTTCGACACATTCATTCACATATTAGAATGTGTACATTGATCGGGTTGGGATGGAGCACAATACCCTTAGTTTTGTCGAATATCATCAAGCTGTGTGGAGCTATGTATTGTTCATGATTTTACACATGTTTCTTCTATACAGATGGTTGTGACCATACCGTGGCACTTTATATTTTCTATATCAAGTGGCTACATCTATACCTTGTGTGATGCAGGAAAGTGTTCCCTCTGCGGACAGAGGCAACCCCTCTAGCCCTAGAGTGGGTCTAGTCAAAAACAAGGACAGATGAACAATAGCTTTCCTTAAACAGTCATAGTTGGAGGCCTACCTCAACCGGTGGTCGATCGAGTTCCGTTGCGCTCCTCCAGCTTCCGCTTCCTTCTCCTAATGAGTAATCAACCTGAAACAATGCAAAGGAAATACAAAAAAGCACGTAACCGGAACAACAACGATCTATTTACTCACAAAGTCAAGAAGTCATGAGCTATCCAGTACATTACATACAAGACATAGGAAAACATCATTGGTTGCATTAATTATGAAATAAGAGTAAGCTTACAACCAAAGTCTTGATGTCACAAGCCTACTCAGAGGGATCCAGCCAGCATGTTCCTCAAGCATTCACTCTTAACGATGGATCTCCCAACATACAAGTCTCTCTCACTCACAAGTTTTACACAAGATTAAGGTCACTTCACAACCTTCCTCAATTTATCAACAATCCCACACTTGTCACACTCACACCAGCTATCTAGCAAACTCACAAATACTAACAGCACTATCAACAACCACTCCAAAGAATAAGAACTCCAAAAACTAGTAGCACATAGCAATGGTGAGAGTTTAAATAGGAGAAGGAGTCTCCATGAAAGGTGGAGGGGTGAGCTTATCTCCAAGGAAGGTAGCAAAAATGACAGAACAACCACGCCAGAGAAAGGAGGGTGACATAAACTAGGCCAACAACCAGGTCTGGAGTCATCTGGAAGGCCGACTGTTGGAACAAATTTTCCCAATCTGGATCATCGCAGGCACATAACTGGCCTTGCACGCTAACATCGCTATTGAATAACGTAGCTAGTCAGGTCATCGCTGGAGACTGCAAGAGACAGTCGCGCTGGCACATAAAATTGGACCATCGCGGGAAACAAGTGTACTTCCGCGATGGTAGCGCTTCTAGGCTGTTTTGGAGCACCCTTTAGTGTGTTTATTTAGCCAACAGACACGATGAGGCAGAAACCTTTGGAAAAGTGGATCATTTGGCAACATCAGAGAGCATTTGTCTAACATGAGCATGTATGACTTGGACACATGGCACAGTAGGAATACTGGAGAGAATACAGTGACAAATTACTGTGTAACAGATGCCCCCTAAAGTATGAAGCCCGAGAGAGAGGGAGGGGTGAAATGCTTTACGAAACTGACTGAACTGGAACACCATCTAGAAGAACCTGCACACAAGCACAACTAATATCTCTGATAATGAAGTACATGTAGTCTAGGCATGGGCGCAGCCATCCAAAAGACATACGAAATAGGTCTCTGGTATGGATGCAACCATCCAGCTAATGAGACCATGATGATGATAAAGGTATGGTCGCAGCCATCCATGAAGACTCAGGTATGGTCGCAGCCATCCATCAATGAGTCATGTAATCATAAACCCAATCCACGCAGCCTGAACATGTGTAATCTGAGTTCGGGGTCTTGAACCCATCCGATCATAGTACAAATTCTAACATGCGAATAGATGTGCTGAGGTCGAGCATGATAGAACATCGCTTGATTACCGGTCAATGATGGAAACCGTTAACAAGCGCGAGAGAAACCACCAATAATGCCAATGGCTCTCAAGGTACTGTCTAGCACAATCCACAAAGTGTGAAAAAGGAGCTGAAGTCGAACACTCGTGGAATCACCCAATCGACGACCAATGATGAAAGTCGACCGTTAGGTGTGAAGAACTTGCCATTGAGACATGCAAGCACTAAGGTACCAAAGGGGATCTCTAGATCAATCTCCTAGATAATGAGTTGATGTCGACAGGAGATGACCCGTCGTAGGAGGGCCATAATGTTTCCCCCATCAACGACACGAGATAAGGAACAAGTGGTAGATGTTGAAACAAAGTATCAGAGGAGAAGGCGAGGGTGTAAACTACAGAAGGATTATACTCTTGAACACATCGATGACACGACTCCGAAGGGTGGCAGCATTCAGATACCAAGGGATCAGAGGCACAATGGAGATGGCATGAATCGGATGGAATGAGGCTAGAATGATAACCAAAACCTGCGGAAGGCCAAATGACGATGTATGGATGTACCAATCCGACAAGAAGCAAAATGTCGATGTTCAAGAGTGACTAGCCGCCATAGACAATCAATGATAAACCTGTTGTTGAGTCCAACCTAGTAATAGTTTAACGAGCCCTAGGAAGGAGAAGCTCGAGTCTTGTCATGGTGACGAGTCCAATGTCATCAAGTTTTAACGAGTCTGACATAGGTTAAACTTGGAGTCTTTTTCATGTTTAGAGAGTTTGAAAAAGACATGGAAAAGAAAACTCCAGGGGGGTCCTTTTTCATAAATTTTTGTCTCTCGAGCCCAAAAAAGTATAAAATGATACTCAAAAGAACTGCCCAACCATTACGATCGAGGAGTACTTCTCGTAACTAGTGACTTCGACCCGAAAAAGTAGAATAGTGGTTGAAAGCACGTCGTTTCATAACCGATAACGAGCTTGAAGCGACAAAGGCCCAACAATCCTTTTGTGTTTAAACGGTCAGAAAAGAGCTTAAAGGCGACTGCCTCTTATTTCTTTTAACGAGTCAAGAGGAATAACTCGACAATATTTTCGTCTTTAAATGGTTAGAAAAGAGGTGAAAGCAGACCTCCATTTTTATTCTCTTTAACGAGTCAAAAAGGGAAAAATAATTGGCAATCTTTCCATCTTTTACGAGTCATAAAAGAGCTTAAAGGAGACTCGTCCTAGAGGAATGAGTGGTATAAAGGGTAGCAACTAGTTCCGGCAATGGTGGAACTGCTCAAAACATGTAATGGTCAAGAGGTTGGCTAATAAAACCACTCATCGTTGCGGTTCCTCAGGAAAGGAAAAATAATCAAGTGAAAGCATATGATCAGCCAAAGAGATGGTGGTGATGGAATGAAACAACCAAGGCTCATCCAGCAAAATTTAGCGGATAAATGGAAATCACGAGATGTAAATCAGGTATGGGTTCATTTTTACACAAGCTTGAACCATGGAGAACTCTGCTTGGATTCAGTTTCATGTTTACACAAGCTTGAAACGAAAAACTATGCTTGTTATAAGTTCTCATGCCCCTAGCATAATAATGAAAATCGAGGTACATGCCCCCCAAGCTTCATTGCATTCAGCGAGGTGGATGGAATGAAGGTTCATTTTCGAGATCTTGGAAAGACTCAACTTGGATTTTACGAGATCTTAATCAAAGACTCAATTTGGAAAAGGAGGAGTTGTTTCAATTTTTTAATGAGGTTGACACAGTAAAAGAACTATCCTCATAGCCCTTGTTTCATTTTTAACGAGGTTGACATAAGATCAAGAAACTATCCTCGGGCACCTTGTTTCATTTTTTACCGAGGTCGACACAAGAAAATAACTATCCTCAACACTCCTTGTTTCATTTTTTAACGAGGTTGACACAGGAACAAACTATCCTCGTGACACCATGTTTCATCTTTTAACGAGGTTGAGACAGGAACAAAATATCCTCGTGACACCTTGTTTCATTTTTTAATGAGGTTGACACAAGATCAAAACTATCCTTGGACTCCTGTTCATGGGCCACATGAGAACATGGCTCCCAAGAGGTCTTCGCGGGATGGAAGAGACGCACTATGGGAGGAATACATGTCATGATGCACCAATGACAAATCGGGTTCCAAGGCCCCCAGTACATGATGTACGAGACCATTTGCATGATCATCAGCAGAGGCGAAGACGGAACGGGTAACCACATAATTGACTTGTGGCAAGGAAGGCACTGCTTGCGAGCAAGAACCGAGAGGGGATGACAACTGCGTAGGAGGCACCGGGGGATTGAAGAATGATAATTGATATATGGTCACCATTCTTCCATCGTGTGGAAAACAGACCACACGGAAAAGTGAAGAAACGAGGGCCCCCATGGCATAAACATAATCACGACCAAGGAGAAGACTGAAATCTAAAGCACCTTGGACAACCATCACATCGATACAGACGGTTTTGCCCCCCAAAGTAACAAGAAACTTTGGGAGGATCCCTAAAGGTTGATTGGTTCCTCCATCAAATGCTTACAGATTCTGTGCAACTGGCACAAGATGTGGGGAGCCAAAATCTTGCCAAGTGGTGGAAGGCATAAGACTGACAGATGCACCCTCATCCAAGACAATGCTAGGTACTGCCTTATCATAGGCATGTACTGTAATCTGGAAAGGCACATGGGATGGAAGGCAGAAAGTAGTCAAATGACTCCAGTCAAAAGTAACGGCCAAACTACTTGGTGGGGGAATCGTATGATTGCCCCCATGCTCCACAGGAACCGAAGAAGGACTCCCAAGATTAGCTGGGATAGGAGATTCATTTTCGAATGCTGGAAAATCTGATGAGATGAGAAGAACATGAGCATGACACTCTTCGGAGACAGAGTGATCAATAGATGGTGAACCTAAGTCGACACTCTTTCCGACCAATGGTTGGTCTGGAACAGGCTGAGCACAGCCAGGCTCGGAAGAAGGAGGACGGACAAGAGAAGAATCCAATTCAATCTCTTTGTCAATGGAGGGAGGGTCTGAAGAGAGCCTCTGATAACCAACAGGAAGTTGGGGTGAAGAAGCTGTAATACTTTCCAAAACGGCGGAAGCTTTATCCATGGGCGGACAAAGGTGAAGGGGATGGTTGCCTTCACATAGCCTACAGGGGAATCGAATCTTCCCTTTCTTCTTACCATTTCCAGTTGATAGGGTGGCATCGTCATGAGCTTCAGAGGATGATGAGGGATGAGCCAGATCATGAGACCATACTTCTAAGATCCTTGGAATTCCAGGACAATCACGAAGAATATGGTCACCCTTGCACAATTTACAAGGAAACTTAACCTTTCACAAAGGAGCAGAAGGTGGTTCATCTTGGGATGGACTTGGAGCAGTAACTACACAGGTGGCCTTGGATTTATCAGACTTCTTCTTCTATCTTCTTCTTCTTCTTCTTAGGCTCCTGGTTACTTAATGTGAAACTTTCACCAGGTGAAGGAGGAGAGGAGGAGGAGGAAACAGGGGAAGAAGGCATAGGGTCAACCTTGGAATCAACATGTCTTGGTCCGGACGAAGGAGACGGTGGAACAGGATTCATGACACTCGGGACCACCGAGGTTGAAAACAACCAAACGGGAAAACCGATGGTTAACCCAGGCAAGGACAGTGTTGCCATATACGGAGCACTAGCATTTCGAAAAGGAGGAAATGGACCAGGGTTCCCATCTAGGGGAAGACCTTGGCCGGTAGACTCGGGGACTATTGCCATCAGGAACGAGCCTGAGAAACACTCTTCTCACAACCAAGAACTCGAACTATTACCAGGAATATTTCATGGGCAGTAAATTTTATGACACAGGAACAAAACTTGACCTTTTCATGTTTCAAGAGTCGAGAAAAGGAGGAAAAAGTGACTCTATATCTTTCGAGGTTTAATGAGCCTGAAAGAACAAGTGCTCAGATGGACCTTTTCTTTTAGGGAGTCTTAAAAGGAATGAAAGTGACTGCTCTGGAGAACTAGGTAAAAGGTTTACCAGAAAAATCCGTAAAACTGCATATACACCTTGGCAGTCATATGAAAACCAAGGACTTTCCGTACGACAGTCAATCTTCCCAAATTTTGTGTTCGGTGCATTACGACTTGTAAGGCGGCAGACATGGCTTCCTATGGATAAAGGATGATAACCTAGTGTGGTCTCCCAGCATATACTCGACGGTACATGGGAGCACAAGTCCGTGCTAGACCACTATTGAGTCACAGAAGGAGGAATCACCCAACCTTGAGTGGAAACAAAAGTGACTAGGTTTAACGACGTTGGAGCACGTCTCTAGCCTAGACCTCTAAATGTGTGCGTTATGTTCCAATGCGTTGTTAGATTTATTCAGTTCATTTTAGAGTTGATCTTGGATTATGTTTAAGTTTTCAGGCCTTACCTTATGTATATAACAGAACCTAGGATGCAGCTACAATGAATGAAATATCCTTTTTTTCGATGAACACCTACCTATGGGAGGGTAGAGAGATCATTCCCAAACCAAGAAAACCAAGACAACAAAACAGTCACTCAATGCAAACAGACATCATTTCCTAAAGTGCACGGATACTACTAATGAGAGATTTAATCATTCGCTTTTCAATATACAACTTGAAATGAAAATTCACTTTCACTTTCGCGTGTTAAATGAAATGCAATCTTTTGATTTTGATGTCTCTTATCTAAAAGAAACCAATGAGCAACAAACAAATGTGGAAAAACAGTTGATCCAAACAATTGTAATCTATGTCCGGGTAGTGAAGGGAAATCGAATCAATGCCGAGATTGGTCCAATAACAATCACTAAACAATCAACCAAAAGTAAGCAAAGGGAAGGCTCAATCAAACCAATAGCAAGCAGCAAACGAATCCTTGCAAACAAGAAACCAAGCAAAATTAACCCAAAAGACTTGAAACAATGAAACTAGGTCACAAAGCAAGAAAAACAAGATTCATTCAACAAAGCTCACAAGAGAGTGCCTTGACCTCTAAATAGTGAAAAACAAGTTATCAAACAAGTGAGAACAACAAGGGACTAGCAAGACTGATGGATTCAGGAGGCAAAATTGAAAAAATCAATTCTACAGCAATCAGCGCGGGTGATACAAAAGCAACAAGCGCTGATAAAGAGCACACCGCAACAATAAAGCGATGCTAGCGTGGAAGTACACGACTTTTCCACGATGGTCCGATTTATAGAACCGTCGCGACCGTTAGGCGTAATTACGCGATGAACAGGATACTACAAAAGGGGTGACGCGATGACAGCACGACTGTTATATTAAAAGCCGCGATGATGTTCAAAATAGTAACAAGTGAACCAAAAACTCCCAAATCAAAGACAATCAATCTTTAATCACATAAGGGCATTTCCCAGATCAGGCCAGGAAACTCAGAAGACTGGTAACCAATCCCCAAAACTTCAAAAGGGACCAAAAAAAATCAAGACAAGAGTAAGCAAGAAAAGAACAAAGGCCAAAGATCCCCAGTGGAGTCGCCAATTTGTGATGCAAGAAAATGTTCCCTCTGCGGATAGAGGAAATCCCTATAGCCCTAGAGTGGGTCTAGTCACAAACAAGGATAGATCAACGATAACTTTCCTTAAACAGTCATAGCTGGAGGCCTACCTCAATCGGTGGTCGATGGAGTTTTGTTGCGCTGCTCCAGCTTCTGCCTCCTTCTCCTAATGAGTAATCAACCTAAAACAATGCAAAGGAAATACAACAAAGCACGTAATCGGAACAACAATGATCTATTTACTCACAAATTCAAGAAGTCATGAGCTATCCAGTACATTACATACAAGACATAGGAAAACATCATTGATTGCATTAATTATGAAGTAAGAGTAAGCTTACAACCAAAGTCTTGACGTCACAAGCCTGCTTAGAGGGATCCAGCCAGCATGTTCCTCAAGCATTCACTCTTGACGATGGATCTCCCAACATACAAGTCTCTCTCACTCACAAGTTTTACACAAGATTAAGGGCACTTCACAACCTTCCTCAAGCTATCAACAATCCCACACTTGTCACACTCACACTAGCTATCTAGCAAACTCACAAATACTAACAGCACTATCAACAACCACTCCAAAGACTAAGAACTCCAAAAACTAGCAGCACATAGCAATGGTGAGAGTTTAAATAGGAGAAGGAGTCTCCATGAAAGGTGGAGGATTGAGCTTATCTCCAAGGAAGGTAGCACAAATGACGGAACAGCCATGCCGGAGAAAGGAGGGAAACATAAACTAGGCCAACAACCAGGTCTAGAGTCATCTGGAAGGCTGACTATTGGAACAAATTCGCCCAATCTAGATCATCGTAGGCACATAACTGGCCTTCCATGCTGACATCGCTATTGAATAACGTAGCTAGTCAGGTCATTGCTGGAGACTACAAGAGACAGTCGCACTGGCACATAAAATCGGACCATCGCGGGAAACAGGTGTACTTCCGCGATGGCAGTGCTTTCGAGCTGTTTTGGAGCGCCCTTCAACGCGTTTATTTAGCCAACAGACGCGATGAGGCAGAAACCTTTGGAAAAGTGGGTCATTTGGCAACATCAGAGAGCATTTGTCTAACATGAGCATGTATGACTTGGACACATGACATAGTAGGAAGACTGGAGAGAAGACAGTGACAAATTACTATGTAACACCTTGGATCTTAGATTTACAGATGATCCTTCTCATTTGGATGGTTGCGCCCATGTTGTGGATCTTTTCACATAGTCCTCTTTTATCCTGATGGTGGTGTCCATACATGGATTCATGTTTTTATATCAAATATGTATATGTATATGCATCCTTGATTTCTAGCTCCCTTGACAATGTTTTTTCTCGTCCTTGCAAAAGCTCATAAATCATCTCAGCCATCACTACCCGTTTTGCCTTCATGCTTTACGGGGCATCTGTTACACAATATTTTGTCACACCTCTTGCACTTCCTTGTGTCATACCCCAAAGTGCCTGAAACTTGGAAATCATGCAGTATACCCATCATGATATGCAGCTTAGATCCTCCCTAAAAAACTGATGAAAAATGCCTTGAGCCTTCCCTGGAGAAAAGGGGCTCTAAAACCCTAATTTTAGCATCGTCGTGCCCCTGACACTGGAAATTCATGTTGATTGCTAGTTTCATTATACTGGCCTCATGATGCTAGTGCGCTTTTGGCTTGGATACCTGGGATGATCCCTAAAAGGAAATTTTTTCCAAAGAGGACAAGAAGCTTCGTGATCTAGAGGCTTCTAGAATGACGAGTTGGAGGTTGTTTGACGTGGATGAGGTCAAGTTCTCTTAACTTGGCCCTTTGGTCTTATCCCTATGAGCTACCTCCTTGAGATGAGGGTGTTCTCCTATGTTTGGAGAGATCCTAACTCCCTTTCCCTTTCTATATATTCATCTTTTACCATTCCCAAATGGTTGGTCTTTGATTATTTTCACCCTTATGCTGAGATTCTGCGTACATGCTACTCATTTGGCTTGGAGAAGGAGTGCTTGGAGAGATTGAGCTTGGACTTGGACATTCACTCAAGGAGATATTATTGACATCAAGGCTTGGTCGTATGCTTCCTCCATTATTCTATTAATATATACAATTACTATTTCATTACCCATAAATGTGTATGTTAATGCATCATTTATCTTAATGCTCCTTGATCTATTAAGTGGATTAATTTCGATTATACTATTTGTATTCATATGCTTTGTTGTGTCTTTGATATTTTGTGCAGGAATTCAAATGTTGTGAGTAGCAGAATTGAGCACAAGGTGCAAGTGGTTTGAGGTCTTCAACAAAGGAGGGCGTTATAACATCAGAGCGAGGTAGGCCATCTTCCTCTTCTCTCATTTCGATTGTAATATAGGAAAGTGTCTTGTATATTTTCACGTAGGTTTCTAGTCCCACTCATTAGGCTAGAGGGATCATCTATATTCGTAGAGAGGATTTTCGTAGACAACACACCTCCTCGGGCCATGGTCCCTGACCTAAGCCTTCCCTGGATCCTTCGCCCCATCCTAGTTTGATTTTTAGAGAGGGGAATAATAAAGAAAATTAATAAAAAATTAAATAAAAAAAATATTAAATAAAATAAAAAAATTAATAAAAAGTTTAATCCTTAAACCCTAGTCGTTGACCTCCAGTCCTTAGACAAATTTTGAAATGGATACAATGAAAAAGTCTTGGGGATCAAGATTCTAGTAATGCCAAAATTCTGGCCATTGGATTCTGGTGAACTTGAAGTTTCGACCACCAAATAATAATTTAAAATATAATAAAATAATGAAAACAAAAGACAAAAAGCATAAAATTAAAATAAATAAATGGATCCACAGTAGCTGGCACATCAACATACCAAGTCATCCTGCCATGTAGCTTGCCATGTTAGCATGCCACCTCATTAAAACAAGAAAAAACACAAAACTACTAAGGGCCATAACTTCTGATCTAGAACTTGGAATGAAGCAAACTTTATATCACCACAAATATCTCGAAGAGGAGAAGGTGATGGAAATATAAAAAGTAGAAAACAATGAACATTAGAATCACTTAAAATAGGAAACCAAATGCAAACTAAGGCAATATTTTCAAAATTTATATGGGGGCCCCCTTATTTTTTGAGAAAAATTAAGGCGGGTTGTTGAGGCCTCATCACCACTCAAGCCATAAGGTTTATTCTCCATAATTTATCTTAACAATGAGATAGATAGGATACTTTATGCATCCAAAAGGTTATGCTCTACATGAATGAATCCATTTCATGCGATCTGTCCAACCCACACATTCCACAATGAAATAAAAGTGTTGTATATTCATCAGGGAATAATCATGCACTATTGATATAGAACTATATCAATTATCTTTATCCTTGTAAGAAAGAAGGACCCCCTCCCTCCTTCTTGTAGATGTATGACCTACATGAATAGGAAGGAACACATTTCCTTCTTGTGTATCCTCCACCCAACATATATACATATGAAAATTTCCTTGGGACGTAACTTTCTTCTTCAATCATGGAACCAATCCTATGGTCCAAATTGTTGTGGATCATATAGGTTATTCTCCATGGGTTTCTCTTTTAGAACCTACACCAATAGGACACTACCACATATCCCAATTGAATAAAGTTAATAAATCGCAATATTTTAAGAGTTCCCCCATTGATTAGTGACCAACTTTTCAAGGAGCTCCAAGACTTGATGCATTTTACTATGTTTCACCTTACCCTGTGATCATTCATCAATGGACATAAGCTACAATACAGGGAAAATAATTCATGGCCTTCAGAGACCCATTGTTTGAGCCTTACATAATTATCCTCCAATCAAAATTTGGATTAAAATAGAGTGCATATATAGTCATGGATTATCATTTTTCATGCCCTCTTAGTTACACTATTTGTGATTAATCATTCACACACACAAATATGCATTTAAATACAATTCCATAACATAAAATAACAATAATTTTACATATCTATAAAAATTAAATGATACTTATGTTTCAAATGAGCATGATACAATAAAAATTCTATGTATGAGTGATGTTCCACCCAAGGATACCACCCCCATACTAGGCTATGAGACCACCAAAATGAGGGAACATGTCTAAGGGTTCTAATTTTCTCTACCTACTCATTTGTGGTCATATTAAGACAAGCAACTTTCTACATGATACTCCTAGCATCTCTTCTAGCCATTAAACTAGCCATGAAACTCTCTTCCACTACCTCACACAACAAAATGGAGAATTAATTCTCTACTCAATAGTTTTAGAGTACCCATCCCTTATGGCATTGTTTAGTGTGTGGAAAAATATCCAAACCGGTTGTCTGCTTTTTGGGAACTCCTTGTAGTATTATCTCTTTCCTTCTTGAGCATCTATGGCGCATAAATACTTACCCAAACTATCTTCTCTCCTCCAACCATCTCTCTGAATCTAGGGCCTTTGTACATTCATTTCACTATCCTCCCTTTGGCCCATTTCCTATTCCATTGGATTACTTGCTTATTGTTTAGAATAATACATACTACATGGTGACTTTGTGCACTAATGGCAGAGAGATAATATAAATGATTTTCATGAAATAATTATAAATGGAATTGAGGAGGATTAGGAATAATTAATAACATTACTTTTGATAGGAGAAAACTTAGGGCTCTTACATTTGTACTTAGCCCAAGATTCCATAATTATGGGAGAAGTATTTCCCACCAAACTCTTACATGCATCCAATTATTGCTTTAATGACTCAATCAGAGGTGGGTAGATTCATTTAAGAGACTTGTACATAAGAGATGAAATATAAGGCTAATAGTTGGAAACAAAAGAATTACTTTTCTATGGGTCGTATTTCATCTTCCCCTCTGGTGAAATCATAGTCTCCATTGTTCTCATGATATCCATAGTGAGTTTGGACCATTATATATTATGTTCAACATAAATATTTACAAATCTTAAACCTAGCATGGAAATCCTATCTTATGCTTCGTCTATGCACAATTACATCTTGCATGATAAGTCATTCACAAAAGAGTCCTTTTCCTTGAGGTCCACAATAAGAATTCTCAAAATTCATTTTAAAGGTTTGTAACAACATGAGATCTTATAACTTAATCCACATGGTTTGACTTTCAACACACAATCACATATTTAAAATTTAAACATAATTTGGTTCAATAGCTTCCAAGGGTTATATCTGGAACATTACATTATCCATCCCCTTCGGATAACACGATCCTTGACGTTTCTTTCATTTCCAATCATGAAACTATGTCTCATTCATTAAGTTCCTTCCCAATGCTATCTTCTCCAATGCAATTTTATATCGTTGTTTCCTATCTTGGACACTATGCTTTACATTCCCTTTCACTAGCTTGAGATGGTTCAAAGGTCTTATCTTTCAAGTGTGTACCTACAACAATAATTAAAGGAAACCATGTATTTAATGTCTAATTGTATGCCATAAGTATTCCATCCCTAAGAATTTTCAACTCACAACTAAAGCACATATATTAATAAAACAAGACATAATGTGAAAATATAGCAAATATGAATATATTTTTTCTTCATAGCATGGCCAAGGGCAAGAATCATCTCACTATTTTATCTAACATACTCATAACATTGATTACCTTCTTGATCCCATGGGATCTTCACTCAATGAATCTCTGACATATCACGTGCTTTCATGGCATACTAAAAAATACACCTAATTTGACTTAAGCAATTAGCATGAAAGAGAAGTGCACATGTGCTTCTAAATGAGAAATAGAGTGTGCCATGTGAATGCTTAATTGTATATGTATTAATGTTCTTTCACTGCAAGGGGGAAGAAAGGGATCCTATAAAAGAGAACTAATAGTACTACTCTAATATAGACACACACACATGGATAAGAAAGACTCATCTAGCATCAAGTGAAATAGTTCACATAGATTCAACGATCGTTACAATCATTACAACACATTTCCAACAAGTTAAGAACCAAAGCCACTGAAATAGTTAAATTACTTTGGTACATGTGAAAGCCAACATGAATCATAAAAAATACAAGAATAGTCTTAAAACATTCACAATTCACGCATTAAAATGTGTTGTCCAAAAGGATTCAAGTATTAAGCAAAAGTTCCAAGATACATACATACAATGAACATCCCTAGCTCCAATATTGGAGCATTAGAGCCACTACTTGCTCCCCAAAAATACTATCTCTATCTCTCTAATTCCTCGTGGGAGAAGCCAAGGTTAAAAGTCCTTTTCTTGAGTAATGAGGATCCTTTGATAGCTTGAGGCATGACTTTTCAAATCCTCATGACTCTTGAATTTCTAACTTCAAATGACCTTTGGACTTCTATAACCCTTGGAATTACAAATGAATTTTTGAAATAAATATGACTATTGGAATTAAATGTATTTAGGACTATATATATATATATATATATATATATATATATATATATATAGATATATATATATGGCTCTTTTGTCCATACATGACTCTTGGACTTCCACATATTTGTATTTACAATAATTGCATGACTACATCAAAACTTCCACATCATCATGATATGAGACATGACAAGTCACTATTATTGATGACTAAGACTTAGAGTCATTGATGACATGGAATTTCTTCAATGGGTGACATTTCTTCCACTTCTGTCTTTTCTCTTGCAGGTATCTTCTGATCATTGATGTATTCACAGACAAAAGGGACTTTGATCTCATGGAGCCTTTAGGGGCACCTCAATTGTCAAGACTTCAACGTGTTATTTATTTTCAAATTCTCCCATTAAGTGCCCTCCTTTCCCGATCTTATTCAATCATCCTTGCCATATTATTCTTAAAACGCCTGCAACGGCAATCACTCACACAAGCAGACATCAGCCTGAAAAATCCCCTATTCTAGCATGTTTCATGCAATTTTTTTATTCATGTCTTAACAATGCACTTGCGAAAAGCAAGGAGAACTTCTGGGTGCAAGGGCGCACTTTGAAAGGATTAAGGTTTGAGGAGATGATGCTTCAAGGCTTTGAGATGTGCTCATGTGCTTAAGAAGGGATAGAGAAACTCAAGGGACGATGCAGGGCATAGGTCTAAAGGATTAAGGATTAGGCTTCAAGCTTCCGAAGTGCACTATGTGCTTAATGGAAACAAGGAGGGTGCAAAGCGCAGAGTTGAAGGATGAAGGAAAAGGAGGGTGTAGTGAACATTGTTGAAGGCTAAAGAGGTTAGGCTTCGAGTCTTGAGAGTGAACTCATGCTCTTAACGAGCGTGCACTTCTTTGAGTTGAAGGAGTGTGATCAAAGGAAGACTTGATTCTTTGGGGCATAGTTTAGAATAAGGAAGGAGATTGATTCTTAGGAGTGTGCTATGTGCTCTTGGAGGGAGTAGGATGCACTTTTGAACAATGAAGGATTCCTGATTAGGGATTATGAGTGTTTTTTGTGCTCCTAACCCTAATGGGTTCACCTTGCAACCAAAATTTGACTAAGTGTGGAAGATAGAACAAGGGGAAACATTAATGATATTAGACATAGAATCATGTGCAACACATGCCAACTCACCAATACAAATTAGAAAAGATTAAACAATGATAAATAGACATAAAAATGGAAATTTACGTACATCACCTAAGTACAATCGACAAAGTATGTGCAACTGAGACCCAAAGTATTATAGATGTTCTAATCAATGCGACTACAATTAAGAATGATTAAGAACACCTGGATCAAATAAAGTGACTTGACATGACACTTGACGACTAATGCAACACTTGATGTGATGATTGAGTAGGCTCCAAAATTTAAATGTAGTGAAATTTTAGAGGGTGTTGTAGAAGCGACAACACTACTTAAGTGCCACACCGCGTAATGATAATCTACACATAGAAACATTTCCAATGGTGCAATAATTTACTCAATCATAGTTTGTATGCAAATGTTATGCCACTCAAAATTTTACCTTCTTGTTTTTAACCACGATGATTCAAGAAGATGCCATGTTAGCCCCCATTATTCATGGAAAATGGAATAGCCACATGATCACGATGAATAATACTCTATCAAACTTAACCATTATTAGGCTATCAAGATGTGTTATAATCGTGCCACTAGGAGGAAAATAACTTCCATTCTATTCAAGTGCATTTTGTCCATTGGTGAATAGAGTAGAGAGAGAGAGAGAGAGAGAGAGAGAGAGAGAGAGAGAGAGAGAGAGAGAGAGAGAGAGAGAGGATTTTTACACCATAGCAACCAATCAACCATGGGTCCCACTTGTTTTTACTTTGATCTATTTTCATTTCAAGAAAGAGAGAGTATAGCAACCTCACCTTCTAGTCAAGTTTTATCCTGAAAGGGTTTCCTAAGTCATATATTATGATGTAATGGTTATGAGTTATTGTATTTTTTTCTTCATCTATTTTCTACATTGTTTATATTACATCTATAAAGATAATAACTTAATAAATCCATAATTCAAAGGAAAACAACTCCCATAATATAGATTTTATATTTTCAATATAAATGTATCATATATGTTGCGAAAAATTATCTAGTGAAATATCTACAAAAGTTAACATATTAGAGAGTGGAATATTTAACTATTTAATTTTCACACATGTGGGTTTAAACCACCTTCAAGAAAAGAGAATAGGGGTTTTCCCTTGAGACATATTTCTTAATGGATAAAAATTATAATATGTCCCAAGTTTTGATGGTTCCAAGAAACAATTAATAAAAACATTCATGATCATTTCCTTATAGAGTCAAGACAAACCATATGCAAACAACATCACTTGTATCCACATTATAAATATCACAAGAATTATCAAAATTAAATAAATTATTTTCTACAATTTCTGAAGTATCTCCAAATAACATGGGAAACTTTTGCATGGACATGTTTGGCAAGGGATGAATATTTCTTTGTAGAATGATATGACTTCTGGTACATTAGCCTATTCCATTGTGGGGCTTATTCTTTTTCCATAAATTGGAAAAGTATTGATGAAATTTATGGGGAATGCAAATTATCTTCACAATATCAGAGAAACTCTTGCTTGGAGCTTCCATCTAGACGTTCATGTGTTTCAGAAATTTCCAGTGGAGTAATGGGGGCATGCTTCTTTAAAATAAAAACATTCAGTAACGGAGTCACTAGAGAGTTCATTCCCTTAAGTATTGGATTTTTATTAGGATTAAAGAAATCACCAAAAGATATGTTTACTTGAATTTCCATAATATTGAAGATTATGTGATGTTTTTTGAACAAGGTTTTCAAGAACCTAATTTATTTTTAACTATGTGGCTAGAATTCTACCAATTGTTTTTCAAAAACTTGAAGTAGAGAGCTTCTAGTTTCTCAATATTTAGTATCCTTAAAAGAAAGTATCATATTTGTTGAAAATGAATCACTCCCTAGCATGGTCACTAAAAATGTTGAATTCATTTCCTGTTAAGTGAAAAATCAACCTCCTAGAGCCTTCTTAAGATTCCCTTTACATTTTTATAGAGGAAGTACTCCTCTTTTATTCACTCAAATATTCTAAATAAATCAAAATAAATAAATATGATAATTTAGAACATTCGTGTATGAGTGGACTCTGTGTTTTGAAAGGAAAATAAAATAATAATATTAGAAATAAATAAATTTGATGATTCATTCCATGATACATTATGAGAACACATTTGAAGAAAATCGTTAGAAATAAAGTAGAAAAATAGCTAGATATTTAGAGAAATATAAACTAATTTCATGCATTCATAGATCATAAAGAGTCATAGGAAAACATTGATGAGTTTTATTACTCATTTAAAAGTCTCAAAACCACAAATGACATGCACTCTAGAAAACAACTTTGTGCGAGAGTTAAAGAATTATTTTACATATTTTAAGTTTTGAATGAAGTAAGTTCCTGAAACACTTTACAAAATCTTGATACTTAAGTGTAGAAAGTAAAGGTATTTGTCCCTAAGGGACAAGGATTTGTCTGCTTTGGACTGAATAATATTAGGTTACCTAGAAGAAGAAAGGAAACTAAAGTTAGGAATCAACTTCACAAATATATAAGACAAATGACAAGGATGGATGTTGAAAGACTAGGTAGAAAGAAAGGGAATTTCTTCAAAAAAAATAAAGAGCACCCACAAAATCACATTAAAACAACCTATGGAATGAATACTCTCTCTCAACCACTACCTTTTGATTGTGATTTTCTCTATTAATAATCTTGTCTCCATCCTTGTAACTACTTGATGGTTAGTTTTTTCCTCTCTCTGTTAACTAAATAGAGATCCATTTTGAAAATATGAATTTAGGAATTCATCCTCCAATATGGGTCCCACTTCATATTATCCATATTTCCCTTTCTTATGAATCATTTTAGAAAATTTGTTGTTGATAGGCCCAAAATTGGTTACAATTTTTCTTCTAATTTTTTGAGTTGATACATACAATTTTAGCCCTTAAAACCACTTTTTTTCCCAAATATAATTTTGGAAATTCATGTTATGGTTTCTAGTTCATGACCCAACCACCTTTGATATGCATGAGGCAACTCAATAGTTGTTTATCTACTCCACTTGAACCTTGGTCTTTTGATTTAAAAATGTACCCTACTCTACCCACATGCACTATAGGAATTTATAATGATTTATAATTAGTGTGTGAAGTATAAAGATTCATGAAACTTTCTGTAGCTTATGCAAAGTGTAGTTTTTGGTTTCCATCTCATTTCCTAGTCATTGTGCTAAGTCATTCCTCAACATTCTATGTCCAACTAATAGCTTCTAGGTACTACCCCTTGATATGTCCACTTCGTTTCCATGTATCATAAGGAGATATCTGAAAATAACTTAGGATAAAATTAATATGTGTAATAATATTATGTGAAAGTGAGGTGTAAAAGGTAAAACTCACTTAGTAATAAATGATGGGGTGTGATGTGCAGACATGTGTGAAAAATGACTAAATAAAATGGGTAGAGGAGGTGAGGTAATTCTTCATGAAAATAATACTTAATTGGGAAAATGGTAAATGGGTAAATAAATTGAATATAAATAAATATAGAAGCTAAGACATAAGGATATCAAATGAGAAGATGAAAATATGAAATTTGTTTCTTTTTAATATCTTTTATGTTCTTCTCTTTAGTAAAAAATAGAAACCATCCTTGATGGCATTATGTGAAGAATATATGAAACATTACAAATAAATAAAATCTCATTGTTTCAAAATCGCTCTATTTGATGTGTGACATGAAAACACATCAACAATTAGATGTGAAACCATCTCATAGATTTTCTATGGAAGCATCCTAAAAAGTAGCTATGGAACTTATTCACAAACTTGTTATAAAACCTATTTGTAGAATTGTTGTGGAACAATCCCCATATATTTGATATGGAACCATCATGCTATGGAACCTATTTGCAAACTTGTTGCATAGCAACCCACAAATTTTCTATAGAACCACCCCCCTATAAAAATCATTTTCAAACTTGTTGCAGATCCATCCCACAGATTTCCACAGATTTTTTGTCACTTTACTGAATCCTAGTAGTGGTATGTTTGAGAGACTTACTATATATTTGTTACAGATTTTTTATCAAACCATCATAAAATTATCACTGTAAAATCCTTATTCAACAATCTTGCTTTAACATGTCTAGAGAATTCTTAATCCAAGGGGAAAAAATTACAGTAGTTAATAATTATTTTTCTATCAATTGTTGTTTAAACCATGGATAGTATATCCATGGTAAAAAGCAAAATAAATCATAATATTAAAGTGAGAAGTGAGAATTTTACCATAGTAATTATGATACTCATCAATGGTATTCACCCATGGATTTTGTAAACCATGGTATTTACCCATGGTACCATAATTTATAATATTTACCCATGGTTTCATAATTTATTCTATTTTCCTATGGTATTCACCCATGGATTTTGTAAACTGTGGTATTTTGAAATGTAAAAGGGGATAACTCTCAGTGGAAATACCTGAAATACCTCGCTTGCATATGTGTCATATTCTGAGTTATCTTTATAATGTCAACATTTCTTTTACGCATTTGCCCTATTCTCAATTATTTTTATAATGATTCTTTGAAATATTTATCTCAGGCATTATGACACATTCATTTTTCACTCATGAAGTTACATTTCTTAAACAACTTGGATCATGTTAACATTAATGTATCAAATTTGATGAGGAATTTGTAGTTAACCATTTTCGGTCTAGAGTAGCACTGGGACATGGTTGACTTTGTGAGAAAATTTTAGTTCTATTATTTTTTCATATTCTTTGGTCTCATTCCTCCAATGATCTAGATCAATTCTTATCATTTTAAACACAATCGATCTTTCCATGTCATTACAACTTTCCAAATGATGCTAGATTTGTCTAACTCTCATAATTTTCAGACACTCTTTAGTCATCCAGGACACCAATTTCCATCTCATTCGACTTGACTATCCATTTTCATTGCATATGTGATTTTTTATAAGACCACATCAATCATTTCAACATTGGTCAATTTCAGTCACCCTTGAGACAAATTTAGAGCCAAAAAATAATTAGACTCAGCTACCATCAGGTTAATGTTAAGATTATTGGTATGTACTCTTCCACTACTTCTAATTCTAATTATGATATTACCATTCCAATTGTCAAATTACCTTATCTAGGGATGGATGATTCCCTTGGTTGGGGGAGGTACTTCCATACTCATCAAACCAAATATACATGTCTAGTTGAAATCTAATAAAAAATCTACTTAGGTCCACAACATAGGGGAAGTTAAAACAACCATTTAAAAAATATAGTCCCATCACTAATCAATGTCACTACCCACTTATAAATATAATTTCCATGATTTTTCCTTAATAACATGACAAATGATGGTGGTTTACAAGAAAAATATCTCATCTCTCTAATTCTCCATTTTTTCCCATGCAAATCCTACCCTAAACACACATAGCAAAATTTCTCCCTCTGTAGTCTTACTCATTGCCAACAATTCCACAATTAGGGAACCTCCTACATGCTATGAATTGGATCACATGGATAATGAGTAGAATTTATTAAGTGGATAGGATCTTTTAGAAGGTTGGGTGGATGTCCTACTTTGTAAAGTTCAGAAAAGGAGACAAATTGTTCACTAGGGAATTCTCTTTGGCATTTGAAAACCAAACAACCATAGTAAGGATATTGCAAATATATGTTGATGACGATCTAGTATCCAATGTAACTTATCTACCTTAGACTCAAGACTACTGGTGTGAGAGATGAAAAATAGTGAATATGTATCATAAGTAATTCTTTGTAAAAGGAGAGGTTTTGGAAGCTAATGGAAAGAGTATAAGAAGGCCATATTTTCCTCCACCTTCGGTAGAAGTGGCCCTGGGTATACAAAAATTTATTACTTATGAAGGTAGACATATTATGGTATTTGTATATCATTTCAAACTAATGATCCTATTGAGGCATTGAAAACTCATTAACCTTCGATATTTCTTATTGAAAACATTGGAAGTCATGATTAGGAAAACAAAGTGGGGAAAACAACCTAAAAATAATATCTATGGCCATGAACTAATTAGGTTTATTCTTCAAGTGTTGGTTTAGATTGGGCTGACCCAGGTTCAATTTATACTACACATCAACAAAACCCTTAATCACGAGCCCTTTCGGCAATGACCTGCAAGAAAATGGCAGTCTCACCCAAAGGCACTATGGGAGGATGCAGAACTAGGTTTCTACAACCTTGAGGGATGTAGAGATGTGGTATTCATGTGTTATATTATACTTAACATTCATAAGATACTTCGCATTCACACATTACTTCACCACATTACATTCATCACTTTAAACATATCATATACATCCATAAAAGTTCATTGTTGTACTGAAACAATATACAATTGTAATAAACAGTTGTGCTATAACAAATAATAAGAAAATAAACACATGAAGGCACAAATTTTACCATGGTTCATGCCAATGTGGGACTATATCCACAAGAAATATTGCTTATAATAGAGAATTTGTACCACAACATTTCTTGTCTTGCGCACTCAGTTATAGGCACTCCACACACTCAGTTGCAGAGCCTCGCCTTCTTACCAAAACTACAACTCACAAATATATAACCATTCAATACATGATGTGTTTCTTCCAGACTATCTCCTTCTTTATTATTCATCCCTATATATATTACATCGAGGGATATATCATTGCAATACCATGGTCCATATCATATGGACTCCCCTAATAGAAGCTACTATGGTAAAAAAACATTCATCATTTACAACATTACATTATTTTAACAAAAAGGAGGGGCTTTGACCTGCCCCCAAGCCCATATACCATGCGGTATATCTACTGTGTGCTCCACTTCACGCTTTGTTGCATTCTTTACTTTGCACTCTACTCCACAAAATGCAAAGTCTTCACCAAAAACTATGTCAACTTTGGTTGCGCCTAACAGACCCTCAAAACTCACATGTGACTCATCCTGAGTCACTCAACTACTTTACCTCTGATTTTTTCTATGATGTTTTTGTAGGCCTAGTCAAACAATTGCAGAGTTTATGTCACATTCTTGTCCTTGCTGTGTGCTTCCTCCAATAGTGCCTCTATCACATGTTATGTAGCCTTTTGTACCAACACTGTTTCAAATTGTCGAAGCTCCTGAAGCTTCTCATCCACTGTCTGCGATAGTTGGAGGGCCTCATCCTACCAAGGGTGAGTCCTCTTTGTCAAAATTTGTTCTTCTTTCTTTATCTCCTCAATTTTCTTCTAGAGGGCCTTCAACTCATTGATCTTCGTGAGCTTTTGAAAGATTGGTAAGGCCTTCACAAATGCATGAATCTCCTCTAATTGTTGTTGCTTCTGTTGCAGTTCTTCCTGCAGTGAAGTCAAAATTTGTAAACTCTCGTCTAACAATTTCCTACAGTCTGCCAATGTTGTAGAGATGCAAGGCTCAAACGAGATACACAATGAAAATCTCTGCAATTTCTTTGCACTATCAACACTCTAGCTCTCAATTCACCAAAGTTCTTAATTTGGGTGGGAGGAAACTATTTATAATAATTCTAAAATTGGAACCCCATTATTAGATTGATTTTTCCCATATTGCATTCAAATTTTCTCATTAATTGCATATCTATCCTTAGATTTTTCCAATATATCCTGATAAATGCAAATTTCCGCGTATTTTTCCCTTTTAACGGTCACATTTCTATTTTCCAATGAACTTCAATGCATTACACACTGTAGTGCACATCTCGTCTTCTATCATGGCTTCTGCAAACCCTGACATACCCCATACTGCAGCGAAGCAACTCCCTACGTTGAAACTCTTTGTAGCGTAGTTTATAGTCAAGTTCCCACTTTCAACTACAAGTGGCACTAAGAATTTTATCCTTTCTTCATATGGGAAAAGTTGTAGGGGCAGGGTTTTCCCTGTACAACTTCAACCTACTACCATTTGCTTTTTTGTGATTCAGTTCTCCATTTAACTTCACTAACCGAACTACGACTCCATCAATAATATACTTGATAACATATGGGCCTAGCCAATGTATTTTGAATTTTCTTGGGAATTTTACAAACTTACTGTCATAGAGGAGAACAAGGTCTTCTATGAAACTTCTTTTGCTTAATATGCCTATCATGCCAAGCCTTTTCTCTTGATTTTTGAAATTTCTGATGGAATCTTGTTATAAATATGTACTCTTCCAAGGAAATCAACTGCGAAATTCTTTCCTCCATTATGTTAGACTTTGCCATATGTGTAACAGTTGCAATCCTTAGGCTAGGGACAATGTATTCCATGGGCATCAAAACTTCTTTCCCATAAACCAACCCGAAGGGTGTCTGACCTATCAACTTCTTTCATGTAGTCCTGTAAGCCCATAATACTACTAGAATTCTAAGGTCCCATTCATCTCTATTCACATTGCATACCTTAGTCAGTGCATTCTCAAAAACCTTATTAAATGTTTCTATTGTTCCATTTGCCTAAGGTTGATAAGAATTACTCTTCTGATTATAAACTCGGAATTCCTCAGTCAATGCTTCAATGGCTTTATTCAGGAAGTGGGAACCTTGGTAACTCATTAAAATCATTGGACATCCAAATATATACAATATATAGTAAAAAATAAACTTCACAACAATCTCTTCGCTGCAATATTTTACTAGTTGCGCTTTGGCCCACCTTGTTAAATAATTTGTTGCATTAATTATGTACCTCGCACCAGACCTCTTTCCAGGTGGTTTGATAGGTCCAATAGTAAGGTTATAACATTCTAGTGTATTTTCTATCTATGCAACCCAATCAGGTTGCTACCATGTCAGTGGAGTTACATTCTCAAATATTTTCTTCTTAATTATCCGAAGGTCCAAATCTATGTATGGACAATCATCTTCAAAGTTGAATTTCAATATAAAACCATCGACCATGTCTTTCTAGTTTATTGTACCATGTTGAAGCTTTGTTTCTGAGTACCAGTTCTTAGGGATTGTCTCTAGTGTATGAATGAATCCATGTACCCATTCTTGCTATGGAATCTCCTTCCATGTTATATTGCATAGCTAGATATGCTTCCTAGGGTTAGTTTCACCATCATATTTTATCTCTATTTCTGTATATATCTGTCCAAACCTTGTCCACATCAATCTTTGACATTCTTTCCATCCTTCTATATTCTTCTTGTGTGCAGTCCACCATCTAGCAGGAGTATCCTTCAGGGCTATATCCAAGGCTAACAATATTTGACTTTCTGGAACATGTTCCTCATATTCATCAAGAGAAAAATTCACATCACCTAATCCATCATAAGAAGGCAAGTTACATACCTAAGATTTCATGTAGGAAACTGATTTTGAAATTCTTGCACAATTCCTTGTAGATACTTCATGTAGTCTATTCTACCAGTTCTCCAATTCTTCTTCTTAGTCTGGCACATAAGAACTATCATGCTCCCAAGTTAACTTGCCCACTATAGTAGGGTTAACAAAATATTGTTCTTTGTTGTCAATTGATAGATATTATCTATATCAGCTATGTAGTACTCTTCTCTAACTAGATCTATACACCTCACTTCTTTTGATGGATCCAAGGGAACGATTGCCCTCGTATTATTCCCTTTGAATATCATCTGTCTCTTCTTTAGATTAATTATAGCCATGTTATCAAATTCCCAGTCAAGTCCAAGCAATGCAGGATAAGGTTTGTTATCATCAATGATCTATATTACCTCAAAGTCAACAGTAGTTTGAACTCTTTCAATATTCACTATTACACCTTGTAGTCTTCCTAAGGGGAAGATCTTTTGCTACTTTTCCATCCATAACTAAATAGATGAACATTGTTGCTTCGGCTTACCCATTAATTCCCATATCTTCTTTGTCAAAACATTAACATTAGATCCCAAAATAACTTGATCCATCCCATATTCTCCTACCTGTGCACTAAGCCTCATTTCTCTTCTATTTCTCTTCTATTGATGTGAATTATTCATTATGTGCATCTCACTTCGTGGTGTTTCTTTTGATGCACAAGAATCTATCAACTATTGAAGCCCTTCTATAGCCTTTTGATCTCTTAATAATTTCATACAAGCTTTCAGAAAAGAATTTAAAGTACCGCCTTGATTTGCTGACTCCTAGCTTGTGTTAGAGCTTGATCCCATGTCGAGGCTCAATTACGCGTCGAAACTTTATTATATAGCGAAGCTAATGATACATCACAAATAATTTTCTACTTTGGCTGTGCACTGCAGATCAAAGCTCCAACATCCATAAAGCTTCACTTTGCTTCCATAAACACTTATTTTTCCTTCTGAATAAAAAAACAGGAGCTTTCTCAATACTTTTTCTAACCCATGTACTTTTAGCTTCTTTCTTCTCATCTTCTTTATAAATTTCAGTCATAGCTCCACTCCTAGTAACAATATTAATTCGTGGTTCATCATTTCTTCTTTCAGAAATCATCATTTTCATATTCTGTGTCGGCTGCCGATTCATTTTTTCTTACATTTTTTCCATACGTATGACATTCTTAAATTACATGGTCAAAATATTTACAATACTTACATGTCATAGTAGGGTTCTGACAAACTCTCATAAAATGACCTATTGGCTGAAGTTATAGAAAATCATTTGTTCACATCCTCGACCAGCTCCATCACCTCAACCTCTTCCTTGGTAGCCTCCTCAACCACCATGTTGTCCACTGCCTTCATGTCTATGTTATTTTGCTTACATTCTATAAGTCTCAGCACTGCGCTCCGTTATTAGTTCATACGCTTGATAGTTGTTCTCATCATGTCCTACTGATTTACAAAGTTTTCAATATAAGTTTCTTCGAGTCTACACATATTTTTGTAATAGGTAACAACCTTCTGAGAAATGTTGGCCTCTAGTCTTACATATCTTGCACCATAGGCTGGATCCTGCATTTAAGGGATTCAGTGCTCCACTAGCCAGGTAATTTATGAAGAGAGGACATTGTTCTTTAGAGTGGCCTTCTGATTTGCACTTCGTACACTGCACTTCTTCTCTAACTTCTTTGATTTTATTTATATCTTGTAACTGTAGAGTCAAATTTTCCAACTGACTATGAATTTGTTGAATACTTACATTGGAATATCCTATAGGTGAAGCTTCTAATTTCATCGCCAGCTCTACAGCTTTGGCTTGAGTTTATATCTTTTGTTGCGTCAAAGAAAATATGATATGTGGTAGCAACGCAACTATGAACCATTCCTTATGTTCTTGCGGAGCTATGTCGAAGCTTACCTAATCTAATAATACCTTGAATCTTTGGTCAAATTCCAAATAGACTCGATAAGCCTCTATTTGATCTCCTTTAACTCGGTGATGCACTGCGACTCAAACTTCGATTTCTTATATTCTTTTACCAACGTTGTTTTGATTTCTGCAAATGTTATTATCTGATTGCTTGAATACTTCATGTACCATGTCAACGCTCTATCTCAGAATGTCATGATGAGTTACACCTTCTTTATATTTTCATCATGGACCTGCTTCACTGTCAATACTACTTCACATAAAATCCAGAATTGCTCTGAATCCTTCGACCCAGTTCCTTTAAAAACATGTAGCTTAATATCATCAACCATATTTCTTCTCAGATGGGGAGGGAGAGGGGGAGGGGGATTCATAAGGGGAGGGAGATGGGGGGGTAGGGTGACGAGGAAAACCAAAAACACCCTGATTATTACTTGATTTTGGCTTCCTCAACCTTTCATGTCGGAAGGGTGAATATTGCATAGTTCTTTGGGGTTCTCAAGGAGGCTTTCTTCGAATCCTTACCATGAGATGTTTTTCTAGTGTTTACTCTATATATTTTCCCACTTTGCGTTGTTCCACTTTCTTCTTTAGATCTCCTCCCAAACATAAGTAATATAATAATTTGATTGCATTCGTAAAATTCCATTTTCACAATAAATCATTTTAATCCAGAGTTTCAGAGATCTAAAATACTTACCTTGCGGTCCTTTGAAATTTTTTATTCTACTTTGTTGTAGGACATAGTTCAGTCTACCGCGAACTCAGTAATGAATCCTCCCAAGATGCTATTAATCTAGAAATCAAAACCTCTTGAAATCCTATTGTCAGTGCTCTTGAGTCGATGTATCAATTTAGGAGTCCATTTCTTAGGTTCATCTCCTTTAAAATAGTCCTTTCTCTTAGTTAACCTTGATATCCACTCATATAGATCCACACGAACCGAAGAAAATTTCTTATTAATATTCGAAAATGTACTTCTCTAACCAAATTTTAGATGATGGATGAGGATTTCTATTCTCTTGATCTGAAAATTATTGTTCTTTCTATTCTACCCAATCTTGAATTTATTTCTTCGATGGATGCCACATCCACATATCCCTCAAATAGATCCTGGTCCTGAAAACATAACCATTTTTTGTTTTAGATTGGGCTAACCTAGGTTATATCTATAATGTGCACCAAAAAAACCCTTAATCATTGGACCTTTCGGCAATGACCTGCAAGCATATCGAAGTCTCACCCGAAGTGGCTATGGGAGGACGTAAAACTAGGTTTCCATAGTCTTGAGGGATGTGAATATGTGGTATTCATGTATTTTATTATACTTAACATTCATAAGTTACTTCTCATTCATACATTAACTTGCCACATTACATTCATCACTTGAAACATATCATATACATCCATAAAAGTTTAGTGTACTGAAACAATATACAACTGTAATAAACTGCTACACTATAATAGATAATAAGCAAATAAACACATGAAGACACAAATTTTAGCATGGTTCATCCCAATGTGGGACTATGACCACAATAACTATTGCTTATAATAGATGATTTGTATCACAATAATTCTTGGCCTGCACACTCAGCTGTAAGTAGTCCACACACTCAGCTACGGACTCAGGCCTCTATGCACTCAGCTACAAAGCCTTGCCTTCTTGTCCAAAACCACAACTCCAAAAGATACAACCATTCAATACATTATGTTTTTCTTCCAGACTATCTTCTTCTTCATTATTCATTGATATATATACTATTACACCGAGGGATATATCATCGCAATACCATGGTCCATATACTATGGAATCCCCTAATACAAGTTACTATGGTTAAAAACCATTCATCATTTGCAACATTACATTATTTTAACAAAAAGGAAGGCCTTTGACTCGTCCCTAAGCCCATATACCAGACATTATATCTACTGTGATGTCCACTTTGCACTCCACCGAATTCTTTACTTCGCACTCCACTCCACAAAATGTGGAGTCTTCACCAAAAACTAGGCCAAGTAGAAAAGCACTTTCCTTAATTAATTAGTAGACTAGAACTAGAGTGAGAGAGTCTAAAATAGAGTGAGAGTATAAAATAGGGTGGAATAAAGACACTTTCCGTAAAAAATAAGTTAGAATTGATATGAAGGCTCCCGCATACAACTCCTAAGTCAAAAATAGAAAGAAACCTCCAAAAATAAGATTGAAAGTCAAAGGATAAGGTTGGTAGGTAAGTGCAAAGGATTATGGATAAGGTAGTCTTTTAAATAAGAGGTAATGTGAATAATGATTAGGAACCATATGGATAAGTTAATGCATAGTGATGGAGATTTAATTTCGATGTCAATGCACAACTAGCGCAAAATCACTACCAAGTTTCATCCTATTAAAGATAGAATTTCTAAAAGTATAAAATGATCCCAAATTATATGGAATGTCTAGTAGATTAACAAAAGTGGTCATATGTGGGCATAATTATGTATTTATGAGTCCTTAAGTGTGCATTTATCCCCAACAACCATTGTGTCAACCATTGAATCTAAACAAGCCTAGTTAGTCACAACTCAAATTAGGAAAGAAGTTGGGTATAGAGGAAAAACTAAAAAATCTATGGGCACTGCTATTTTTACACAAGATATGGCCACCCAACCACTACACCTAGATATATTTCTCTCTTTGCTTTACGTAGTCTCGTCAAATAAAACTAAATCCATAGATACCAACCATCCTTGCACTTTTTTATGATATTTAAAAACCATACATACCAAAAACAACTTCCTCTATTAACTTCAATGCATAGGGCATAAGTTTAGAGGGTGATATATCATGAGCTAATTGATCAGTTTTCTTAGACTAAACAACGAGACTCCTCATTACTCTTCAAGTTGTTTGTTTTCATATACTTGAACCATAAAATCAACTAAGTCAACCCCAAAAATTGAGGAAAATTACCCAACACCACTAAATACATATTAAAAGTAAACTTAAAAACAGAAATACCACACCAATTTGCCCAAAAAATCATTATTTTTAACTATTTGGTAGAGGTTGCCCCAAAAATCATTATTTTAAAACTCTTGAAAATTTGTGGTGGTGGAATGTTTCTTTTAAGTGTGGAAGTTATCAAACCCAACCCAAATTATTTTTATTAATCATTGATGGTACCACCTCATTTTCTTGGAAGCCATCTCTTATTTTTTTCATATAATATAAGTATAGCATAACCATCTCTATATTCCTATGTACATTACAACTCTCCTCAACTAAACTACAGCCTCCGCAGCTCTCCTCAACCAAAGCACTACAACCTCCACAACTTTAACAAACTACTACAGCCTCCACGACTCTCTATGGCTTTAACGACAGGAGCGAAGGTATGTAATATCTTTGACATTGAAATTTCTACATTAACATTTCATGGTTTAACACTTTTTAAGTTTCTGCAGTACCATTTTTGTTGACGAGTTGTAGTAACATTTTGCACGTTGGTAACATTTTTTCAATTAATTTCACATTCGTGTTCATTTAGTTTCTCACTAAAGTTGGCTATTGGTCTCTGTTCCTGACTCAAAACTGCTACAATTGCAACTCCACTAGCATCAGTTTCAACTTGAAATAATTTTCCAAAATCAGTTAAAGCTAAAACTAGTTTCTCTGTAATTTTCTTCTTCAGCAACTTAATACTTTGGTCTACTGCTTCTATCCACTTGAATGGTTGATTAGTCTCTTTGATTGTTCTAATAATTGGTGCACAAATATGACTAAAACTTCTGATAAATTTTCTATAAAAACTTGCAGGACCATGAAAGCTTCTTACCTCAAATATGTTTCTTGGAGTAGGCTAGTTCCAAATTGCTTGGACTTTCTCTGGATCCATTTTCAAACCTTCTTTAGAAACTACAAATCCCAAATATATTAATTCTTCTTTCATGAAACTATATTTCTTCAGATTTATCAAGAGTTTCTCTTTCTACATAGTTCTTAAAACCAACTTAAGATGCTCCAAGTGTTCTTCTTTGCTTCTACTGAAAACTAGAATATTATTAAGATAAACAATGAAAAATTTGCCTGCATATTCCTTCAATACTTCATTCATTAATCTCATGAATGTGATAGGTGCATTAGTGAGTCCAAAAGGCATCACTAACCATTCATACAACCCACTATGTGTTTTAAATGCAGTCTTCCATTCATCTCCTTCTTTAATCCTTATTTGATGATATCCACTCTTCAAATCTATTTTAGAAAAATAGTTTGACCCACTTAAGTAATCCATCAAATCATCTAGGCGTGGTAAAGGAAATCTATACCTGATTGTAATCTTATTTATGGCTCTGGAATCTATACAGATATGCCATTCACCACCTTTATTTGGACTAAGTATTGTTGGTACAACACATGGACTAAGACTCTCTCTGATTAATCCCTTATCCATCAGTTCTTGCACTTGTCTTCCAACTTTTGCATTCTCTTGAGGATTTAATCTGTATGCTGCTTTGTTTGGAAAACTTGCTCCAAGTATAAGAACAATATGATGATAGAGTTTAGGCTTCTGTGATCCATATTAAGTTAGAGAAAGATTTCGGCGAAAATCACATGGAATGCCATTTGTCGACGCGTTTCGAACCAACCAGTGTGGTTCATCGTCAGGACAAGTTGGTTCAAAACGCGTCGACAAATGACATTCCATGTGATTTTCACCGAAATCTTTCTCTAACAATATGATGACTAATACTCCTGATGGGTGGTAATGCATTTGGCAACTCATCCACAATAATATCAACAAAATCATTCAACAGAATTTTGATTTCTTCAAAAAAATCATCTAGGTTTGTGGAAGTCAAAATTACCTTAGGTCTCCTTATGGCAGCAAAATGCATATGTTCATCCTTCTTGACTTCTTGCAGCAATTCTTTCCCACTAATCAGCATAACACTATTTCCAGGCATTTCTTTGCTTGCTTCATCCTTCAATGGCAACAATGTGTGTTTATTTCCATCCTGCTCCAGAGTGTAAGTATTTCTTCTCCCATCATGAATAGCTTTCCAATCAAACTACCAAGGTCTTCCCAACAATATATGGCATACATCCATTGGCATTACATCACACAATACCACATCCTTATAAGTACCAATTTGGATCTCTACCTTGCATTGTTCTATCACAATAAGTTGATGTCCTTTTTGCAGCCATGAGACTTTGTAAGGAGTAGGGTGTACCGCTTTCACTAGTCCTAACTTGTCCACCATTTATGTAGAAATAAGGTGATCAGAGCTTCCACCATCAATTATCACTTTACAACATTTTCCTTTGGATTTGCATTTAGTTCTGAATAAACTCTTTCTCTGAGCTGGTTCTTGTTGAGCGATGAAAAAGGTATGTATTTACCATTTATTTCTTTCTCTTTTCCTTTGATTCATAACTCCTTTACATTCTAAGATGGTAATATGTTAAATAATTATGATAGAATTAAGGAGATTTGTGATTGATACAAAATAACTAATTATTGTCCTTTTCTATAAAGAAAGTGAAGGAAATAGAAAATCATTATTCGAGAGGAAAAGACAAAGCAGAAGCAACTGCTATACCTTCGACAAGAAGCCATATCCAAACAAGGAGATCAAGATTAGAGCACATGGTCTGGGAAAAGGAAGAGAAAATGTGGCATCAGCGCAAGAAGACAAAACGATAAACTAGAGATCAAAGATATAACGAATCCCTCAGGATCCTTTGATCCTGAGGGATCGATTCTTCAAGACTTATCTGTACTCTTGATACTTCCGCCTAGCCATTATAAAAGGGACAGTGCTTGCAGCCCAGGGGAGATATTATTATCAATTTGTAGAACTTATTGTTGTAATCTGAACTTTTACCATTGACTCTCTTTCAAGAGCGATAGCTGTAAACCTTTCCATATATGATTAATATATAACTCAGTTGTTGTTCCATTATCTGATCCTGGAGTAAACTCAGTGATGCTTCACTAGTGGCCAAGGACCCGGCCCTAGTGGATCCACTTGCTTCTTGTATCACTATTTTACAATTATAATCATGTGTAGTTTGATTTCCTTTGCATTTCCTTAACTCGCTTTATACGGTAATCTTCTATTTCTGAACATTTCACTGAATTGCTCTGTTATATCGAAATCGTAATTGGATAGAAAGATTATTATTCACAACTTAAAATGTCATGTCGTTCATTCTGAAACAATATTGCACTATCTAATTCAGATTCTGATGTTCATTTACAGTTGCGATTGTTGTTCATTTAACTACGGTTCACTTCTAATTGTGATTTCTATTCATTTAACTACCATTCAATTATAAATGCAATTTCCATTTCTTTATACTTGTGGTTAATGTCCATTATGCTAGGCTAAGATTACTGATTCAATTTAGTTTACAGTCACTGTGTGTTTCCACTTAATTAGCTTTACTATTCCGTTATATGTTAGATTTTTGTTTAATTCATTTAGACTAAAGCTTTACTGTTCAATTCGTTTCTGTTAGATTAAGCTTTACTATCCAGGTTTCTAATAGACTTAGTTGTTGTTTCTTTTCTGCAAAGATTTGCTTTCACCTTTTAATTGATAGTGTAGCAAGTGTGTTTTAGTAAGCATCTCCAATTGAATTACCATTTCCAGTTATTTGTTCTAGAGTGGATTGAAAGATCAATAACAGTAAAGAACATTGACTATCGTTGTCTAAGTTCTTAGATTGGAGATCCTGTTTATGGTTGATTTCATTTATATCAGCTGACAGAGGAAAGATTTATCACTACTGCATCCTTGACCGATAAATTGTTGTAGTTTACTGAATGAATGATTTAAGTTTTAGAGCATTTCTTTTAATTACAAGTAGATTCTATCACCAACATCCATTTACTCTTGTATTTAGCACTGTACTGAAAACTAGAAGACACTACTCTTTAATCAAGTGATTGCCTCAGACTGAGTACACTCTTGAGATAAAAAATTGTACTTGGATTGATAATTAATGTAGGATAAATAGGGGTTAAAAAGACACCTTTTATCACTCAACATTTTGGCGTCGTTGCCGGGGAGAGTGTATCCATTTGTTTTCAAGAAGAGTAGTGTGCATTTGATAAGTGCCTGATAGGAGAGAGTTGGGTTTTAAAAACGGAAGGTAAGAACCTCTGTATGGAGCATGTAACAGCCCTACTCCCCCACCCGCTTTCCTGCAAATTTGTTGATTATTTTGGGTATAAATAAGTATTTGATTTGTGTGCATGACTAAGCAGAAAAAGCCTGAAAAGAATCCAAAACCACTACCCAAACCTGATAAAGCTAAGGGATCGGTGACCCTTGGCTGATCGACCTTTATAGAAGATATCATTAAAAAATCACAATCTCAGTTGTCAGTAGGTCCTAGAAAAGTTGCTTCTAGACAACCTACTAGCTCCCTTCGGGCCACAAAATCACCATCTGTAGCCTTTGCTAAGGTGCACAGCCAGACAGAGGAGCAAGATTTTCAAGAAATTGAGAATTCTAGCCAAAAATCGTTATAAGAAGGGAACCTTAGTAATCTCTGCAAAGGAGGAGAAACAGGGGAAACATAAGAACCAAGATCTCCTCTTGGAATAGTTCAGCCACTAAGCAGCCCAGATAAGGGAAGTGTTGTCAAAATCATCCAGAACAAAGCTGAAGAACCTGAAGAGATAAGATCTCCCTAGATATTAGTTTAGCAAGGAAATCTCATCATCCCAAACCAAGGAATTACTATTAAGGCCATTCCTACTCCTTCTAGTCAGCCTAGGAATAACTCCCTAGAAATAGCAAAAGGATATTGGCACATAGTTGATCAAATGGCCCAGAACCAGCAAACACCTCAAACCTCCACACTGCAATATCACATTGTAGATATTGCAGTTAATGCACTTATGAATGCCATTCATCTCCAGCATATTCCTACATTCCATGGCCTAACATCAGAAGATCTAGATGCATTGTTGTTTTAATTCGATGTATTATGCCGGGGGTATGACTATACCACCGATCCCCAAAAGCTAAAAGTATTTCCCTCCACATTAAAGGGAGTAGATTTACGATGGTTTATGGGGTTAGGTGGAGGTGTTATAAATGACTGGGATCAAATGAAAGGTGCTTTTCTAAAGAAATATCAGGATTATCACAGGTCCAGAGAATTAAAGGATGAAATATTTCAAATGACAGCCAGACCTAATGAAACATTGGAGGAATATGTAGAACGCTTCCAATACAATCTTCAAGATCTCCTTATGCATCTTTACCCTTACCTGACAATGTTTTAAAAACTATATTAATTAAAGGGATGAAGGAATAATGGGTTGAAACATTAAACATTATGGAAAAAGGTGACATATATCAGGAAATTTTTGCTGACATTATTGATTTATGTATCAGGAGTTCGAGAGGTAGTACAAGGCTAAAACCAACAGAACGTGACATAATCACAAGGGACAACAAGATCTCCAGTGGAGGTATAACCTGCGCAGAAATTGGGAATCTACTGGAAGAATTTAAAACTGATATTCTAGGGACTCTGACAACACAGCTTGACATTATGCAGGCAAAACAAAAGCAAGCAGAAGCAGAGAAAAATTTAGCAATATTATACCCTAGATGTGCTATGGGGAAAAATGCCTATGCAAGACGATCCTATCCACCTAAGGTGTGACAGTGCCTTAGCAACAAATAGAGACAGCTATTCTAGTATTCTTCCTTTATGAATTAAGAATGAAGAGAGATGGATGGACTAACCGGTGTCTTCCGTTTGTCCCTCGATCCGGTTTCTCTTCTCTTGGAGAGTTCCCAGCTACTTGCTTTCTCGCTCGCCCAGCTTCAAGAGGTTTCTGCAAGATCACAAGAAGAGAACACTACACAAGACATGGATTCATATTCATAACTAGTTCAGGATTAGAAATAAACTAAACATACTAATGCAAACATACATCAAAGATACATCAGTATATAGGAGAAACCAAGATAGCTTTATTGATGAATAACAAGGTTCAGGAAGAGATACAACCCAGAGGGCTCCAATCCAGCATCTCCTTCCCAGCAAATGGAATTCCTATCTTCACCCCCTTCAAAACATTAAGCACCCAATGATTCCAATCTCAAACCAACAACAATTCTTTGCAATAACAAAATTCCAGCCTCTAGATCTCATGGAGAAGAGATCCATATATAGATGTTTGGAGAGAGGATGAGTCAGCTTGAGATCTGACTAGTGTCCTCTCCCTCTGTCAGTTCTTGATTCCACTTGGAGGTTCTTGCTTCCACTTGGAGATTTGGAACCTCTTACTCATCACCAGTCGAATTCACTGAGGCAAGTGTCATTGAGGAAGATCCTGGAAGCTTCCTGGGTCTTGACACCTCTTGGAATGAACTTGCCACATGTCAACTCTCGCTTAGCACAGGTAGCCAGTGTTGCCTTTGACATTCAGTGCAGGTAGCCAGTGTTGGCTTTGACATTCAGCACAAACAGCTAGTGGAGCCACTGAAATGATCCTGAATTGACTTGTTTTTGAGCAGTTTCTGGTGGAGAACTTCTGTGAATTGTTGTGGTTTGTTAGCCTTATTCCTCTAGGGCTAGGAACAACATGTTTAGGGACTTTGGATCCCTTAGATTATGGACATTTCATGCTCAATGCTGTAAGGCACAAAAATGTCTATAACAGTTGCCCCCTAAAGTATGAGGTCGTTTATTAGGTGAAATGCTTTATCAGGGGGATCCGAAGTTCATCCAATGCTGGGAGGAGACCTGTAATAAGATACAATACAATACATTATTTTTCATACTACTTTCATGATCTAGCTGAGGTGGGCATTCCCATGCTCAGCTTTATAAATTAATTTTTCTGTACATAGAACAGACAATCGTCTGATGGTAGACTGATAATTTTGATGAAATTATCATCCTTTGAGTAGGATGATTATCTGCTGCAATGATGTACATGTCAATGTCTTTATCTTTCCTGAATATATATCGCAGCCCGGATGGATGAAACTAGATCTGAGGTCTTCAAACTCGTTCGATCTTCACTCTAAGTACAAGTCGATCCATGTGAGAAATGTTCTGAAGTCGAACATGGAAAGACATCGCTTGATTACCGGTCAATGAGGTAAACCGTTAACAAGCGCGAGAGGAATCACCGATAATGATAATGACCCTCAAGGTACTGCAGTACAATTCACATGGTGTGAATAAATTATTTGGCGTCGAACACCACGCAAAATCTTTCGGTCGAAGGTCATTGATGTATACCTGTCGCCGGAAGTGAGAAACTTGCCATTGAGGCATGCAAGCTTCAAAGTACTGAAGGGGTTGTTCCTAGATCAACTTCTTGGATAATGAGCTGATGTCGACAAGAAGCGATCCGTCAAAGGAGGTCCTTAATGAATCCCACATCAATGACACGGAACGGAGCTAATGATTTTTATGGAGGTGAAAATGATCTGTGACATATGATTCAGGGTGGCGGTCATGAAAGGATGATGGGTAATGTACGGCAGTGGATGGGACACGGTTGACTTTTCTGAACGACTTCTCTTGAACATATGGCGACACTGATGCGATGGATCGGTAGCATTACCCCAAATATGGATGGTATGGCGAGACCATGGATGTGACCGGTGAATGAAACAACCCAACCCGATTGTGGTACGGAGGAAAAGTGTCATGTTCAAGAGCGACTTGCTACCATCAAAGTTTTCTTGAGTTTCTCCCAATTTTTCCCCAGTCATTGCTGACTAGTACCTCTTTATTTTTGTCAAGCTTGAGGAGGATAACATATGCTTGTTCTATAACCTGCCCTTCGGGCAAGCCCATCGCTATGTTTTAACGAGCCTAGCGATAGTGAAACTCGTTCTCGTCTAAAGACAAGTTTGTCGCTATTTAATGATTTTAACGAGTCTAACAACAAAGATAACTCGGTCCTTTTCATTTTTAGAGACTCTGAAAAGGTACATAAAGTTAACTCCAAAAGTCCTTTTTCGTCATCTAATCCCTTAAGTCCGAAAAAGTATAAAACAATACAGAAGGGATGAGTTTTCGATAGTTTTAACGAGCCGAACAAAACAAGCGCTCGATCTTTTTGTGCAATAATCCCTCAAGTCCAAAAAGATTAAAATCTAGAGGAGGGATAGCACTTCCTATCCCTTTAACGAGCTGGAAGGCCAAGGACTCGGCAATCTTTTCATATTTTATGAGTCAGTTGAAAAGAGCTTAAAGAAGACTCGTCTTTTGAGGAACGAGTGATAAACAGGGTTAGCAGCTAATTCCAGGTACAGGTTGGAATTTTCCAATCACGGCAGTGTCACAAGGATGGCTAGGTGAAATCACGCTTCGCAGCTGTTCCTCAAAATGGGTAAACAAACATATGGAGGTGAACGATCAGCCAATGGAAAAGTGGAGGTGACGGTGCAAACACGACCAAGGCTTTAATGGCTGATGATATTACATTCACAGTGGTTATTTACCGGGTAGTGGTTCATTTTTTATTTTAAAATGAGCTTAAACGCTGGTGGAAACACTTGCTCATTGCTTATGTTTATTTTTTAACGAGCATGAAGTCCGCGTTAAAACTGCTCGGATCTTGCGTTTATTTTTTAACGAGCATGAACTGTGTGCTAAAACTGCTCGAATACCCAGTCATATGATAAGAGTGTCTCATCAAGATTCTATTTTTTATGGAGCTTCATCTCACCAAGCTTTGCTCCGCATCCTTTCTTTATGCAAGTTAGGAAACGGCTAACCCAAAAAATAGATAAATAACCGCTCTTTGCTTGCACTCCAAAAGGTTTGCATGCCCCCAGGTATAAAGTACGATTTCAAGGTTACCCCTACTTCATTTCCGTCAAAACATTCGTTTCACCAAGAGAGGCCTACCTCTTTCAGGTTACCCAAAGATTGTCTCGTTAATCTTTCAAACAAAACACTTCCTCGGAAATGTCTACCGAAATAGACAAAGGTGAGCGACGTAGCCCGCCAACTCACATAACTTTTACAAAAGAATCTTATTCTAGAATAACCCTCTTCCTAGACGGACGGGGTACAGACTAGTCATATTCTCCCGCGGAAACCTACTCTATACCCAAAGTTTCCCTGCCGAAGCAGACCAGGACGCATGCCCCCTGGGTTTCAGTCATATCCTCCTAGATTACTCGCGCTCATTAGGAGGATGGACCGTGGGTTGAGACACTTCTTGTGTGAATAGACCATTTAGGGATGGTACATGACTATTTGCGATGCGTGATCTGGGAAATGAAAGCTGGTCCACGAGCTTGACCATTCTTCCTTCATGCGGAAAACACATTACTCTAAAGAGTGAGGAGACGATGGCTCCCATGCAATATATATAGTCTCGTCCAAGGAGTAGGTTATAATCCAAGGGTCCTTGAACGACCATCACGTTCATTTGAACGGTCTTCCCTTTCAATGTGATGGGCACATTGGGGAGGTTCCCTAAAGGTCGACTGGTTCCTTTATCAAAACCTGATAGATTTCTCATTTCAAGAAAAAGCGTTGGCGAACCAAGCGCTTTCCAAGCAATAGAGGAAAGGATACTCACAGATGCCCCCTCATCAATGATAGTGCCAGCCATTACCATTCTTTATATTTGAACGATAATTCTGAATGGTATGCTTGCTGGCAACCGGGGTCTGCCTAGTTGGTTCCAGTCGAACGAGACAACTAGGTTGCTTGGTGGTGGGACCGAATAGACGGTCGGGTATGACTCTAACGAAGTTCCTTCGTGTGACAAAGGAATGGGCAAATTTCCCCCTTGTCCGTCGGAGTCTGTGCTGATGAAGAGAATTTGGACGGTGTCGTCTTTATTCTCCTCTGTGATGGTGTCATTCGAAGATAGAGCCTCTAAAGGCAAAACCGGGTCAACTGCCACCTCAACCTTTTGACTTTCGTCAGGCATGGATCCAGACGGTTCATCTTCAATGATAGGTGCTTCGGCTGACCACCTGGGCGGGCCAGCCGAGTTCTCAACTAGTGAAGGACTTGGCAGGAGTTTTTGATATCCAGGAGGAAGTTGCGCTCGTAAAATCGGGCGATCTTCCAAAACTCTTTTAGCCTCGTCTAAGAAGGGACAACGGTGGATGGCGTGATCGCCTTCACACAGTTTGCAGGGAAATCTAGCTTTCACTCTCTGTCCTGTGGCTTCACTTTCACTAGTTGACGTTGAGCAGTCAACATGGCTATCAGAGGTTGACGCTACCGAATTGTACAAACGGGGAGACCAGTCCCTTAGTATCCGAGGGATGCAGGGACAATCTCTATGGAAGTGGTCTCCCTTGCATATGACACATGGCGATTTAGACCTAGTCAGTGCTGTGTGTGGATTTTTGTCAGACGACGCTTGTTTGCCCCCAGTTGCTTTTGGCTCCTTCTTCTTCTTCTCTTTCTTCTTCTTTTCCTTCTTCTCCTTAGGAACCTGGTTTTTTGTTTTACCAGTTCCGTCAAGCGAAGAGGAAGGAGGAGAGGAAGAATTAGACGAAGTAGAAGGCTGGTGGGAAACTCTGGTCTGGTCTAATTGTTGACTCGATTGTTCAGGAATAGTGGTGTTCTGAACGACATTGGTTGAAAAGAGCCAGACCGGCAGGCCAATTGTCAGTCCTGGAAGTGACAATGTGGCCATATGGGGCGCACCAACATCTCCCCAAGAGGAGAAGGGACTAGGATTTCCACCAAGGGGAATTCCTTGGTTGGTGTGCTCCATTTTTTCAACCTAAAGATCAACGCGGGAATAGGGGTGATTGTTCTGTTTAAAATAAATTTTAACGACGCTTTAGACACAACTTGCTTTTTCAATTTTAAAGAGTTGAGAAAAAGCTAAAGATGACTCTAGTCTTCTTCGATGTTTTAACGAGCCCGAAGTGACAAATGCTCGAATGGACTTTTTCCGTTATAGAGTCTGAAGAAGGCCAAAAGGAACTGCTCTGGAGTTCTAGGCAGAGGGTGTGCCAAACTTTTCGCAAAACGCAGAATACGTTTTAGGGTACGGGCGGTCGATCTTCCTGAATGCTGTGTTCAGTGCATTGCGATCAGTAGGGTGGCCGACACGGCTTCCTAAGGATAAAGGTTTTATGCCTATAGGGGTCTCCCAATATATACGCGATGGTACGTGGGAGCACAATCTGTACTAGCGCTATCGTCCCTCAGGAGGAATCACCCACCATGCACGAGATCGACAGTCACTAGGCTTTACGACGCCGGAACACATCTCTAGCCTAGACCTCTATGTTGTGCGTTATGTTGCAAAGCGTTGTTAAGTTTATTCAATTTATTTTAAGTTGATCTTTTTAGAAGTTTGCCTTTTGAGGTTCACCACGAGATGTATGATACAATTCCTAAATGCAGTCTAAAGATGATAAGCAAGCTTTATATCTTTTCAACTTTGAAAATCCTAGCTACTAAGGGAAAAGAAAGACACCATCTTTTCTCAAAGAGCAATCAGCACACTCTAATGCACTTTTCCTAAATCAAACATGCAAACTATCACGATGCAAATGCACAATGCAGGTGTTTGTTTTCCGCTTTCTTAGTATTGATGCCTACAAAGAAAGCTTTTTGTACAACTTTGAATTCACTTTTAAATGACAAATACAAACAAGTTTACTTTTCCGAAATCAGAGAGGGTAGAAGAGATTACAACACTTAACGATTTCTGAAATGAATACTTGTTTCGACGCTTAAAAGAGACAAACTCAAACCAAGAGCAAAAGTAAATGTATAATCAACTGCAAACAGCCAATGAACTCTCTCCTAAGATCACAATCAACAGATCTGAATCAAGGGCTACAGGATGACTATTTTACTCATGCAAAGGAAAACTGTGAATGACGCCAAAAACACATAAAAACACTCACAGTATTTTTGTACAAAAGGAGGTGGAATTTAAGCAGAGAAAAGGAGTTATCAGACTGGTACCTATGCTGGTTACAGGCTGCAAAAAACAGAGATCAAAACAAGGCAAAACAGAGCAGAGAACCCCAGCTGCACAAGGCCAAACTGGTTTACCGCAACCTCAACACAGGGGTTTTGACATTCAGCGCAGGTAGCGTTCACGGGACCTGCATTGAAATGCAGAACCTCTTCACAGGGGTCGCGCTGAAGGAGAAACGAGAGTTTCTCACTGGGTTCTGGGTCACAGATTGCTATTTAATCTACTGTTTTAGGCCAAATAAAAGCAACAAGCAAGGTACAATCAAAGGGATGCTTTGAGGGAGTACTATGATCTATCACAAAGGATCATCAAATCATTTGTGAGTCCATTGTTCAGATCATAGACAAGTCCAGTGATTGGATCAAAGCAGCAACTGTCTACTTTGCATCTGGGAATAGAATATGCAGTTCGATTATTGCTGTCAAGTCTATGAAACAAACAATGATAGAAACACAAATAAAATGACTAAACAGATTTCCCCAATGGAGTCGCCAATTTGTTGTGGGGAAAAATGCCTATGCAGGACGATCCTATCCACCTAAGGCGTGACAGTGCCTTAGCAACAAACAGAGACAGCTATTCTAGTATTCTTCCTTTATGAATTAAGAATGAAGAGAGATGGATGGACTAACCGGTGTCTTCCGTTTGTCCCTCGATCCGGTTTCTCTTCTCTTGGAGAGTTCCCAGCTACTTGCCTTCTCGCTCCCCCAGCTTCAAGAGGTTTCTGCAAGATCACAAGAAGAGAACACTACAGAAGACATGGATTCATATTCATAACTAGTTCAGGATTAGAAATAAGCTAAACATACTAATGCAAACATACATCAAAGATACATCAGTATATAGGAGAAACCAAGATAGCTTTATTGATGAATAACAAGGTTCAGGAAGAGATACAACCCAGAGGGCTCCAATCCAGCATCTCCTTCCCAGCAAATGGAATTCCTGTAGTTTCATGTTCCGGATTATCCACAGTTTCTAGTTCAGTCTGTCGACGTTTCAAACCCCAACGGGGGTCCATCATCAGGACAATTCAGAAAGATAGAAATGAAATGAATGAAAGATGATGAGAGAAGCAGCTAGGCACCTGGATATAAATACACAAAGGAACCCTAATATGAGAGCCGACACATGATTTTACATTCTTGTTATTATTTCTTGTTATTTATTTATAATTGTATTTATTAATTATTAATTAAATACAATTATAAATAAATAACAAGAAATAATAACAAGAATGTAAAATCATGTGTCGGCTCTCATATTAGGGTTCCTTTGTGTATTTATATCCAGGTGCCTAGCTGCTTCTCTCATCATCTTTCATTCATTTCATTTCTATCTTTCTGAATTGTCCTGATGATGGACCCCCGTTGGGGTTTGAAACGTCGACAGACTGAACTAGAAACTGTGGATAATCCGGAACATGAAACTACAAAAAACTTCCACAGAGGCTTGAAATGGAATTCCTATCTTCACCCCCTTCAAAACATTAAGCACCCAATGATTCCAATCTCAAACCAACAACAATTCTTTGCAATAACAAAATTCCAGCCTCTAGATCTCATGGAGGAGAGATCCATATATAGATGTTTGGAGAGAGGATGAGTCAGCTTGAGATCTAACTAGTGTCCTCTCCCTCTGTCAGTTCTTGATTCCACTTGGAGGTTCTCGCTTCCACTTGGAGATTTGGAACCTCTTACTCATCACCAGTCGAATTCACTGAGGCAAGTGTCATTGAGGAAGATCCTAGAAGCTTCCTGGGTCTTGACACCTCTTGGAATGAACTTGCCACATGTCAACTCTCGCTCAACGCAGGTAGCTAGTGTTGCCTTTGACATTCGGCGCAGGTAGCCAGTGTTGGCTTTGACATTCAGCGCAAATAGCTAGTGGAGCCACTGAAATGATCCTGAATTGACTTGTTTTTGAGCAGTTTCTGGTGGAGAACTTCTGTGAATTGCTGTGGTTTGTTAGCCTTGTTCCTCTAGGGGTAGGAACAACATGTTTAGGGACTTTGGATCCCTTAGATTATGGACATTTCATGTTCAATGCTGTAAGGCACAAAAATGTCTATAACAAGATGCAGAAAGAAACATAGCCATAAAGAGTTCCCACTGGATGCAGTTCACGTCTGCGCTATTTGCACAAAAGACCACTCCACAAAGAACTGCCCCTCACTCCCAGGTCTGAAAGCAGTGTAAAAAGAAGTGGAAGAAGAATCAGAACCAGTGTACCTACTCAATCAGCACCGTCAATGGCAGCCATGACAACCAGGTATGCCCTCTAATCCATATTCTTCTTTCCAATCTCCGCAATATCATGATCAACAATATAATACAATGTGGCAAAATCAGCCACCCTTTCCAAGCTGGTCACAACAACCATTTCCTTATCACCATGGTCAAATCAAACAAGCCAAACTAATTGACCAAACTTTCCCTACTCTCCACCATGTTGGCAAAACAATGCATATCCAACACAATGGTCCCCTTCCACTTCGCAGAGTCAAGCCTGGCAGTCAAACTGGAAAAGACTGATGAATCAGCCAACTGGAACCATCCCTCTCCCTCAGCCCAAACTACTAGTGCCATATACACTACAACAAAGTCCCCAGTCCAACTTAAAACCGCAACTCCCAGCGCAACTCAACTCGAACCCTAATAATAGACCGGTTCAATCTGTTCAAATAATCGAAACTCTAGAACTAGAAACTGACGTAAGGGAGTCAAACGACCTTCAATTAAGGTCTGGGTGCATAATAGAAACTGAGAGAGATAAAAATGCTCAAGTTGAAAATCTGTTACATGTAGAACAACCACTACAAGAAAAGGATGTGGTCAGACAACAAACTCATGACCAAGCAACCACTTCTTCTCCCCCATTCCCAAAATGATTAATCATACCGCGCCTTATAGAACATCCTGACTTTGATCTTCTAGGGTAATTAAGAAATTTGTGTATAAAGATCCCACTCCTCCAGGCAATCCAAGATATCCCAATCTACACAAAAACATCAAGGAATTGTGTATAAAGAAGCCAAATAGGAGAATAACAACTAACCCAACCATCCAAGTAGTCAGCACCCTATCTGACTTACTATCAAGGAGAGAGGCACCCATAAAATATGACCCAGGGAATCCTATAGTTATGGTGGAAATAAATGGACAAACCTTTTCAAATGCCATAGTTTATTTAGGGGTTGCAATTAATATTTTAACAACCACCACTTGTCAAAAACTTGGCATTACATCAGTGGAACCAACCACCACCTTATTGGAACTGGCTAACCGATCGGTAGTTAGGCTAGAAGGTACACTACATGATGTAATGGTATCTGTAGATTCCTGGGAATACCCTGCCGACTTTTTGACAATCAACCCCAAAAACCGACTCGATGGACACCCTTTAATCTTAGGTAGACCTTGGCTAGAAACTGTTGATGCTTACATTAGCTGCCGACAAGGTAGCATGACCATAGCAAGAGGGAGTAATATTAAGAATTTAGCCTTATACCCTCTAGCCCAGTCAAGTTTAACAATAATAAAAACAAAGAAACAACATGTATCATACTTGATTGAAAGCATTAGATCACCATTAACTATAGAAGATGCCTTCGATTTTAAAGACCAAATAGAGGATGACATCATTAATAGTTTCATTAACCAACCAGAAACCAGATCCCATTTCCGATGTCACGTGATAGAGGTAGCATTTGACAATGAATTAGAAGAAGATCCCCTTTAAGACACCCATGATCAATCAATACCTACTACATCTGTTTCAAACAACAAAACTATAAATATTGAGCCAAGAAAAACCTTGAACATTAACAAAAACCTGACTCCTGAACAAGAAGAAAAGTTGGTCCAACTACTGAGAAAATACAAGGAAACTTTTGCATGGGACTATCCAGACATGAAAGGAATTGATCCCCAGCTGTGTACACACCACATTTATACAGAAAAGGATGCTAGACCCATTTTCCAACCCCAATAGAGACTCAACCCTCATCTTAAGGATATTGTGAAAGCTGAATTACAAAAGCTTTTGGATATAAACTTTATTTACCCCATATATGATAGCAAGTGGGTCTCTCCACTAGTAGTGGTTCCAAAGAAGAATGGAAAGTGGAGGATTTGTGTAGACTACAGAGAATTAAACTAAGCAACCCAAAAGGACCACTTTCCCCTTCCATTCACTGATCAGTTATTAGACACATTAGCAGGAAATAAATTCTTTTTTTTCTTGGATGGCTTCAGTGGATACAATCAGATTCAGATTGCCCCTGAAGACCAGGATAAAACTACTTTTACCTGTCCTTGGGGAATATTTTCTTACAGAGTCCTACCCTTTGGCCTATCTAATGCCCCTACCACATTTCAGAGGGCCATCCTCAACATCTTCTCAAATTTAATAAATGAAGGGCTTGAAGCATATATGGATGATTTCACACCATATGGAGATGATTTTGAGCCAGCACTAGACACATTGGAAAAGGTGCTGCAACGTTGTATTGCCACCAAGCTCTGTTTGAGCCATGAAAAGTGCCATATGAAGATGACCGAAGGGCTCATATTGGGTCATTATATCTCAGCAGCTGGAATACAGGTAGATCCGGCCAAAATTCAAATAATTTTGTTAATACCTACTCCTACCACACAGACAGAGGTACGCAGTTTTCTAGGATTTTTTGGTTATTATAGGAGATTCATAGAGCATTTTTCTCAAATAGCTACACCTCTATAAACACTGACAGGGAATGCTGATTTTATTAGGACAGATAAATGCGACCATGCTTTTGGGGATCTGAAAAAGCTTGTGTCAACAGCCCCAGTACTCAGAGGCCCAAATTGGGATCTACCATTTCAAATTTCATCGGATGCTTCAGACACAACTATTGGAGCAGTCCTTGGGAAAGAAGAAGAAAAAAACCATATGCAATATATTATATTAGAAAAAATTTATCTCTCGCTGAACTAAACTACACTGTAATCGAAAAAGGGTTTTTAGCTGTAATACATGTTGTAAATAAATTTAGGCATTATATCATTGGATATCCTGTTGTTTTATATACAGATCACTCTACCATAAAATATTTAGCAAATAAACCTATTACAAATGGTAGAACAACAAGATGGTTGATTTTATTGCAGGAATCTGACATTACAATAAAAGATCGACTTGGCAAAGAGAATCTTGTAGCTGATTTTCTCTCACGAATGCCGAGCCCAACGGACGTAGTAGCAGTCGAAGATCAATTCCCAGATGAACATTTGTTTGTTGTTACTGTCAAGACACCCTGGTATGTTGATGTTGCAAATTATTTAGCAGTAGGCAAATTACAAAAGCATCTAACCCCCAATGAATGAAAACAGATTGTGCAACATAGTACCCAATTTTCTTGGATTGGGGGCTACATATTTCATACAGGGGTAGATATGCACATCAGAAGATGCGTCCGCGAAGATGAAATAGTTGACATTCTGAAAGCTTGTCATGATAGATCGTGTGGTGGAAATTTCATAGATCGCAGGACTGGTCACAAGGTTTTTCAAATAAGTTATTACTGGCCCACAATCTTTAAAGATGCTAAGAAATTTGTTCAAGCCTGTGACAGTTTCTAAAGAGAAGGATGCCCTGGATAGTCTGAAGAAATTCCTTTAAACCCACAGTTAGTAATCGAACCATTTGAGAGTTGGGCGCTTGATTTTGTTGGTCCGATCAACCCATCATAAAATTAGAAAACATATATTCTAGTAGCAACAGAGTATGTTACCAAATGGGTTGAAGCAGAGGCACTTCCAAAAGCTACAGAGGACTATGTGATTCATTTCCTGTTGCAAATATTTGTGCGATATGGCCTCTCGAGGGACATAATCACGAATGGAGGACCGCATTTTGTAAGTAATAAAATCGCTACAACATTAAAAAATTATCACATTCAACACAAAATTACCACTCCATAGCACCCACAGGCAAATGGCCAAGTAGAGAGAACGAATAAGGTGATAGAGGCAATACTTACAAAAACAGCTACATCGCAAAGATGTGACTGGGCTTCAAGATTGCCCGAAACCTTGTGGGCATACCGAACAACGTGGAGAAACACCACCGACTATTCACCATATCAGCTAGTATTTGGAAAAGAACCCATCTTTCCAATAGAATTCGAAATACAAACATTAAGAACAGCACAGGAGATCAGTCTGAATTTAAATGAGGCCCAGACTAACAAAATACAGCAAATCAATGAGAAAGATGAAATTAAGCTCTCGGCCCTTCAACATACTGCATTAATTCAACAACAGAGAGAAAAATGGCACGATGCCCTGATCAAAAAGAAAATCTTCCACAAAGGTGATTGCGCACTTCTATACGATTCCAGGTTTCAGGATTTCCCAAGAAAACTCCAAACACGATGGCTTCAACCTTATGAGATACAGAAAGTGCATGACAATGAAACCATTACATTACTACCATTGATGGATCTGGACATTTGTTCAAAGCAAACGGTCATCGAGTGTGACTTTACCATAAACCACTCACTCGGGAATCCTTTTACCACCAATTACGGGAAGATTCTGCTATGCAGATTCTTGCTGAGGAAGATAACCCCTCCTCAGCAGAAATTCACTGAATAACTCTTTTGTTTTTTAATTTTGTATATAACTCTTTTTCTTTGAATTTTGCCAGTATAATTTTTTTTTTTGTACAGATTGTTACTATTGTTCCTCTTAAGGAATAGCAATCTTTTGTGCCTGTATTTTTCGTGATGTTCCTCTTAAGGAACAACTATTGTTCCTTCTAAGGAACAATAGTCATTCCTCTTTAAAGAACAGCACTTCTGCGTACTTTACAATTTTTTTGTTCCTCCGAAGGAACAACATTTCCGCACTTTTGTTTTTGTTGTTCCTTTTAAATGAACAATTGTTGTTCCTTTCAAAGGAACAACACTTTTGTGTGTTTGTTTTTGTTGTTCCTTTTAAAGGAACAACTGTTGTTCCTTTTAAAGGAACAACTGTTGTTCCTTTCAAAGGAATAGCACTTCTACGTGTTTGTTTTTTTGTTGTTCCTTTTAAAGGAACAGTTGTTGTTCCTTTCAAAGAAACAACACTTCTGCGTGTTTTTTTTGTTGTTCCTTTCAAAGGAACAACTGTTGTTCCTTTCAAAGGAACAACTGTTGTTCCTTTCAAAGGAACAACATTTCTGCGTGTTTTCTTTTTGTTGTTCCTTTCAAAGGAACAACACTTCCGCCCGATTGTTTTTTTTGTTCCTCTTAAAGGAATAGCACTTCCACTCGATTGTTTTTTTTGTTCCTCTTAAAGGAAAAGCACTTCTTCCAGATTATTTTTGTTGTTCCTCTTAAAGGAACAACACTTCTGCCCGATTGTTTTTGTTGTTCCTCTTAAAGGAACAACACTTCCGCCAGATTATTTTTGTTGTTCCTCTTAAAGGAACAACACTTCCACCCAATTGTTTTTGTTGCTCCTCTAAAAGGAACAACACTTCCACCAAGTTGTTTTTGATATTCCTCTTAAAGGGACAACACTTCTGCTAGATTACTTCCGAAGAAACAACAGTTTCAATTTCAGATGATCTTAGGCTGTTCCGCCGAAGGATCAGTATTTTATTTCGCATCTGATTTATTTGTTGTTCCTCTTAAGGAACAACAATTTCGAGTGTATCTTTTTCTTTTGTTTGTTTTTCCTCTTAAAGGAACCATGGTTTTTGCGTGCAGATGTTCTTTTTGTTGTCCCTCTTAAGGAACAACAGTTGTTCCATCTATAGAACAACACTTTTTGAGTGCATTTTTTGTGTGTGTGCGTGTTTCTTAAAGAACATCATTCAGAGGATTTTCATTGTTCATGATCCCTTTAAGGAACAGGTGTACATTTATGCAAGAACACAAACGCTAGAGGATACTGAAATCAGCAGACCAAAGAAAAATCATTATCTTTAGAGAAATTTCTTTGTATCGATAAGAAAAAAGAGGGAAGGACAACTATTTATATCACTTTGTTGTCTTTATTTTTATCATGCTGGTTCTTCCTTAATCCTCGTAATTGTCTTTGATCATTATTATTGACTACGAATAAGGGCATATTTTCCTCTATTGAGATGTTCAGACTTCTTCCACCATCCCTACTCTTAAGGAGTGTTGAGCCATCCTCTGTATATAAATAGGAAAGTGCTATATATAAAAGAAAAGGAAAAAAAAAGAGAAAAATATATATCTATATGATTACTAACATGATTTTCCAGATGAAGGATAGGGGGTCTCATCAATAGCTAGCCTACCATGATCATAAGGAAGCAGTGAAGTGACATTCCCACTATGACCACCACACCAAGGATATGATCCAAGAGGCATATTAGAAAAAAAAAAAAAAAAAGTCCTTGGAATAGGAGGTCTCGTCACGAGCCGGCTTGCCCACCTTTCACTCCTTCCTGGTGAATGGCATTGTGATTCATCTGGTTACCAAGCTAGCACAATGGCCTCCATTTTGACATCACACAACACTTTCCTAGGCATACATAAAGGATTATGGTTCCAAGGGTGAAAAAAGCAACTTTGTCAAGGTTATGAACACCTGTCGGCAACAGAGCTCTGCTGATGGTATTGAAGTCATACTTTTCATACATCAATAGTCATTATAAACCCTTTTCTTATATCTTTATCTTGATTTCAAATGATACTATGTTATATAACCCTTTCAAACCTCTTACACATGAAATATCACTTAAAAATTAATCATAATGGTTAAAGTGGAAAGTGGCTGCATAAGCATTTTTACGTACATCAGCTGCCCTCTCCCTTATTTTTGCATCATTTCATAGCATTTCCATATCTATTCGCGATCTTCATCATAAGCCTTGACTTCAATAATTCACCGTTTTCATAATCATGTCATGGATATATACGTCGTTCCTTTATTTTTACTGTACGACTACAGTCCCGCATGCTGCTCTTTCATTTGTCGATCGAGGATGACCTATCATATTTTAGGGGGGCGCGAGTGACCTCTAGAATACACCGGCATACGTGTAAACTCCCTATCTGGAAGTATTGCGACTCCATCAGAACTCAGAAATAGCAAGTTTAATGTTATTGATATTTCCCAATATGCACAGCTTGTTGTTCCATTGCCATTTCTGTGTTTTTGCTCTGTAAAAATTAATAGTGTGCTAAGCTTGAACAAAATGGGAGGAAGATCAATACATAGCGAAGCGCAGGTGTTAATAATCTCTGATGCTGCACGCAAAATTCTAGTGAGAGCAGGATGGATTGCCTACCTTAACCGACTACAGCAGTCTCATGAAATGGTGGCCATCGAATTTCTGCAGAATTTGCAGGAAGATCGTTCCATCGTGAGGGGGAGTCAAATAACAGTAACACGTGACAGAATTGCTGAAGTATCGAGACTACCAGTGCAAGTCCACTATGAAATCCACTGCAGGAAGATGAATTGGCCCAAATTTTGGCCAATATGAGCAAGTACATTCAACCTCAGAGCTTGCTCAACCTCAATATTGAGGCAGGGCAATCACAAGAACACTCTGCTCACAATAAGAGTGCATCTGAAGAAATGAATAATGAGGAAGAAGTAGAAGCAGAAGCCACCCAGGAAATAGCAGATCAAACCAGGGCTACCTCCCCTGAGAAATCTAATCAGGAGGATGAGAACACTGGAGAAGTATTCCAAGCAGAAAATATGGAAACAAGCCGGGGTGGAGGCACAGTCCCTGAAGAACAAAACCTAGCTGAACAGGCAAGTCCACTCAAAGAATCAGCTATTCCTCTCAATAAAAAATATAGAAGAAAAATGAAATCAAGAGGCGGTGAAAGGAACAACAAAGGCTAGTAAATATAGTAAAACAACTTAGACAATAGATAAGGGTCCTAAAAATTGGGAAAATCTCAAAAAGAACCCCAAGAACAAAGGATGCAGCCACCCAGATGAAACCCCATAAAATAAAGGCCAAGGGGACTCAAACTGAGCCCATATACATTAGGGACAACAAGGAACAACATGTGGCTATTACAAACGCAAAGGCCCAAACAAAAGACACACTAGTATTTAATAAGGACGTCCAGACACAGACTGAGGAAACCAGATGTTGCAATAAGAAGATCTAGATAGATCTTCAACCTAAAAGTGTTTTGACAGACAATGACCCTAGTGTAGTAAAACTCCAAGAGGATCTGGCACAGGCTCAACAGACTATAGAAAATCTCATAGAAGAAACTGTTCTTCAGGAGAAATATCAAAAGTTACAGCAGCAAGTAAAGAACATCAATGCATCGGAGAGCGAGGCCTTCGATAGATGTCAGAGGGCAAAGGAAAAGGTTAAAAAGGTAACCAATAGACACAGTCATGAGTCAAATGGATACTCTGTGTTCTCTATATACAGATGTTCTAGCATGTAGGTCCCCTACCAAAAATTATGGTTTGTTTTTATTAGAAAGATATTTTCAATTAAAAATTAACGTTGTTAAGGCAGGGAAGCCTATAGAATTAAAAATTGTTGATGATTTCATTAACTGTTGTAAACACTATGGATTAAAAGTTCAGTGATTACTCTATGAGTTTTATTTGCATAAATTTATATTGGAGGAGGAAATGGAGATTAATCCAAGTCCCTTTGTGGGTGATGTCAAATTTCAAGCATTCACTTCATTTGTTGTTAAGCAATTAAATTGGCTCAAGGCCTATAACACCTTTCAAAGACAAGAAAATGGGTTAGACCTTTGGGTAAGGGGTGAACCGAAAAACCCATTACAACTATGGGATAAGCATAGAAGCTTAATGAGAAAAAAGGGTGTGACCCAGACACTGGGACCCATTCACAGAGCAGTTGTCCAGCAAGGGGTAGAATACTTCCTATCCATCAAAGACCTTGCCATAGCAGCAGCTACAATCCGATGGAAGACTTCCAATCGGAATATTCAGGACAGAGAACCATTCAATTACGAAAATTTTATGTTAGTGGCTGGTCACCTGGTTACCTATAGTAGCCTCATCTTGAGAGAAGCCTCGTATTGGCTACATTGTAGGTTTCGAAGTCCAATTATCTGGTATCCTGCAGCAGGGTATAAGGCCCTATATGAATTGCCTGAAGGGCAGACAGGGTGCATTTTTGAAGTTTTAGCTACACATCATGGTTTTAGACCACTTCATGAAAATCCCTTTCCAACCTATTCCCTAACTGCCTTGCATGTAAATACATGGTTTTCATGAGGGCATGAAAAAGGGTAAGCAAGGGGGTGTGTTGAGCGATGGAAAAGGTATTTATTTACCATTTATTTCTTTATATTTTCCTTTGAATCATAACTCCTTTACATTCTAAGATGGTAATATGTTAAAGAATTATGATAGAATTAAGGAGATTTGTGATTGATACAAAATAACTAATTATTGTCTTTTTCTATACAGAAAGTGAAGGAAATCGAAAATCACTATTCAGGAGGAAAAGAAAAAGCAGAAGAAACTGTTGTCCCTTCGATAGGATGTCGTATCCAGACAAGGAGATCAAGATTAGAGCACATGGTCTAGGAAAAGGAAGAGAAACGCGACATCAACGCAAGAAGACAAAACGATAAACTGGAGATCAAAGATATAGCGAATCCCTCAGGATCCTTTGATCTTGAGGGATTACTACTTCAAGACTTATTTGTACTCTTGATACTTCTTCCTGGCCATTATAAAAAGGGATAGCACTTGCAGCCCAGGGGAGATATTATTATCAATTTGTAGAACTTATTGTTGTAATCTCAACTTTTATCATTGACTCTCTTTGAAGAGCGATAGTTGTAAACCTTGCCGTATATGATTAATATATAACTCAATTGTTGTTCCATTATTTGATCCTGGAGTAAACTCAACGGTGCTTCGTTGGTGGATAAGGGCCCGGCCCCAGTGGATCCACTTGCTTCTTGTATCACTATTTTACAATTACAGTCATGTGTGGTTTGATTTCCTTTGCATTTCCTTAACTTGCTTTATACGGTAATATTCTATTTCTGAACATTTCACTGAATTGCTCTGTTATATTGTAATTGGATAGCAAGATTATTATTCACAACTTAAAATGGCATGTTGTTCATTCTGAAACAGTACTGCACTATCTAATTCGGATTTTGTTGTTCACTTACAGTTGTGATTGTTGTTCATTTAACTACGGTTCACTTACAATTGCGGTTGTTATTCATTTAACTACCGTTCAATTATAACTGCAATTTTCGTTCCTTTATACCTGTGGTTAATGTCCATTATGCTAGGGTAAGATTAATGATTCAATTTAGTTTACATTCGTTGTGTGTTTCCTCTTAATTAGCTTTACTATTCCGTTATATTTTATATTTCTATTCAATTCATTTAGAGTAAAGATTTGATGTTCAATTAATTTCTGTTAAATTAAGCTTTACTATCCAGGTTTCCAATAGACTTAGTTGTTGTTTCTTTTCTAGAAAGATTTTCTTTCACCTTTTAATTGATAGTGCAGCAAGTGTGTTTTAGTAAGCATTTCCAATTGAATTACAATTTCCAGTTATTTGCATTGGAGTGGATTGAAAGATCAATCACTGTAAAGAACGTTGACTATCGCTGTCTAAGTTATTAGATTGGAGATCCTGTTTATGGTTGATTTCATTTATATCAGTTGACAGAGAAAAAGGTTATCACTACTACATCCTTGACTGATAAATTGTTGTAGTTTACTGAATGAATGATTTAAGTTTCAGAGAATTTCTTTTAATTACAAGTAGATTCTATTACCAACATCTGTTTACTCTTGTATTTAGCACTGTACTGCAAACTAGAAGACATTACTCTTTAATCAAGTGACCACCTCAGACTAAGTACACTCTTGAGATAAAAAATCATACCTGGATTGATAATTAATGTAGGATAAATAGGGGTTAAAAGGACACCTTTTATCACTGAACAGTTCTCTTGTCTCTTCCTCTACCTTAAGCAATACCCTTTTCAACAACAATGATTCTCCTTCTTCAGGTGATTCTTCCTTGTTTGTAATTTGAGGTTTCCCTTCCCTTGCCTCATCCACATTCAAATTCCTCTGATTTGTTGCTTTATTATGAGGACAGTCCCATGATCCATGTCCCCATTCTCCACATGTATAACACTGAATTTCTCTTCCTCGGCCTCTTCCTCTAGGTGAAAATATTCCTCTACTAAATTCTCCTCTCTATGGTGGTCTACTACTTCAACTTCCTGCTTCACTCTGATGGTGTTGAAATCTTGGTCTAGTAGTTCCTCTACCTCTCGCTGAACTCTTCCCTCTGTTCCTCTGATTTCTCTTCCTCAACATCTTCTCTTCTACCTTCAAAGCTGCTTGATAGGCATCTTCACTTGTCTTCAGACTCAGCAAGCTGATTTCATCCTGTATGTCATATCTCAACCCATTTATATACCTGGCTACCTTCTCTTCATCATCCTCTGCATGTCCTGCTCTAATGTTCAGCTTACAAAACTCTTATATATATTCTTTGACAGTCATCCCTTTTTGTCTCAAGTTTTTTAATTGTCTAAAAATATTTAAATGATAATCTTTTGGCATAAATTTAGCTTTCAATATACTTACCATTTTATCCCATTCTTTGATCTTTGACTTCCCTTTTCTTGCCCTATATGTTTGTAATTTATCCCACCAGATAGCTGCATGACCCTTCAATCTGGTGACTGCCAATTTCACCTTCTTCTTATCATTAACCTCCTCCTCATAGTCAAAATACTTGTCTCATGAACTGATCCAGTCCATCAACTCTTCTACATTGAGATTGTTGTCATACAAAGGTATTTCCATATTTGGTTTGCCACTTGCTTTTTCCAACACCTTAAGAACTTTGGAAACTTCACTTTCATCCTCTTCTTCTTCCTCAGAAGTTTACTTTGCCACATTGGCATTTCCTTCATCAGGTGCTTTCCTTTAAGTAGTCTCCGTTGTCTACATCCTTGTACGCAAACTCTGGATCTCATCCAGCAGAACTGCATTTGCTACAGGTCTCCCCCGACCTATGCCAACTCCTCTCCTCGGTGGCATGTTTACTGTAGCCAAACTTAATCTATGGGCTCTGATGTCAAATGACACAAGAGGTTGATGAAAATGAGGTGGTAGTCTATAATGTAACTACTGTTTAGCTTTAGAGCCAATCAGCTGTGCATAAATAGGTTCTATATGTGTATTTTCCCCCTTGAGGGTCCCGCTTATCCATCTAATCATTGTCAGTCCCTTGTTGACTTCTCCTTTTATCAAGTGCTTCAATCTGTGTTGTTGTTCTCACTTCTCCAGATCCAATGGATATCACATCGTCTGCTCACCAACTTACCCAAACGATCTCCGTCATCGATGTGACCCGTAATCAAAAGGCTGGCACGCAATCTCGCGTGGATTCTTGCACGAACGATATCAGGTCGAGAGTACGCGAGAAAAGTGGTTTTATCATGCTACTTGTCGACCTCTAAAGGTAATCGCGTGAAATTTCCCAATACCATTTACAACCTTTTGGGCGCCCGAGATACTGCTTCCCACTTATCAAATACAACCCACGTGATTTAATTCATACTTTAAGGAAAAGCGCTTAAGGAAATGTTTTTAGTACTTAAGCTCAATATTAACCCTTAACACTAATTGACTGTGATTTATGAATAAAGTGTTTAAACAGAGAAAAATACCCGATTAAGTCCAGAACGCTGATACACAGATACGAATGAACTTCTGCACCAGGATTAACACACAACACCGCACTTAATTATTTATTCAACAAAATGTAAATTACAGAGTCTTGTCCCTCTTGGCTCGATTACAATAGTTTGTCTAACCTTTGTTCAATCTCAACCCTATCTCTGTCACTCAAACTCTCGTTTACTCACTATCTTCTCAATCATCTAATCCCCTGTCATTACATTCTTTTTCTTTTATGAATCAAATCCTATCCTAACTACATTGACAACTAGATCCCTATTTTTACCAGTCTAACAATCAAATCCCTACTTCCAAGCTCTGAGACACATCTACAATAACAACTTATCTCTTAGTCTAAAAATAATACAGTGATCTAATTATTACAATAATTGAGATAAAGATTAATTCGAGAGATCCAACCCTCTCTACTAAAACTAATTTTGACCACTTAGGTCAATGAAATCATCTCTTGTTATCCACAACATGTGAACATACAATCACAATGTTGGCTAAGTCTGGATGCTCCTGCATCACCAAGGCTGAGTCCTCTTTGTCAAAATTTGTTCTTTGTTCTTTAACTCCTCAATCTTCTTCTAGAGGTCCTTTGACTCATTGATCTTCACGAGCTTCTGCAAGATTGGTAAGGTCTTCGTAGATGCATGAATCTCCTCTAATTGTTTTTGCTTCTGTTGCAGTTCTTCCTGCAGTGAAGTCCAAATTTACAATATTTCGTCTAACAATTTCCTACAGTCTGCAAATGTTGCAAAGATGTAACACTCAAACAACATACACAATGAAAATCTCTGCAATTTCTTCACACTATCAATACTTGAGCTCTCAATTCAACAAAGTTCTTCATCTTGGTGGGAGGCGACTAGTTATAATAATTATGAAATTGGAACCCCATCATCATATTGGATTTTTCCCATATTTCATTCAGATTTTCTCATTAGTTGCATATCTATCCTTAGATTTTTCCATTCTATCCTCATAAATGCAAATTTCCACATATTTTTACCTTTTAACAGTCATATTTCTATTTTTCGACGAACTTCAATGCATTCCACACTGTAGTGCACATCTTGTCTTCTACAATGGCTTCTACAAAATTTGACATACCCCAGACTGTAGCAAAGTAACTATCTATGTTGAAGCTCTCTGCAACGTATTTTATAGTCAAGTTCCACTTTCAACTGCAGGTGGTACTAAGAATTTTCTCCTTTATTCATCAGTGAAAAGTTGTAGGGGCAAGGTTTTCCCTGTACAACTTCAACCTACTACCATTTACTTTTTCGTCAATCAGTTCTCCATTTAATTTCGCTAACTGAACTACGCCTCCATCAATAATATACTTGATAAGATATGGGCCTAACCAATGTATTTTGAATTTTCCTGAGAATTTTACAAGCTTACTGTCATAGAGGAGAACAAGGTCTCCTACATGAACTTCTTTTGCTTAATATGCCTATCATGCCAAGCATTTTCTCTTGATTTTTGTACTTTTTAATGGAATCTTGCTATAAATATGTCTTCTTCCAAAGAAATCAACTACGACATTCTTTCCTCCATTATATCAGCCTTTGCCATATTTGTAACAGTTGGAATCCTTAGGCTAGGGACAATGTATTCCATGCGCATCACAGTTTCTATCCCATAAACCAACTTGAAGGGTGTCTGACCTGTCAACTTCTTTCATGTAGTCCTGTAAGCCCATAATACTACTAGAATTCTAAGGTCCCATTCATCTCTGTTCACATTACATACCTTAGTCAGTGCATTCTCAAAAATCTTATTAAATGCTTCTACTGCTCCATTGGCCTAAGGGTGACAAGGAGTAATTCCTTAGTCAATGCTTCATTGGCTTTATTTAGGAAGTGGGAACCTTGGTAACTCATCAAAATCATTGGACATCCAAATCTATGCAATATATACTAAAAAATAAACTTCGCAACAATCTCTTCACTGCAATATTCTACTAGTTGTGCTTCGGCCCACCTTGTCAAATAATATGTTGCATTAATTATGTACCTCGCACCAAACTTCTTTCCAAGTGGTTTGATAGGTCCAATAGTAAGGTTATAACATTATAGAGCATTTTATATCTGTGCAACCCAATCAGGTTGTTGCCATGTCAGTGGATTTACATTCTCAAATATTTTATTCTTAATTATCTGAAGGGCCAAATCTATGTATGGACAATCATCTTCACAGCTAAATGTCAATATAAAACCATCGACCATGTCTTTCTAGTTTACTATACCATGTTGAAGCTCTATTTATAAGTACCAGTTCTTAGTGATTGCCTTTAATGTATGAATGAATCCATGTACCCATTCTCGTTGTGGAATCTCCTTCCATGTTGTAGTGCATAGCTAGATATGCTTCCTAGGGTTATTTTCTCCATCATATTTTATCTCTATTTCTATATATATCTGTCCAAACCTTATCCACATCATTCTTTCCACCCTTCTATATTATTCTTGTGTGCACCCCACCATCTAACAGGAGTATCTTTCAGCGCTATATCCAAGGCTAACAATTATTGACTTTCTGGAACATGTTCCTCATATTCATCAAGAGAAAAATTCACATCACCTAATCCATCATAAGAAGGCAGGTTACATACCTAACATGTCATGCAGGAAACTGATTTTGAAATTCTTTCACAATGGCTTGTAGATACTTCATGTAGCCAGTTCTCCAATTCTTCTTCTTAGTCTAACACATAAGAACTATCATGCTCCCAAGTTAACTTGCCCACTACAGTAGGGTTAAAAAAATATTGTTCTTTGTTGTCAATTGATAGATATTATCTATATCAGTTGCGTAGTACTCTTCTCTTTCTGTCTCTATATACCTCGCTTCTTCTGATGGATCCAAGGGAACGATTACCCTCGTATTATTCCCTTTGAATATCATCTGTCTCTTCTTCATATTAATTATAGCCATGTTATCAAATGCCACTCAAGTCCAAGCAATGCAGGATAAGAGTTGCTATCATCAATGATGTATATTATCTCAAAGTCAACAATAGTGTGAACTCCCTCAATATTCACTATTACACTTGGTAGTATTCCTAAGGGGAAGATATTTTGTTTATTTTCCATACATAACTAAATAGATGAACACTGTCGCTTTGGCTTACCCATTAATTCCCATGTCTTCTTTTTCAAAACATTAGCATCAGATCCCAGATCTAGAATAACTTGATCCATCCCATATTCTCCTACCTGCGCACTAAGCCTTATTTCTCTTTTATTGATGTAAATTATTCACTACGTGCATCTCACTTCGCGGTGTTTCTTTTGATGCACAAGAATCTATCAATTGTTGAAGCCCTTCTATAGCCTTTTGATCTCTTAATAATTTCATACGAGTTTTCAGAAAAGAATTTAAAGTACCTCCTTCATTTGTTGACTCCTAGTTTGTCTCAAAGTTTGATCCCGTGTCAAGGCTCTATTATGTGTCGAAACTTTATTCTGAAGCAAAGCTAATGATACATCACAACTAGTTTTCTGCTTTGGCTGTGCACCACAGATCGAAGCTCCAACATCCATAAAGCTTCACTTTGCTTCCATAAACACTTATTTTTCCTTCTGATTATAAAAAACAGGAGCTTTCTCAATACTTTTTCTAACCCATGTACTTTCAGATTCTTTCTTCTCATCTTCTTTATAACTTTCGGTCATAGCTCCACTCCTAGTAACAATATTAATTCGTGGTTCATCAATTCTTCTTTTAGCGGTCATCATTTGAATATTCTGTGTTGGCTGTTGATTCATTTTTTCTTGCATTTTTTCCATAAGTATTAAATTCTTACATTACATGGTCAAAATATTTACAGTACTTACATGTCATAGTAGGGTTTTGACAATCTCTCGTAAAATGACCTGCCTAGCTGCAGTTATAGAAAATAATTTGTTCACGTCCTCGACCAGCTTCATCACCTCGATCTATTCCTTGGTAGCCTCCTTAACAACCGTGTTGTCCACTGCCTTCATGTCTATGTTCTTCTGCTTACATTCTATAAGTATCAGCACTGCGCTCCGTGATTAGTTCATACACTCGACAGTTGTTCTCATCATGTCCTACTGATTTACAAAATTTTCAATATAAGTTTCTTTGAGTCTACACATATTTTTGTAATAGGTAACAACATTCTGAGAAATGTTGGCCTCTGGCCTTACATATCTCACACCATAGGCTGGATCTTGCATTTAAGGGATTCAGTGCTCCACTAGCCATGTAATTTATGAAGAGAGGAAATTTTTTTTTAGAGTGGCCTTCTTTTTTGCACTTCATACACCACACTTCCTCTCTTACTTCTTTGATTTTCTTTATATCTTGTAACTGCAGAGTCAAATTTTCCAACTGACTATGAATTTGTTGAATACCTACATTGGAATCTCCTATAGGCAAAGCTTCTAATTTCATTTCCAGCTCTAGATCTTTGACTTGAGTTTCTATCTTTTGTTGCATCAAAGAAAATATGATATGTGGCAGCAACGCAACTATGAACCATTCCTTATGTTGTTGCAGAGCTCTGTCGAAGCTTACCTAATTTGATAATACCTTGAATCTTTGGTCAAATTCCAAATAGACTTAGTAGGCCTCTATTTAATCTCCTTTAACTTGGTGATGCACTGCGACTCAGACTTCGACTTCTTAAATTCTTTTACTAGCATTGTTTTAATTTCTGCAAATGATTCTATATGATTGCTTGTATACTTCATGTACCATGTCAACTCTATATCTTGGAATGTCGTGATGAGCTACACCTTCTTTATATTTTCATCATGGATTTGCTTTGTTGTCAATACTGCCTTACATAAAATCCAGAATTGCTTCGGATCCTTCGACCGAGTTCCTTTAAAAACATGTAGCTTAATATCAGCAACCATATTTCTTCTTGGAGGGGGAGGGGGATTCATAAGGGGAGGGATATGAGGGGGTAGGGTGATAGGGAAAACCAAAAGCACCCTGATTATTACTCGATTTTGGCTTCCTCAAAATTCCAGGCCAGAAGGGTGAATATTGTGGAGTTACTTTGGGGTTCTAAAGGAGGCTTTCTTCACTTTTAGATTCACTCAACATAGGGATATAGTCAATTTCTATGAAGGTCTTCGGGTCTTTACCATGAGATCTTTTTCTAGTTTCTACTCTATATATTTTCCCACTTTGCGTTGTTCCACTTTGTTCTTTAGATCTTCTCCCAAACATAAGTAATCTAATAATTTGATTGCATTCGTAAAATTCCCTTTTCACACAAAATCATTTTAATCCAAAGTTTCAGAGATCTCAAATACTTACCTCGTGGTTCTTTGAAAAATTATCATTCTACTTCATTGTAGGACACAGTCGAGTCTACCGCGAACTCAGAAATGAATCCTCCCAAGATGCTATTAATCCAGAAATCAAAATCTCTTGAAATCCTATTGTCAGTGCTCTTAAGTCGATGTATCTATTCGGGAGTCCATTCCTTAGGTTAATCTCCTTTAAAATAGTCCTTTCTCTCAATTAACCTTGATATCCACTCGTACAGATCCACATGAACCAAAGAAAATTTCTTATTGATCTTTGAAAATATACTTCTGTAACCAAATTTTAGATGACAGATGAGGACTTCTATTCTCTTGATTTGCAAATTATTGTTCTTTCTATTCTACCCAACCTTGAATTTATTTCTTCTACGGATGCCACATCCACATATCCCTCAAATAGATCCTGGTCTCAGCAACATAACCATTTTTTGTTTTAGATTGGGCTAACCCAGGTTCAATCTTTACGACACACGAAAAAAACCCTTAATCATCGGCCCTTTCGGCAATGACCTGCAAGCATATCGCAGTCTCACCCAAAGTGGCTATGGGAGGATGTAAAACCAAGCTTCTGCAGTCTTGAGGGATGTGAAGATGTGGTATTCATGTCTTTTCTTATACTTAACATTCATAAGTTACTTCTCATTCATACATTGCCTCGCCACATTACATTCATCACTTAAAACATATCATATACATCCATATAAGTTCACTGTACTGAAACAATATACAACTGTAATAAATTGCTACGCTATAAACACATGAAGACACAATTTTTAGCGTGGTTCATCCCAATGTGGTACTACAACCACAATAACTATTGCTTATAATAGAGAATTTGTATTGCAATAGTTCTTGGCTTGCACATTCAGCTGCAAGTAGTCCACACACTCAGCTACGGACTCAGGCCTCTGCGCACTCAGCTGCAAAGCCTTTCCTTCTTGTCTAAAACCACAACTCCAAAAGATACAACCATTCAAGACATTATGTGTTTCTTGTAGACTATCTTCTTCTTTATTATTCATTCATATATATACTATTACATCGAGGGATATATCATCGCAATACCATGGTCCATATACTATGGACTCCCCTAATACAAGCTACTATGGTAAAAAACCATTCATCATTTGCAACATTACATTCTTTTAACAAAAAGGAGGGTCTTCGACTCGCCTCTAAGCCCATATACCACGTGTTATATCTACTGTGATGTCCACTTTGCACTCCACTCGATTCTTTACTTTGCACTCTGCTCCACAAAATGTGGAGTCTTCACCAAAAACTAGGCCAAGTAGAAAAGCACTTTCCTTAATTAATTAGTAGACTAGAACTAGAGTGAGAGAGTCTCAAATAGAGTGAGAGTATAAAATAGGGTGGAATAAATACAATTTCCGTAAAAAATAAGCTAGGATTGAGATGAAGGCTCCCACATACAACTCCTAAGTCAAAAATAGAAGGAAACCTCCAAAAATAAGATTGAAAGTCAAAGGATAAGGCTAGTAGGTAAGGGCATAAGATTATGGATAAGGTAGTCTTCTAAATAAGAGGTAATGTGAATAATGATTAGGAACTGTATGGATAAGTTAATGCATAGTAATGGAGATTTAATTTTGACGTCAATGCCCAACTAGTGCACAATCACTACCAAGTTTCATCCTTTTAAAGATAGAATTGTCCAGTAGATTAAAAAAAGTGGTCATATGTGGGCATAATTATGTATTTATGAGTCCTTAAGTGTGCATTTACCCATCGTGTCAACCATTGAATCTAAAGAAGCCTAGTTAGTCACAACTCAAATTAGAAAAGAAGTTGGGTCTACAGGAAAAACTAAAAAATCTATGGGCGCTATTATTTTTGCACAAGATATGGCCACCCAACCACTACACCTAGATATATTCCTCTCTTTTCTTTATACATACCAAAAATAGCTTCCTCTATTAACTTCAATGTATAGGGCATAAGTTTAGAGAGTGATATATCATAAGCTCATTGATAAAGTTTCTTTGACTAAACAACGAGACTCCTCATTACTCTTCGAGTTGTTTGTTTTTCATATACTTGAACCATAAAATCAACTAAATCAATCCCAAAAATTGAGTAAAATTACCCAACACCACTAAACCATAAAATCAACTAAATCAATCCCAAAAATTGAGTAAAATTACCCAACACCACTAAATACATATTAAAGATAAACTTAAAAACAAAAATACCACACCAAGCTGCCCAAAAAATCATTATTTTAAGTATTTGTTAGACGTTACCCCAAAAATCATTATTTTAAAAGCTCTTGAATTGAAATCATTATTTTAACTATTTGCTAGACGTTACCCCAAAAATCATTATTTTAAAAGCTCTTGAAAATTCATGGGGGTGGAATGTTTCTTTTGAAAATTTGTGGTAGTGGAATGTTTCTTTTACGTGTGGACGTAATCAAACCCAACCCAAATTATTGTTATTGTTATTAACCATTGATGGTACCACCTCATTTTCTTGGAAGCCATCACTTCTTTTGTTCATATAAGTATAGCATAACCGTCTCTTAATCCTATGGACATTACAACTCTCCTCAACTAAACTACAGCCTCTGCGGCTCTCCTCAACTAAACTACTACAGCCTCAGCGACTCTCCGCGGCTCTCCTCAACTAAACTACTACGGCCTCCGCGACTCTCCGCGGCTTTAACGACAGGAGCGAAGGTATGTAATATCTTCCACATCGAAATTTCTGCATTAACATTTCATGGTTTAACACTTTTTAAGTTTCTGCGGTACCATTTTTGTTGACGAGCTGCAGTAACATTTTGCACGTTGGTAACACTAATTTCACGTTGGTATTCCTCGCACGAATTATATTTCATGGTTTCAGATCTTTTTTAGTTTCAACGGCAACACTTTTTTTTATTAGCTTTCAAGGGTTAATTGTGCTGTGAATTTGGAGCGGTAACAGTTCTTTTTATTAACTTTCAAGGGTTAATTGTGATGTGCAAATGTTTTTGGGTTTTTCTCTAAATGAAAGATGTTTATTAGACTATATTCTAAATCTGGTTTATTATTATTATTTTTTTCTTTTCCATAATTTATTTTTATTATTTGGACAGGGAAATTTGTCAATAAAAGAAATTAATTGGCAAATAAGAACATTTAATAATGGAGAAGAATAGCAAGATACAACTTTTAGGTATATCTCTCTCTTCTTATAGTCCTATTTTTAAGAAATCATCAATTGTAAATATTTAATATTAGTGTATTTGTGTGTATATTTTAGTTGAAAATGAGAATATTTATTTGAATTCTTTCTTTACCAATAGCAATTAAAATTAAACGTTTAATTTTGTATTTATTAGTTTTACTATTTCAACTCTTTTGTGAAGATTGATTAATGTCTAGTTTCCTTGGAGTGTTACATAAATAAAGTTACTCATGCTAAATATATTGAATAAAATTAGTTACTTTCTAGTCAATATAAGTTGGTTTTGATATAAAATGCGTTAAATTTTGTAATTTGTATTTGTATTTTGTTTTTAATTGCACTGGTCCTATTCATATTTGTTTTAGAAAGAATGAATAACTTTTGTGGGATCTTTGTTAGAGAGGAGAAAAGAGGAGGCTAAAGCAATGCATGACAAGTACCCCAATAAGATACCTGTAAGCTCAAATCAATTCTAGAATAAGTTATTTTTTGGATGGTTAGATGTTTTAAATATTTTGCTATATAATATTATTTCAAAAACGAAATCTCATTTCAATAGTTTTGTTTTTTGTTGATTAAAACTTCTCATGAAGAGTGAATCTTTTCTCAACATTTATTTTTATAAAATGTGCTCTCTTATTGATTCTCCATGAAAAAATATTGCAGATTATTGTTGAAAAAGCAGACAGAAGTGACATACCAGATATTGACCCAAAAAAGTAAGACTCTTTTATCAAATACTTTATTGTTCTTTGATTCTTTCACTTGATAATTATTAGAATACATCTTTAAAAAATTTGCTTCTTTGCCAATGGAATGACTCTAAGTAACAATGTTGTACTCAAACAACTATTGTTTTCATAAGGAGATAATTTGTCCATATTTTGTGGATGCCTGAAGAGTATGATCACGTTTTTAAAAATTAATGTTATTATAATTTTGGATTTTCAGATATATGGTTCCCTCAGATTTTACTGTGGGACAATTTGTATATATCATACGTAAGAAAATAAAGCTCACTGAAGAGAAAGCAATATTTATTTTTGTGAACAATGTGCTTCCACCAACTGGTAAGTTCAATCGAATCAATTTTATCATAGTTACAACTTTTCCACTATTACTCTATGTCAATACTTGGTTCTAAGTTAAACTTCATTGCTATCTCTCTTTTTACGTAGAAAGAACATTTAAAAAAGCAGAAAATGTGAATTTTGTCATCTAATCCTTATCTATGTTATAGCTTATCAATTTCTTATCGTGTATTTATTTCTATGCAGCTGCTTTAATGTCTACTGTATATAAGGAGCACAAGGATGAAGATGGGTTTCTTCACTTTACATATAGTGGCGAAAAGACTTTTGGCCATAACATTGAGGCTTATTTATAGCCTTAAGAAACTCTTATTTATCTCCATTTAAATATAATGCAAATGAAAAATGAAATTTAAAGGGAACATTGGTATGTATATGGATACTAGAACTAACATTCTAGTTACTATGTATAAAATGCTTTAAAAGCATTTAGTGTGCATATTGCCAAAATATGTAATCTACTTGGATTATTGTTAACATTGTCATTTCTTATTTATATATTTATAAGAAATATCTAGTGGGTAATATCATCTCTTTATTTCTTTTCCTCATTTTTTGGTAGAGATTTCTTTTCCTTACAATAAAGATGTGTATGTGCTTTAGATATTAAGTAAGATAAAGTTGGTGGTGAAGTTTGTTAGTTTAATAGATAAAGTTAGTGTGAAGCCTTACCATACTGTTTTAATAGATAATTTACAATGCATGGATGTAAAATAGTTTGAAAGTGGTATTGAGAGTGGCAATGAGATTGTATTAGGTGATATCAAGTATTCAATGTACTCTGGTGCTTTTTAATTAATACAAAAATATGGTTTTTTTCATCTTGTTACTTTGTCAATTTAAATAAACTTAGCTACTAATATAAAAGAAATATTTAAATGACTAAAATCAACCTAGATCCATTTTAACTCCCGATCTACCAAGGGTGGAGAGGGATCAAATCTCTTTTTACTCTGAAAAGTGGTTTGCATCTCAACATATTTGATCCCTCTGGTCCCTTGGTAGATTTGGAGTTAAGGTGGATCTAGGATGGTTTAATTCCCCCCTTTAAATAGGTTATACTCTATGAATACCATGGGTTCTCATAACATGGGTGAATACCACGAAGTTTTTTTTTTTTTTTTAATGTAAATTTTTAGACAAAGCAAATTTTCTTTTTTTTTCACATAATTTTTATTGTATTTTCACCAAGTTAAAAGGTTTACATTACATTTAAGTAATGAAAACCTCATAGTACTATGATTATCGTTGTTCTTAGCCATCTCAGGAGCCTCAGAGCCCTATTGTATAATTTCTTTATTTTCTTTGGATGTCTTTTTCACTTGCATCTCTTATTTTTGCATTTAGTATTCATGCTTCCTTTGTTGTAGGATTTATTGCTTAAGTAATTGAAGTGAGTTGTTTTGAAGGTTATTTAAAGATTCACAATCATGATGAATACTTGGAACAAATTTGAAAAGCTGTATTCATCATTGAGCTACTTGGATTGGATCACTAGTTCATAAATCTAGAATTGTTGAAAGTCTTTTGTAGAAAAATAGTAATGTTCTACTAATTTTTAGAACGTGTTAATGAGCTTATTTTGATTTGATTCCACTTGGATTGAATCATAAAACAATTCAAGTTAATAAAAAAATTTACCCCATGTTATCACAAAATCAAGCACTGAAGGGCTGCTGATCAGGTAGACTCTGTGTAACTGTTTCAGACCAATCTTTTGACTAAGGCTTAGCCTCCTTAGTCTGAGAGGGCTCTCTCATAGGTTATTGATATTGAACAAGATGGCTAACTCTTACAAGACACATGAAAAATGTATTGGCTGGACAAAATTGCTTCCCATTGGGCTTATGGAGTCACTAATATCTCAGTAAACAATAACACTATCCTTTCATAGAAATCAGGGCACTTTACATCTAATGTTCAAACATAACTTACATGAAACACAGTTTTCCTAGGCATACAGGAAGTCAGAGCATGATTCATGAGTTCTGAGTGATTATGCATTAACCAAACTGTAAAAGAACATTAAAGAGAATAAACCATCATACATTTGAACAACAAGATCTATTGTGAATCCTGAGAAGAAACAACAGTCATTTGCATTACTGAAATCTGCTATACATAAACCAAAACAGTCTTCTCCAAAAACATCCAACCCCAATTACATCCCAGTCTGATCCATATATAGGAATACATACTTAACCACCTCGAGCTTCCTCCTCCAGCATGAGGGGAGCATCGAAGGCTACTATTAACTATCCCTATCTACTGTGTAACTAATTCATTAATTACATAATTGCTGAACTGTAATTACAAAGGGTCCTAATTTATTCAAAACTCAAAATCTGTCCTCCTCGTAGCATGATTCCTTCCTGACTCTGTACACATGTCTTCTTTCTGTTTTGGTTGAGATATCTTGGAGGAGAATACACTGAACAAGCTGGCTTTGGATACTGGCTGCGTAGATGGCTCATTAATCAATCAAGATAAGTGCCATGTTTTCACGGTCCTTGTCTCCCATCATTCTTCACTACTTAAAGAACATGTTCCCAGCTCTTTAATTCTTCAAAAACAACGAATATCACCATATTCCCCAATGAGCTGGAAACCTTGTGGACTGAACAGGTGTACAAACCAAAATCTCCGGTAACCTTAACCAGAACCCTAACAATTCGGTCATAAAGTACCTTTAACGAAGCTTTAGCAAAAAACAAAATATTTCACCTTTTCCAAAAGGCATACTTGTCATTCTCTGAATAGCTAGGATAGTCTTATGTGGTCTCCCTTATGTTCCTTAGGCATTTTCTTCAAAAATTTTCTGATTTGTCAATCATAATTGATTGGCTCAACTGAAACATGCAGCTACAGCAGTTTCGTAGCGCGCTACGAAACTGCTGTGTAATTTAAAAAACACATCTTCAACCTAAAATTTGACTGTCTTCAAGTAACAAGGAAGAAGAGATGGATGCCAATCATTGACAATGAAAATAAAACCCTTCCCATGAGGTCCACTAAAGTGTTCACTGCTTGAGAGCTTAATAATCTTTGGAGCTTCAATAGCTGCCTGACATAAGAGGCTAAAACGAAGTTCATTGTCTTGAGTTTTTATCCCTGAACAAAAGATAACTGCCTCAGAAGGTTTATGATCTTCTGCTTCAACACCATCATCTGTTAAAATGCCACATTCCGCTGCAATTGCTTTAGCTGTGTTAATATTGTCACCAGTGACTATCCTCACTGTAATACCTGCCATATCATGCTGTGGAGATGCTTTCTCAGATATGACTTCCATTAATTCACTCAGTTCCATGCCAAAGTCAATCAAAGAAACAACAGTACATCTGTTGCAGAAGAAATCAAGCTTTGTCATGCGAATGTTCATCTGAGTGTCTGTTCCATCATAGTGAGGAGAGTTGGGCTACCTTGTAACAAATGTGACATTCACAAAATCAGATACATCTTCCTCTTTGGTTTTTTCCCCTCCTACGGGTAAATTCCAATCAAAAGTTCATATTTGGAACTTGTAAGAAGGGTTCCAAAGTCATGTGATGAATTTTGTTTTGGTGTCGAGGGGAAAGAACTTAAGATGCTTTACTGTCCATATATTCAATTAGCAAATCCTGCACCATCCCTCTGTCTGGCATCTTTCCAGCAGCGCCATATATTGGAGCCATGCCATCTTCAAATGCACTTGGATTTTCTTGCACAGTTGTAACTGCTTCTTTCAGATCTTTCAACCAATCTTCTGCTATAAGGGTATGCTGAAGAGTCAGACATATGTGTATGCTGTTAGGTCTTTGTAAAGCATTTAGATGCCATCCTCGTGTTGACAGAACATCATTCACTTTAAAAATATCGAGCTTATCTGATCCAAATGCAATGACTGTCATGTTTGGTCTTCCCACAATGAATAGTTCTGGAATTTGCTTTATTCCTTCCTGAAAAGTTTTTTATACTTCCATTACTTTTCTCACTGCCTCCAGATATCCTTCCTCCCTAACACTCATCATAGCTACCCAGGCACCAGCAATAAGACCACCAGGTCTGCTTCCAGCAATAGTTGGTGAAACATAAAGACCTCCTGACCACTCCGTTACAGCCACAAATTGTTGCTTTCTGATTTCATGATTGCGATACAGCACAACACTTGTGCCCTTTGGCCCTAGGCCATACTTGTGAGTATCCACTGATATTGAAGTTACTCCTTGAACAGTGAAATCAAAAGGTGAAATTGGATACCCTAATTTGCGAGCAAAAGGAAGCACAAAACCTCCAAGGCAGAGATCAACGTGAAAGCAAATACCGCAACGCAAGACCAAGTCTCCAAGTTCTTCGATGGGATCAATGATACCATGAGGAAAACCCGGTGCTGAGCCAACAATCATAACCGTATTCTTGTTCAAATAACGCTGGATTGCTTTTACATCTGCTTGGAAATCTTCATTTACCGGTACACGCCATAGCTTGATTTTAAGGTATTGGGCCGCTTTATCATATGCAGAATGGGCAGATTCTGGAATTATCATTTCTGGTTTCATAATTCCCTTCTTGACTTTCATATAATCCCGTGAAGACTTTACTGCAAGTATAATACTTTCTGTGCCTCCCGAAGACATATTACCACAAACTTGTCCTCCAGATGCTTTTTCTCTACTACCAAACATGCTTGCTGTCATTGCTACCACCTCACTCTCAAATCGTGCTATACTTGGGAAAACGCTCAAATGCAGCGGGTTGGTGTGAGAAAACATGGAATATGCTTCATTTATCAGTGAAAAATGTCCTTCGGATTCACTCCCACCAATATACACTGTACCAGAGCATCTTCCTTGCCATCGCACATCTTTTGACTTCTCAAATTTCAACCTTTCTATGACTCCTATACCAAGACCAGCCCTTGGCAGCTCAGTTTGCCAATTTTCTCGTCCAGATTTAACACTAGACTGCATCTTGTCAACAACCTTTCCCTTCTCCCGTTCGATGTGGGTCAGAGAGCATGGCCTCCATTAATTTCCCGAGGAAGCCTGTAACGAAGTAGTTGTTCCTCAGAGGTTATCGTTGCAGTGATTTTCATCCTTATTGCATTTGCACCTTCTGTAGTTTTCGACAGGAGATCAAGAACTCCAATTATACCTTTGCCAACACCTTGAACAAAACCCTCCACACCAGATGATCTGGCACCTACAAGTGGCTTTGTTACAATACCTGTAACTCCGCGAAATAGTCCTTTGCAAAAGCCCCTTTGATGCCAACAGAGCCTGCACGTGTCAAGACTGACATGTAAGACCTTACACATGCTATTCCCGTAAAATTCTTGCAGAAAATATGACAGCTGGGGTGAGATGTGCTATGGATCAGCACGAATTCCCCATTTCGTAGCGCAGTTAGTGCAAACTCAGTGTTTTCCGCTACGAAATCACCTAAACTGAGCTGCGCTGCGAAACTGATAGAAAGGATTTATGTGCCTTTGACAAACAACCGAACTGATGTGAAAAATTTAAAAAAAAAAATTCTTGAGTGATAACAGTGGCTCCACTTGGGATAGTGTGCTCCTGCAGTACACTAAGAACATGCAGATCCAGTGCCTTATTCATTTATGACAAACAGAAATTTGCTTGACAAGCATGACTGTAGGAGAAAGAAAACTACTTCTACTGAAAAATGCTCAGTTGACCTTGAGCTTATTTGCATTTACCTACCTACCTACCCTAACAATTTCAACTTCTTTCTGCTCAATCAATATGAAATTTCCAATGTAGCCAATCCTCTGTTTTATCTGATATTTGAGTTTATTGACTGCATCGGAGTTCAGAGCCACAATGAAATTGTGATGACCACTACCACTGAAATTGCCTCTGATCTTTATAGGAAAACTGAAACACTGGAGAGTAAAACTCTTCCATGTAGTCAGCTATAGGATCCCAGAATACATGATCAACTTGATTTTTCCTGTAACTTTCCGGCTGTGCAAACTGATCTTCAACAACAGTGTTCAGTTCCTCAATCGTGAAAGAGAAAGGAACCAGCATTCTCTCCTTGCGTTCTGCCATAGAAAACTTCTGAAAATAATGATCATGATTATGAAAACTGTATGCCTGAATTTGGCCTTCCAAACCTTCAATTTCTTTTTCAATGTCCTCAGCAACTTCAACCAAAAATCTCATCTTATCCTCTGCTTTACAGTCAAATGACTTTAGATACGAGGACAAGGACAAAGAAAAATTTTCACCTATTTCTTCATTAATATGATCATCATTCCATTGTTTGAGACCATCAACTGAAGGAGAGTTTGCCACCACCTCTGACCTATCTATCCATTCCTCCAAAAACATAAGCCATAAGTCTTGAAATGACTTAACGGATTTGATAGGAAAACTTTCAATCCATTGTTTGCATTTCCCTTGAAGTGAATCATAAAATAACCTAATGCAAACATCCTCATGTTTAACTCTAAGAAGCTCAGCAAAATGACAGAAATCTGAGATATGCTTCAGAGTTAAACTCAAATCTTCTCCATTAAATTTGGGACCATTCCTTAGAAAATATGCATCCTTGGGAAAATGATTTGGGAAACCATGAATTCCTGAAAAATCTATGCATGCATACCTTGAGATAAGAATGGTAGCATCTGGGTCCTTCATAACTCCAGTGGAATCACCATGAATCTATGAATTTTGAATTATTCAACAATGGAGTCGCCAAGGTAGCTTTGCAGCCTCAAAAACCTTCTGAGTTCCTGGTACCTTCAGAAGTTCAGCTTCATAATTTCGGGAAAGAATAATCTTCAGGCTCCCGGCAAACGCACCAAAATGTTATCACAAAATCAAGCACTAAAGGGCTGCTGATCAGGTAGACTCTGTGTAACTGTTTCAGACCAATCTTTTGACTAAGGCTTAGCCTCCTTAGTCTGAGAGGGCTCTCTCATAGGTTATTGATATTGAACAAGATGGCTAACTCTTACAAGACACATGAAAAATGTACTGGCTGGACAAAATTGCTTCCCATTGGGCTTATGGAGTCACTAATATCTCAGTAAACAATAACACTATCCTTTCATAGAAATCAGGGCACTTTACATCTAATGTTCAAACATAACTTACATGAAACACAGTTTGCCTAGGCATACAGGAAGTCAGAGCATGATTCATGAGTTCTGAGTGATTATGCATTAACCAAACTGTAAAAGAACATTAAAGAGAATAAACCATCATACATTTGAACAATAAGATCTATTGTGAATCCTGAGAAGAAACAACAGTCATTTGCATTACTGAAATCTGCTATACATAAACCAAAACAGTCTTTTCCAAAAACATCCAACCCCAATTACATCCCAGTCTGATCCATATATAGGAATACATGCTTAACCACCTCGAGCTTCCTCCTCCAGCATGAGGGGAGCATCGAAGGCTGCTATTAACTATCCCTATCTACTGTGTAACTAATTCATTAATTACATAATTGCTGAACTGTAATTACAAAGGGTCCTAATTTATTCAAAACTCAAAATCTGTCCTCCTCGTAGCATGATTCCTTCCTGACACTTGACACATGTCTTCTTTCTGTTTTGGTCGAGATATCTTGGAGGAGAATACACTGAACAAGCTGGCTTTGGATACTGGCTGCGTAGATGGCTCATTAATCAATCAAGATAAGTGCCCTGTTTTCATGGTCCTTGTCTCCCATCATTCTTCACTACTTAAAGAACATGTTCCCAGCTCTTTAATTCTTCAAAAACAACGAATATCACCATATTCCCCAATGAGCTGGAAACCTTGTGGACTGAACAGGTGTACAAACCAAAATCTCCGGTAACCTTAACCAGAACCCTAACAATTCGGTCATAAAGTACCTTTAACGAAGCTTTAGCAAAAAACAAAATATTTCACCTTTTCCAAAAGGCATACTTGTCATTCTCTGAATAGCTAGGATAGTCTTATGTGGTCTCCCTTATGTTCCTTAGGAATTTTCTTCAAAAATTTTCTGATTTGTCAATCATAATTGATTGGCTCAACTGAAACATGCAGCTACAGCAGTTTCGTAGCGCGCTACGAAACTGCTGTGTAATTTAAAAAACACAGCTTCAACCTAAAATTTGACTGTCTTCAAGTAACAAGGAAGAAGAGATGTATGCCAATCATTGACAATGAAAATAAAACCCTTCCCATGAGGTCCACTAAAGTGTTCACTGCTTGAGAGCTTAATAATCTTTGGAGCTTCAATAGCTGCCTGACATAAGAGGCTAAAACGAAGTTCATTGTCTTGAGTTTTTATCCGTAAACAAAAGATAACTGCCTCAGAAGGTTTATGATCTTCTGCTTCAACACCATCATCTGTTAAAATGCCACATTCCGCTGCAATTGCTTTAGCTGTGTTAATATTGTCACCAGTGACTATCCTCACTGTAATACCTGCCATATCATGCTGTGGAGATGCTTTCTCAGATATGACTTCCATTAATTCACTCAGTTCCATGCCAAAGTCAATCAAAGAAACAACAGTACATCTGTTGCAGAAGAAATCAAGCTTTGTCATGCGAATGTTCATCTGAGTGTCTGTTCCATCATAGTGAGGAGAGTTGGGCTACCTTGTAACAAATGTGACATTCACAAAATCAGATACATCCTCCTCTTTGGTTTTTTCCCCTCCTACGGGTAAATTCCAATCAAAAGTTCATATTTGGAACTTGTAAGAAGGGTTCCAAAGTCATGTGATGATTTTTGTTTTGGTGTCGAGGGGAAAGAACTTAAGATGCTTTACTTTCCATATATTCAATTAGCAAATCCTGCACCATCCCTCTGTCTGGCATCTTTCCAGCAGCTCCATATATTGGAGCCATGCCATCTTCAAATGCACTTGGATTTTCTTGCATAGTTGTAACTGCTTCTTTCAGATCTTTCAAGCAATCTTCTGCTATAAGGGTATGCTGAAGAGTCAGACATATGTGTATGTTGTTAGGTCTTTGTAAAGCATTTAGATGCCATCCTCGTGTTGACAGAACATCATTCACTTTAAAAATATCGAGCTTATCTGATCCAAATGCAATGACTGTCATGTCTGGTCTTCCCACAACGAATAGTTCTGGAATTTGCTTTATTCCTTCCTGAAAAGTTTTTTATACTTCCATTACTTTTGTCACTGCCTCCAGATATCCTTCCTCCCTAACACTCATCATAGCTACCCAGGCACCAGCAATAAGACCACCAGGTCTGCTTCCAGCAATAGTTGGTGAAACATAAAGACCTCCTGACCACTCCGTTACAGCCACAAATTGTTGCTTTCTGATTTCATGATTGCGATACAGCACAACACTTGTGCCCTTTGGCCCTAGGCCATACTTGTGAGTATCCACTGATATTGAAGTTACTCCTTGAACAGTGAAATCAAAAGGTGAAATTGGATACCCTAATTTGCGAGCAAAAGGAAGCACAAAACCTCCAAGGCAGAGATCAACGTGAAAGAAAATACCGCAGCGCAAGACCAAGTCTCCAAGTTCTTCGATGGGATCAATGATACCATGAGGAAAACTCGGTGCTGAGCCAACAATCATAACCGTATTCTTGTTCAAATAACGCTGGATTGCTTTTACATCTGCTTGGAAATCTTCATTTACCGGTACACGCCATAGCTTGATTTTAAGGTATTGGGCCGCTTTATCATATGCAGAATGGGCAGATTCTGGAATTATCATTTCTGGTTTCATAATTCCCTTCTTGAATTTCATATAATCCCGTGAAGACTTTACTGCAAGTATAATACTTTATGTGCCTCCCGAAGACATATTACCACAAACTTGTCCTCCAGATGCTTTTTCTCTACTACCAAACATGCTTGCTGTCATTGCTACCACCTCACTCTCAAATCGTGCTATACTTGGGAAAACGCTCAAATGCGGCGGGTTGGTGTGAGAAATCATGGAATATGCTTCATTTATCAGTGAAAAATGTCCTTCGGATTCACTCCCACCAATATACACTGTACCAGAGCATCTTCCTTGCCATCGCACATCTTTTGACTTCTCAAATTTCAACCTTTCTATGACTCCTATACCAAGACCAGCCCTTGGCAGCTCAATTTGCCAATTTTCTCGTCCAGATTTAACACTAGACTGCATCTTGTCAACAACCTTTCCCTTCTCCCGTTCGATGTGGGTCGAAGAGCATGGCCTCCATTAATTTCCCGAGGAAGCCTGTAACAAAGTAGTTGTTCCTCAGAGGTTATCGTTGCAGTGATTTTCATCCTTATTTCATTTGCACCTTCTGTAGTTTTAGACAGGAGATCAAGAACTCCAATTATACCTTTGCCAACACTTTGAACAAAACCCTCCACACCAGATGATCTGGCACCTACAAGTGGCTTTGTTACAATACCTGTAACTCCGCGAAATAGTCCTTTGCAAAAGCCCCTTTGATGCCAACAGAGCCTGCACGTGTCAAGACTGACATGTAAGACCTTACACATGCTATTCCCGTAAAATTCTTGCAGAAAATATGACAGCTGGGGTGAGATGTGCTATGGATCAGCACGAATTCCCCATTTCGTAGCGCAGTTAGTGCAAACTCAGTGTTTTCCGCTACGAAATCACCTAAACCGAGCTGCGCTGCGAAACTGATAGAAAGGATTTATGTGCCTTTGACAAACAACCGAACTGATGTGAAAAATTAAAAAAAAAAAAATCTTGAGTGATAACACCCCATATCATTTTCACTTGATTAGGTTAGGCATTTGATAGGTTAACTAGTTCACTAATTCTTAATTTCTGATATTTTGAGTAGTAATTTTTTGCTATTTTTGAGCACATGTTAACAAGGGTATTTTTGAGTGATTCCACTTGGAATGGAGTCCTAATAGATCCTAATTAATCATAAGAAAATACCCATATCGTTTTCATTTGATTTGCTTGGGAATTTGGAAATTTATAAGAAGTAGCAATCTTATAGCATATTGTAGCAATTTGTTTTCAAGATATTTCTTGCCCAAATTCACTTCAAATTCATGGTAGTAGATTTATAGCTTATGAATGCTTTGAGGCCATTTTGGTTGAGTCAAGGCTTGGTTAGGTTTGCATTTAGCTTACTTTCCAGAAAAAGTAAAATAGATTTGTTTATTGTTATTTACCTTTTGCAACTTAGGATTAGTAACTTACCTAAATATTTTCTCATTTGAATTTGTTTCATTGTCTTATTTCAATTGCATCAAAGGGGGTCAAACTAGGAAGAGGAAGGTGTCTGATGCATGTTAGGTGTAGATTTGCAATCACGAGACACATTGCTAAAGTACATAGGGGGTTTACACAATTACCTTAGGCATACTATCTTAATGTTTAATCCCAATAATCTAGATGATGTGTGTGTGCAAACCACTCATCTTGAGGCAAGAGGGAAAAACACCCTAGAAGAAGGTAGTAAAAATCCATTTAAGGGTAAAGAGAAAGAAAAGGGTTTCAAGGGAAAGGAAAATGTCTCCATTAAAAAGGAAGGAGAGAAAACAATATGTAAAAATTGTTGTAGAGAGTGGCATGATGAAGCTCATTATCGGAAGCTTCATCCCGAAATGAAACCAAAGAAATTCAACAACAAAGAAAAATAAAAGACAGATGTCGTCATTCAAGAGGATTTGGGATCCGATTCAGGTGATGAAACTAAAATTACAGCCACGGGTATAAAAGGAAAAGAATCCATTGCTAGCACTAGTATTCAAGTTGTCACACTAGTACTTCAAATAAAGAAACAAGGATTAAATTATTTCATGTGAGGGTAATCTCAAAACATACAAAAATCAACACACTATTTGATAGTGGGTCTCAAGCCAACTTGATATTTGATGACTTAGTCAAACAACTTAATGTTGAAACCATTTTACATCCCAAGCCATATCCACTGGGTTGGATATGCAAGGACACAGACTTACAGGTTACAAGAAAATGTATTCTTCGGTTTGAAATCACACCAAACTTTGTTGACGAATTTGAATTAGTTGTTGTACCACTTGATATAGCAGGAATTCTTTTGGGTAGTCCTTACCTTTATGATAGAAAGGAAATCTTCTATCGTCATGAAAAAAAGTACCACTTGTTCAAGGATGATGTGGAGTATATTGTGAGAGTTCATCGCAAGAAACTAAATCTTTCATTAGTTAATGCAAGGCAAATGAAAAGACTAGTGAATTTAACTAAGCATTTAGTGCTTCTTATGATAAAACCCAATGTTTATATTGATTATGAAGTGTTTGATGGTTGTAATTCAAAATTGAAAATATATTTGGTTGATATAGTTAACCATGATGATGAGGTGTTTCAGAAAGTAAAAGGATTTCCATCCAAGAGGAGAATCCGACATGAAATACCATTGCAGCAAAAGTGTCTTCTTCCTAACATTGACATGCACATGATGTTAAGAAGGGAAAGTGTAGAAACAGCAAAACAAATCCAAGGATTTTTTAATTAAAGGATCATTCGACCTTCTCCTTTACCATGTGTTGCACCCCTCGTTTTGATGCCCAAGAAGAATGGTAAGAATTTCATTGAATGGGATTCAATAAGTGGTTTTCATCAAAGTAGATTTGTTGGAGGAGACATATGGAAGACGACACTCAAAACCAAGCAAGGTTTGTCAGAATGGCTTGTTATGACTTTTGGTCTTTTCCATGCTCCTACTAATTTCATGCATATGAAACAAGATGTATTGAAGTCATTTCTAGACATGATAGTCTACTTGGATGACATTTTCATTTTCAAAAAATTTCATTATGAACATGTCATGTATGAGAAATAAATACTTGATGTCTTATGTCAAGGAAATTGGTTATTGAAGATGTCAAAGTATTTGCTGGATAAAACTTCATGGATGTACTTGGGCCATGATATTGGAGAAGGTCAGCTGAAGTTATACCTCTCCAAGATTGATGCGATTATGGATTGGTCAATGCTCAAGGTAGCCATTTGGATAGGAGGTGTTTTGAGAGTAGCCCAATGTTGGAGGAAATATTTTGTTATTTTTTCTTCTATTGTAGCTCATTTTCATTCTTTGGCAGTTGTGCAAAAGGTATTCCAGTGGGGAGGCAAACAACAAGAGGAATTTAATGCTTTAAGGCAAAATATCAGTTCAACCTTTATACTTGCTCTTATAAACTTAAAAAAATCAATTGAGTTCTAGGTTGATGTATGTGACTATGCCATGGGCGCAGTGTTTATGCAATGTGGTAAGCCCATTTCTTTTCATTCAAAAATTTTCAATGGTGAAGTGTTTAAGTTGTAGTGTGTTGGTTTGAGGGGGCCTAACCTAGGTTCAACATTAATTAGCCAAACAAATCCCTAAACTACTGGCCCTTTCGGCATCAGCCCGCAGAGCGCAGACTGAAGTCTCACCCGAAATAGTATGGGAGGATGCTGGAACCAAGTTTCTACACCCTGAGATGGTTATGATGTCGTTTGATCCCCTCGACCCCTCCCTTGGCACAGGTTTCTTCACTCTAGGGATTGTAAGACAAACCCTCTATGCTAGCCTTTATTACCTAAGCGAAAGGACACGATCGACCTTCACACAGTCCTAACCTACTACTCAGATACTTTTGCGCTCCTATGATAGTGTGCTATTCAGATTCCCTAATTACTCTAAGTGACTTGCTTATCTTATAAAATAATTATAGTTAACACTACGTAAATAGATAATCGTAATTGTGTTCAATTATTCAATGTAATTGAATTCATTCATGCATTATATAAGCAGAATAAAGGAAATTCATACATAAAATATCCAGATGCATCAACAGAACGAAGACGTAGAAATTGTTGAATAATGCCCTTTATTGATAACTTCCAAGTGATTACATACTCTATCTACCCTACGCATAGAGCTGTAGGGGTCTGCGCACTTAGCTGTAGACTTTACCCTAGGCCTTTGTGCACTCAGTTGTAGAGCCTCTACCTACGCTACAACTCAAGATGTAGACTTCTTACTTCATAGTTACGACTCTCTTACATGATCTGCCATTGTATCTCCTTAAAACTACTTAGAGCTTAACTCCTTTTATACAATCCCATGGTCCACGGACGATGGGTATATCTCTCACAACCGACTTTACTTTACAAAACTAAGGGCGGACTACCCTTTATGACACATAACACCTTCGCGCTTCACGACCACAAAATGCGGGTACTTTACTATTTTATTACAAAATTTAACTCAAACATGGGCTTTTAGCCCCAAAATTGCCCTTGGGGGATCCCGCTCCCAATAGCCCCCCAACCAGCCCCCAACACAAACATCGCAACTCGCCCTCGAGTCACTCAGTAGGTGCAGAGATCTTTGTGTGAAGCCCATCTAGCTCGACCCATATGACTGCTACCTCAGCCGTGCACTGAGATGCTGCCTGCTTCGCATATTCCACTTTCTTCTTGTTCCATTGCTCCTGCGCTGTCAGCCTAAAGCTTTTGTTGTGTCCCTTGCAGAGTCGCAAGCTTGCCTTCAATATTTTGTGACTGTATAAGCTTCCTCCAGTCAGGGCTTTAGTCATGCCTTCAGCACTGCTTCCTTGTGCAGCTCCGTGTCTAAACACTATTTGAAATGAACTTTGCTCATACCTTGGAACTTACCACTTCAGTCCATTGACCTTTGATTGGCTGCTTCTTGATGATGCTTCTAGGTGCTTTATATCTTCAGAATATCTTCCTTTCGCCATACCTACATTTTATTTTCATGATCATTTAACTAACATCTGACTGTCAGTGTTGAAAAACATAGTGATGGCTATGGAATTAGCTTTTGGCTGCGGAAACTGACACAGTGATCATATTACTGAATGGAGATGGATAAATGATGACTGAGTGAATGAAAACTAGTCATAAAAGGAATTTTATTGGCAGAATGAGATGATGAAATGAAGTGAAGTGAAATGAGGTGAAATGAAGTGAAGTGAAATGTCATGAAACTATGAATACAATGAGAAAGGATTTTTTTTGGAAAATATAGGGCGTCAGGAGTTCCTGATTTTCGCCCTGTATTTTCTGTATAAGACTGCTAATCAGTGATTGGTTTTCAGGCTTATACACATTATTATTATTATTATTATTATTATTATTATTATTATTATTATTATTATTATTGTTATTATTATTATTATTATTATTATTATTTTTAAACAGAAAAGAACAAAGGCTAGGCTAGTGGAGAAGAAGGATTCTTCTTCACCAGCCTTATTGCAGAACTATCTTGAAAGATTTTGACAAATTCCTCTTTTGAGAGTGGCTTATGATAGATCTTTAATCTGTGGCCATTCACAATAAGAGGAGTTTGATATTCATCAATGGTTTTGATTCTTACTGCTCCATTGCTAAAGATTTTGTCAATCTCATATGGCCCAAGACAATGAGTCTGAAAATTTCCTTTAAAATCTTTAAACTTGGAATCAAATAGTAATGCCCAATCTCCTCCTTGAAACTTTTTCTCCTTGATGTATTTGTCATGCCACTTAGCTCTTTGATATTGAACTAGATCAGTTCTTATGATTGCTTCTTGTCTGATCTCATCTAGCTCATTCAACTGTTCCATTCTATGCTTTTGGGCTTCTGATAGATCCATTCCCAATTGAACTGCCATCTTGACAGTTTTGACTTGGAACTCAATGGGGAGCAGGACTTCTTTCCCATAAACAAGTTCATAGGGAGAATGTCCTGTTGTATTTCTCCATGTAGTTTTGTAGGCCCATAAGGCTTCAGGAATCCTTTCTGCCCAATCTCTTCTGTGTAGATGAACAGTCTTGGTGAGGATGCCTTCAATAACTTTGTTTGTAGACTCCACTTGACCATTTTCTTGCGGATGGTAAGGAGTAGATTTTCTGTGCTTGACTTTGTATTCTTCCATCAGCTTCTCCACCAGGTTGGATGTGAATTGACTTCCTTGATCTATCACAATTTCTCTTGGAACACCAAAGCGAGTAAAATTATCCTCATAAGGAAAACTAACAACTGAATGCTTAGTAGCAGAAATTAATTCTTTGGCTTCTACCCATTTAGTGACATAATCAATACATACCAATTTATACTTTCTTTGTTTAGATGGTGGGTTAATAGGTCCAATGAAATATAAAGCCCATTTTTCAAAGGGTTCAATGAGTACCTGTGGCTGCAATGACATTTCATTTGAAAGGGTAGGTTTCCCTACTCTTTGGTAGCTGTCACACCTTTTGACATATTGTTTTGAATCTTTGAAGGGGGATGGCCAATAATATCCTAAAGAGAGGATTTTATAGGCTGTCCTTTTGTCAGCAAAGTGTCTTCCGCATGGTTCATCATGACATGCTTTGAGGATATCAGGCATTTCATCTTCCCTAACTCATCTTCTGATCACAAAATTTGGCCCTGTTTTAAACAATTCGTTAGAAATCCATGAATATTTTGAACTCTCCTGAATAATATTTCTTCTTTCACCAGGAAATAAATGTGGAGGTAGGTTCCCTGTAACCAAATAGTTAGCTATATCTGCATACCAAGGGGTCTTAGTAGTTACTACAAATAAATATTCATCAGGAAACTTATCCTCTACAGGAGAATCTTCTTTAGTATTCTGAATCCGAGACAAGAAATCAACTACTGTATTTTGTTTCCCTGGTCTATCCAACACAGTAATATTGAATTCCTGTAAAATTAGGAGCCACCTTGTAACTCTGCCATTAGTAATAGGTTTTTTCATTAGATATCTAATTGCAGAATGATCAGTGTGAATAAAAGTTTCATAGCCTGTTATATAATGTATGAACTTATTGATTGCATGAACAACAACTAAGAACTCTTTTTCAGTCACAGTATAGTTCAACTCAGTGGGAGTTAAATTTTTACTGGTATAGTAAATGGCATAGGGAACTAAATCTTTTTGACCCAACACAGCTCCTAAAGCTGTATTTGAAGCATCTACAGAAATATGGAAAGGAAGTTTCCAATTTGGTCCTCTCAAGATAGGCGCTTTAGATATTCTTGTTTTCAAAGTTTCAAATGTTGATTGACAATCAGGATCCCATTTGAATTCATAGTCTTTTGTAAGTAGTTTGAAGAGTGGAGATGCTATTTTAGTGAAGTTTTCTATAAATCTTCTATAATATCCAGTAAATCCTAGAAAACTTCTAACATCTTTTTGACAATTTGGAATAGGCAATTTGGAGATGACTTCAACTTTTGATCTATCAACTTTAATCCCATCCCCTGAGATATGATGTCCCAAAAAAATACCTTCAGTAAACATCATAAAGAATTTTTCATGGCTTAGTGAGAGGTTTGTTTCCTTACATCTTACAAGGAATTTTTCCAAATTTTCTAATGCCTCTTCAAACGAATTACCATAAACTGTAAAATCATCCATATAAACCTCTACACAATCATGGATTAGATCAGAAAAAATTCCTAGTACTACTCTTTGGAATGTTGCGGGTGCATTACATAATCCAAAAGGAAGCACTCGATAAGCAAAAGTTACCCATGGACAGGTAAATGTGGTCTTATCCTAATCTTCAGGTGCTACCTGAATTTGATTATAACCACTAAAACCATCCAGAAATGAAAAGTACTTGTTGCCTGCTAATGTATCTAATACTTGATCGATAATGGGCAAAGGAAAGTGATCCTTCAAAGTTTCTTTGTTTAATTCCCTGTAATCAATGCATACCCTCCATTTACCATTCTTTTTGGGTACTATAACTAAAGGAGAAACCCATCGGCTATGTGAAATTGGATAAATGAAGTTTACATTGAGTAGTTTTTGGAGCTCTTCTTTCACTATCTCCCTAAGATTTGGATTCATCCTTCTCTAAGGTTGTCTGATTGGCCTACTCTTTTCCTCGATATAGATATGATGGATGCAAGTCTTAGGGTCAATACCTTTCATATCAGTATACTCCCAGGCAAATGTAGTAGAATGTTTTTGCAAGATTTTGGTTAGCTCTTCCTGTTGTGATTTTTCCAAATTCTTGTTGATATTCAATGTTTTACCTGGAAAAATCTCAATGGTAGAACTACCGAACTCTTCCATAGAGTAAAGAGACATTTGTCTTGATAATAAGTACTCAATATCAGAAACTAACTAAAATTGTGTATGGTCATGTTCTGAAGGTGTTTCAAAATTTTCTAATGTGTTCAGAATTTGACTATCTTCACTAATTTTAGAAATGGTAAAGACAGGTTGTATATTGTCCTCATCATCGACCCATTCATTGTCTCCTACTTCTGTAATTGCTTTTGCTATAGGATATAGATTGAATTTCTTTGTTGAACTACCATCAGAAATGTACATATCTTCAGATCTACAACCGATGAAAGCATCAGCTGTGGCTAGCCAAAGTCTTCCTAAGATGAGTGGATGCCCTCCTAAATTACTCTTGGGAATCAAAATCATGAAATCTACTGGATATTCCCAAGAATCTAAGGAGACTAAAATATCTTCTAATACACCATCTGGTTTGATTATTGATCTATCTACAACTTGCAGTAAGGTGGGTTAAAAAGAAGATTAGGAAGTTTAAGATGTTCCATAGTTTGTCTACTCATAATGTTGATAGCAGCCCCTAAGTCAATCAAAGTATTTGGAATTTCATTTATATGTGTCTTGACAATTGGACTACCTGGATCTACATATTTCTGCATGGTAATTTTTCCCATCATGATATCTACAATTTTTTCTACTAGGTGGATTCTTCTTGTATCTCTTGGTTTCCTTCCTGGTCTTTTAAGACTCAACTCCTTTATTGTTTTTGCTAGAATAGGAATCTCTCTAATGGCTTGTAGCAAGGGAATCTTGATACAAATATTCTTTAATTCATCTAGAAAATCATAGTCAGGCAACAAGATTTGTTTTTCTACCCCTTTGTCAATTTGTAATCATTCAGGGAAAGGAGGTGTAGATGAAGATGCAAGTTGCTCAACTATAGGAGTTGTGGGGGTTGAATATTTTTCTTTTTCTTTTTGAATGTTTGGGTTTTGAAGAGATGCTTCCTCAGAACCTTTATTGGCTTTAAGAGAATCCTCCTCAGAGGTATCTTTCTCTTGAACATCTATAGAAGGTTTTTCTAAAACTCTACCAGACCTGAGTTGTACATCATTGAGAGGAACAATCATATAGGTAGGGAATTGTTGTCCTTCTACCATGTAAGCATTCTGAGGATTTTTGTTTTTGGGATTTGGCAATGGCTGGGCTGGTAGTTGATTTGTCTTTTTTTGAAATGGAAGCAAGAGTTGAGAATTTGGATTTTGTTGAGAAGGTTGTTGTTGTGGAAATGGTAATGAAAGTTATGGGTTTTGATTTGGAAGTTGTGGATTTTGTTGATTTTGAAAAGATGGAGGATATTGATAAAATTGAGCAAATCTCCCATAAGGATTTTGCATCCCTTGTGCCCATGATTGGTATGGATTTTGAGATTAGGGCCAAGGTTGTTGCCAAGAATTTCAATTTGGTGGGAGCTTAAAGTTCATAGGATTGTTAAATCCTTGATTTTGTGGCCCTTGCCATGGTCTTCTCGAAACAAAACAAAGGGACTCTACTGAATTTGGATCTTCCTGAAAGACAGCTTTGAGCCCAGGAATTGAAGGACAATCCTTGGTCTCATGGCTTTCTGAGCAAATCACACATGTTTCTACAACTTTTGGATCCAAGGGACATTCCCTTAAAGCATGTTTCTTTCTACATTTTGGACAAAATATGGCTAAGGCTTCGGCTTCTGCTTTCTGTTTGTTTTGTATTTTAAGGGTGTCTAGTTGTTCACTAAGGCTCCCTAGAATATCATTTTTGAACTCATCAAGAATATTGCCAATCTCTGCCCTACTTACTGATCCAGTTGCAGATTTATTTGCTCTAAGAAGAGAAGGATCTCTAGGCCCTTTTCCAGTTTTAGATTTTCCCCTTGAGAGATGGACACATAATTCTGCTATGTCATGGAGTGGAAGTTGAGAAATATCTCCCTTCCCCATCATGTTTAAAATATTTATCCATTCATCTCTAATGGCTTTTAATAGAAGGGATTTCAAGGTTTCCTCATATAAATTACTCATTTTTGCTCTGTTTAAGTTGTATTGAAATCTTTCAAGTAAATCATCCACGGTTTCATATTCTTTTTGCATCATCATGAATACCTCATCCTTATGATTGGTGGGCATACAATAATCCAGGTATCTATCCAAAAATGTTTGTTTCATATCATTCTGAGTCCTAATAGATTGAGCGACTAATCCCATGAACCATTTCAAAGCAGCTCCTTTCAATGTTGAAGGAAACAGTTTGAGTTCTTGAGAGTCTTCCATATAGTCATAGGTTTGGCACAAGACTTCAAACTCAAATAGAAATGTTTCAGGATCCTCACTTCGCAACCCATAAAAGTTTGGGAGGACAGATAATGAAATATTTTTCATTGTTGTATGGGTTTCCTCATCAGCTATAGGGAATCCAAATGAGTTATCTCCATCCCTATTTCCCCCATTGTTACCTCTAGCTCCTCCATTGTTTCCTCTTCCTCTACCTTGACCCCCTCCTCCAAATCCATTTACTACTTCCTCTGTCATGATAGTTTCCTCAGAGTTCTCAGAGTCCTCTGGTTCTTCTATTAATGGCGAACGAGGAAGAATTTCTCCCTCCTCTTCTTCAGGTGATTCTACTTCTTTGATTACAATATGTTCCCCTGTAGAAGTGAAGAAAGGTTCTTCTCCTAGGTCATATTTCATGGATAGTGTGGGAGAGTCTCCTAATTCGGCTGCTGCCCCTTGAATTCTAGGAATCCTAAGGCTAGGAGTGTGAGTCAGAGATGATGGAGGTGTATCTTGTCTATGCTTTGAAGTAGCTGGAGTTGTGAAAATCGAACTTTTGCCCCTAGCTATAAACCTTCCCCTAGAATCTCTTGCTCTATGCATGTCATTTTTTTATTTTTTTATTTTTCAAGTCGGGCTAATAATTCTCTTTCTGATCTTCTAGGTCACACTAGGTGCAAGAAGAGAGCATAATCAAGAAATTATTAAACTAGCAACTCTCTTTTCTGATCCTCCAGATCACACTAGGTGCAAGAGTAGAGCATACTTCAAGAAGTTATCAATTTTTCCCTCTTTTTTTTATGTAAGAGATCGGCTATCTAGTTACACTTCCCTGGCAATGGCGCCAAAATATTTAGTCAATTTAGTGTGTCCTAAATTGCTACATTAATTATCAATCCGGGAGTCATAGACTGATGAAGTGTGGTGCACTATATGTGCAAGACAACCTCTTTCTTACCTTTTTGTCGTTTTCAATTTTTATTCTATTTTGGGGGTTTTTATCTTCGTTTATCTCCTAATATGAATGGAAATCCTATTCCTGAGTTTTACGAATACTCTAGAAGGGAAGTATGGATATAGATTTTAAGGCAATTATGTCTTCTACAATGATTCCCATAACTTAACACTTCAGAGGGTCTTAGAACATACTAGTGATGAAATTAATACTTGAACAAGAATAAAAATGTGCTACTATTCAAATCAAGCAAATAATGGACTACTGATCATGAAACCATTATCTCTACTGCTATCTAAATACAAAAAAATGAATTAAGCTAATACACTCAAATAAATAAAAAATTGCAATCTAGTAAAAGTAAAATCAATTCACATCATTCATAGTAGACTTAACAGCAAAATTACATAAAAAAAAACTAACTCTATGCATTTTGAAATGCGTTACTTATAAAAAAAGCTTTATAATTGTTTTCCTGTGAAGCTACATCAACAGAGGACACGTAAAAGACAACGTCCATGAATTTAACATAATGGTTGCCGAGATTATTCAATCTATCAAAAGTGGTTGTTGGATTCGCATCGTGGGGCAGTCTACAGTTGTCAACATGACCCCAGGGATCTAGGAACAGCCACGAATGCTTCACGTGTTTGAAAACAGAGTCCTGTTGTTGTAGGATTCCTCTGTTTGACCACCGCTTCACCACTGTTGACCACGACTTTCCTTAATGAATCTGGCTGAACCAATAGGACCTGATCCATGTCCAGGTCATTTCTGATCTGCCCACGTGTCCTGTTTTGCCTGATGACACCCACAACCTGGAGTTTAACAAAAACAGCTGTGGAAAGTTGAACTAGCTACAGAAAGTGGCTGCATTCCGCAACTAATGAGCAAAATCTAAGTCAAATAGCAAACACAAAAACATAGTTAGAAAACCACTTAAATGATCTTTTAAAATCGATATGCAATGATTTTGATAGCTTATGAGGTCCAGGTGAGGGGAAAAAGTCTAGGAAAGTGTGTAGGAGATATGTAGTTTCAGGGCTTAACAACTGCCACTTCTACAGTGTCCATAGCTTCTACGTGTGTCAACATGACACTATTCACTAGTTCCTGTGTCTCCTTTGACAATTGTTCAAACACCAGACTCACTATCAGATCTTGAAATAATTCACGGCTCATGTGCACCTGAGAGTGCAACAACTCAATTCTAAAAATGCCAAGTATTTTTTGCTGGACAACCATCTGTAATTTATAGGGCATTTTGAATTCAAATCTGACCATTCCCCCCAAAATTAGTTCACTAATGCCGGATTGGCAGCAGATTTTCAAGGATCTAAGCCATAAATTTTGTCTTAAATGTTGGCCGCCTGCTCCATTTGGCCTCACTTCTGTCGTCTTTTCATGAACAGTGACTGTAATAGTCACTTTCCATCTGACCTGTGTAATTTCTCTGTGGGTAGCATAGCTCCCTCCGCACTGCCGCAGACCAGTGACACTTCCTTGCTTCACACCATCTTCCAATTGCGCAAGCAGTGTGGTTTATAGTGCCATGCCTCCTTTCAGCTGCCTGGAGCGCTAAGACTATGCTACCTTCATTTAGTCACATGGCCGAACCATCGGTGTATGGATTCAAGTGACTGCCATTCACCTTTCTTGGGAAGGGTTCTCCATTTAATTTGACCAGTGGTACCACTCCTCTGTCGATAATCTCTTTAATAACATAAGGCCCTAACCAGTACATCCTGAACTTCCCTGGAAATTTATCAAACTTACTGTCATATAAAAAACCATGTCATTTACCTTAAATGTGCGTAGCTTGATGTGTTGGTCATTCCATGCCTTTTCTCGCTGCTTTTGGACCTGCTGGTGAAATCTAGCCAAAAATCTCTCTTCTTCAAGTTGATCTAGCTGTGCAAGCCTCTCCTCTAGGGCTTTGTGATTCATCATACCTATGAGCGATGCTATGCGTAGACTAGGCACGATGTATTCCATAGGAATTACCACTTCAACCCCATAGATGAGCCTAAAGGGCATTTGTCCAGTGATCTTCTTGCACGTCGTTTGATATGCCCATAATACTGTAGGTATGTGTCGGTCCCAATCACTTCGCTGAGCATTACAAACCTTGGTTAGCGCATTTTCAAGAACTTTGTTGAATGCTTCCACCATCCCATTAACCTGCAGGTGATAAGGTGTGCTCTTCTGGTGGTATACCTAAAATTCCTCTATTAGCGCGTTGATCGTCTCAGTCAAGAACTGCGTACTGCAATCACTCATCAGGATCTTCAAACATCCAAATTGTGTTAGTACATGCTCAAATAGGAACTTTTCACTAGTGGCGCTCGTGCAATCCTTCACTGGCTGTGCTTCTGCCCAACAAATCAAATACTCTATCGCAGTGATAATGTACCTTGCTCCTGTCTTTCCTTGTGGCTAAATGGGTCCTACAAAATCTATCGCCCACTTGTCAAAGGGTTGTAACGTTGTCTATGGATTCAAAGGAATCTCATCCCTCGGCAATGGCCTGCCAGTCCTTTGACACACATCATGACCTAGGTTCGGAAGAATTATTTAGCCAAACAAATCCTGCAGCTACCGGCCCTTTCGGTAATAGCCCGCAAAGCACAGACTGAAGTCTCACCTGAGGTAGCAGGGGAGGGTGTTGGAACTAGGTTCCCGCACCCTGGGGATGTCTTGGATGTGAGATGGGGCTTGCGCACTGTTCCTCAGCCTCGCGCTACGCCAGATCCATGTAGATCGGAATACCCTTATCACACTTATTACAAATTGAATCACTTATTACTAGTTTGATCTAGTTAAAACAGTCTTTAAGCAAACATTTATTACTTTTGGTTACTTCGCGCATCAAGATTAACCCAGTTCACATGTGTTCAACCTTAGCAAATGAAAAAATCATAATAGTTCATTTATCATAAAAGAGTAAAGTCACAATCAACACGGAATTCAGAAGAAACTTATCTTTATTATCAATCTTCAATAATACATCCAAATCCACCTTGCGCACTCAGCTGCAGGGGTCCATGCACACAACTGTGGACTTTCCAAGCCTCTGCGCACACAGCTGCAGAGCCTCTACCTTCTACCCTACTCCCTTGACTCGGACTTACAACTGCTCTCAGACTATTTACCCATTACATATTCGTACCAAAAACCCAAAAGTTTTTCTGCCTTTCCCTCATAGAGCCTCACTCTATTTATACTTTTCCTTGGCCCGCGATCCCACCGCGGGCCAACTCTATTACTATTTCTTTACATTGTTTTCGGGTGGACTACCCTTTGACTCAAACTACTATAGCTCGCACTCCACGCTTTCCGTGGAGTCTTTTACCCTACTATTACCCAAAATTCCAAGCTTCACACCCCATACTCATTCTGCGGGGCTTCCGCTACCCAACAGTCCCCCAACACAATCATCGTGACTTGTCCCGAGTCACTGAGCTAGTGCGTCCATCTTTGCGCGGAGGTCGGTCAACAACTTTAGTGCGTCGCTGGTACTAGCAGCAAATTATTCCGTCATGTGCTACATCCGTTCCACCTATGGTGCTGATATTTCTTCCCCTATCTGGGCTGTCTCCATCCTAGCAAATTTGGCCTTCATGTGTGATACCTTATGCTCTATGGTGGTTGAAACTACAAATGCCTCATCCAACCATGGCTGGATATGAGCTTTCACCGTGGCTTCCTTCTGTCTCGCGGCTTTTGCTTGGATTTTCATGTCCTGCACCTCCCTCATCTTAGCCAACTGTTGCAGGATAGCAATGGTCTGTGCAGTTCCCCGGAGCTGATCATAGGCGTGCTGAAGTTCCCGGGCCTCTGCTTCCAACCTGCGGAGTGTGGGATCTTCCTGAAGGATAGTGAGCATATCAATTGATTGAGTTAGCAACTCGGTACATTCTTCGAGTGACCTTGCAAGCATTGTGTGCCCCATATCAATAATGTTCTTGCATTGTACTACGACCTCTAGAGGAATTGGTGGCGGGACCTGCAATTTCAACTTGGCGATTTGCGTAGTGAGTTCAAGCTGCAGCCGTGCGGCATCCTCTTTTGTCCTTTGGAACTCCGTAGCCAACATACAAATCTGTGCTTCAACAGGAAAGTCCCCTGTAATATCTAACGCCTAAGCACTCAAACACGCTTCGACTACTACCTTTTCCATCTGTTGTTTTTGTGTGACTGCTTCATTGCATTGGAGTCGTAGCTATTCAATATTAATTTTCTTCTCTTGGAGTATCTGGTCGACATGGCTAGCCCTTGCGTGAAGTTCGATTGTGATGCTATCGTGGAGTTGTTGCAAACTATCGCATGGGAGTGCAGCCACATTCAGTCCCAATCCAGTAAGGCATTCTAGTATTGCTCATTCTTTTGGTTGGTTGGTGACCAACGCACCTACCGAGATCAGAGTAGACTGAGCAACTTGGGGTCTGAGCAATGGTTCTGTAGCTGTCATACCGGAGGCTTCTTTAGAAACGCTAGGGCCTACCCACGCAATTCTTGATCCTAATTCGCGTAACTGTCTCCGGAGCTCCCCCAACACAATGTGTTGTTCCGACATAGCCTCATCGACTGCCTCCTGAGTAGCTTCGTGAACGATGTTTTTGATGTCATTTAGATTGCCCTCCGTTAGGGTGGTAACTTCACTGTCAGGCTTAAATGCTTTTGCTTTCTTTTGTGCCTTCAGTCGCTCTGGTGTGGCTGAGTGCTTTAGTGGGGTACCCATTGTGGTCGGCTAAGCGGTTTCCTTCTGAGTGCCTTTGTCCTTTGTTGGTGTCCGCGCACCTGGTACTATTTTATCCGTTGCTGTAAGTTTTGCCTCTCGAGCTGCCTTAAACTCTACAACATACTATTCATTCTTCTTTTGTTGTGCGGTGCACTTGTCTGCCCCTTTTTGTTTCTGAATCGCAGCCTCGTCTTGTTCCACTGCCGCGGGTCCTCACCAAGCCGCAGGCCAAGCCTCGAAAATGTTGTGAACAACATCATTAGTGACAATGAACCGAAGAGGGGTCCATGTCTGGGCTGGGTCCTTCCTCACCCGGATGTAGACGTGATGCATATCTGCTTTGAATTCCACAATGTGTTTCATATTCTCATAAAATTCATTTGTCAAGTGTGGTAACGTATTGATCCACTGATGCACAGTCGTGTCCATCAATACCAAAAAGGTCTTAATTCCATAAATGTTGCTTGCATCCTTGGTCGCCCAGAGGGATTCATATTGCACGGCTTCCGGCCATTCTGGGGTTAAAATAGGAAACTGGCTATCGTCAAGCAACTCAGTAGCGACTAGCATGAGGGACAGTAGCGACCACGCATAATAGAATGGTTTGCCTTCTTCCTCGACTTTGCGACAATTGGCTAGAAATTCTTCACAAAGAAACTGTGACCAATTGAATCGTACACCAGCGGCACATTCTTCAGCCAGTGCAATAACTATGGTGGAGACCTCAGTGCTTCGACATTTCCTCATTACTTTTCCTACCAGCAACTTAGTGGCCACCCGGACTGTGTTATCGAAGATACTGTCAATGACGTACCCTTGCATTCCCTTGGCGAGCTTATATGTCTTCTTTAGTCGTTCTATCATTCCCACATCATTACTTTTGGCCGTACTTTCCCGAGGGTTCCGTCCGGTGCAGGGTAGATGTGAGACCCAGTGAACAGGTTCTGTTGTGATACAGATGGGTTTACTGACCCATAGTGTATCTTCGTGCACTAGAGAGAGCAACTACTTGATGACTAACATAGTAATAGGGGGCTAGAGAAAGTGCAGAATTGCTAGGAGACAAAGTAATCCAGCTTCGTCCACCTTTCGTAGCCACTCCTTTCGCTAGATGGGGAAATTTTGTTCAATCTACAAGGTTGAAATCGTTGAATTTCATCGTGGTGACATGACCAACCACTGCATTTTCTACTGGGACGTCTTTCAGGAGAGAGGGGGTAGTGATTATACTGCTGAATTCGTCCAGGTTTGTGGGTACCTTGTTTGTCCCCTTACCTGGAGGCATATACTTGGGTTGTCACACCGACTATATAGGGTCTTCCTTAGAGATGTCCTCTTTGATCCTCGTGGGAGACTCTTCTGTTTCTTCCTCACTATCGATGATAAAAGTTTTACCTTTTTCCTTCATTGTGGACTTGCCAACCAACAGGTGTCGTGGCGGCCGCCGCTCTGATTCTGGGAGTGGAGGTTTCTTCTTGGTCTTCGGCGTCCATGGGGATTTAGAGTGTTCTACTTCCTGTGGTGACTCTGGCTGTGGACTATCGGCGGTAGGCCTTTAAGCTTTCAAGATGACATCTCTTTATTTTTGTGGCAATGCTAGAAACCACAGACTGTTTTCAACTTCCTTGTTGCTCATGACATAGGTAATACAGGCCGATTTTCTTGCTGGATAGTACGACGTGGTGGTGTGACCTTTGTGTTGTTTATATATCGATTGAACCTGAAAATCGGCAGCTTGTTCTTGTGATAGCTCATAAATTCGATTTGGATGGTTATGCTTTTGCCTTAATGGCCTACCACTTACTTCAAGGTGCTTTAAATGTGCCATCATACCATGAGCAGTATCTTTAACGGTCACTTTCCATCTTTCCTTTGTAGCAATGAATCCCTAAGGTCGCAGATGCAGTTTCTGCAGGGGGCCGGTGGTCATATCGTGCCATTGTATAGTAGCCTGTTTTATAGTTGCGCGCCCTCTTCCAACTGCTTGGGGTGCTAGGACTGAACCCTTGATGGATAGTCAGAAGGGTGAACCCTTCCCGCGGGTCCCCCAGTTCCTCATTGACCCAGGTCATGAGCACCCTATATGTCCTCCTGCTTCTATCATGAAATTATGGTGTGCGTGCCCCTGTGGCTTCCAGTGCAGCCATATCAAGGTAGGAAAGCTAGCCATGTTGGTTTCCTTGGGCCATTCCTTTTTGTCATCTAGGGCGGCCACTTCTAATTGAAGTTTCTCGATGGCCTTGTCCAACTTCATACTGTGGTCACGGATTCGAGCTTCAGTTTGTTCCAACTCATCAAGTCATCATTTTGCACGCCAAATGGCAGCCCACAATTGCTGAACCCTATCACAAATGCTATCTCTAGTGGGAGAAGCTATGCCTATAGTGTTTGATTGGGTCGTATGGGGGAGGTTCCCTCTAGCCTGATGATCCTGTGGTCCACTATGGTATGTTTGAAGTGTCGGTCATCCACCATACACCTGCATTCTTCACGCTATTGTTTTGTGCCAACTTAACCACCACGCATATCTTCCAATTCGGAGTCGAAAATTCTCGTGTATCTGAGCTTCCTCGATCCTTCTATCAGGGCACGCGCCTTGTCTACCAACGCACTGGGAAATTCCTATGCTACACATGTGATCTAGTCTTCAGTGGTCACATCATGTTCTTTCAGGTGGTGTCTTTCCTCACATCATGCCGATTGAGTCACCCTATTACGGTTGAGTGTTGTAACTCCCTGCAATCGATTCCACCAGCGCTCCGCTTCCTCCTCAGAATCGATAGTGCAGATACTCTCACGTTCCCATGAGATTCTTTTATCATCTTTGTAATGCATCTGACCAGGGTCCTGTGCCATTATCTAATAAAGGCAATCTAGTTCATCATTATTTTCCTCATCACGGATGGGTTTTGTGTAGTGCTCCCCTTCCGCTGGGTCCAGCAGAACTACTACGCGAAGTGACTTCTTTCCGAATGTCATCGTGCGCCTTTTCAAGTTTATGATTCCTTTCATGTTGATGGCCCAATCAATCCTAAGCAAAGCAGGGTAAGGATTGCTATCATCGATAATCTCTATGACTTCGAAGTCAGTCTGGGTCATTACACCATTGATATCTACTGTCACCCCTTGCAATCGGCCCATTGGTAAGATTTTTTGCTAGTTAGCCATCGATAGTTGAATCGGGGACCATTGTAGTATGGGATTGCCTATACGCTCCCAAGTTTGTTTAGGTAGTATATCTGCATCCGAGCCTAAATCCAGGATGACTTTATCCAACTCATAATCTCCTATTTGCACCATCATTCACATTTCTTGTCTAGTGCATAGAGCATGTCATCCTATCTTTTGGACCACCTGGGGTTCGCTAAATTTGGCGCTCTTGGTAATCAACTCCTGTAGCCCTTGGACAACCTTCTGATTCCATAGTAATTTCATGCATGCATCAAGAAAGGAGGTGGTCATGTAGGGGTCCATTTTGGCTTCCATTTGGTCCTTCTCACCTGTGGTAGTGGCTTTCACGAAGCTCAGCTGATCTTTGTTTGGCCCTGCCCTTCCTTTCTTTAGTTCAACAATACGGTTCCCCATAGGCGGGTCACCTCGCACCCCTCCTGTGTTCCCTCCTTCCGTTATGTCGTTCCTTCGCACCATATTTATACTAGTGTCCTCTTCGCGGGGTTCTGCACATATCATCTGGACATTCTGGGTTGGCAGAGGTTGAAGCACCCCTTTCTCGTTTAATTGGGAAATCAATGTTGGACAATCTACCAATCTGTGATCGAACTGTTTGAAGGACATGAGATCCTAGTTGGGTTCATTCACTCACGAGCATAGTGTCCTTGTTCACCATAATTATAACAAGTTATCTGTCCACAACTTTAGCTGGGTCCCCATCCTCTTCCCCAACCTCGTCCTTGAAATCCTCCCCGTGTTTCAGCCTATACCCTATAGGCTAGGGTCTGTTCCATCATTAATTCACAACTTTGACATGTTCACTCATCGTGTCCTACTGATCGACAAAAATTGCAATATAACTATTGTGAGGTATGGGTATACTTCTATGCATGTTTCCCTCCCACCTAGAAAATCATGCACCAGAGCGCAGGCATGACATTTTGTCATGTCTGGACTTCCACTTGTAATGGCATTGGGCCTCCTCCTGCCAAATAGTCCCCGAAGACTGGGCAATGGTCTTTGTCATGTGCATGGCTTTTACATTTAATACACCATGCCTCTGGCTATACCCGTAATCGAGGAATTCTTCCTTGCTTCAAGCTTTGTACTTCCAAGCTTAAGTTCTGAAGTTACACATGGAGTTCTTAAACTCCCAACCCTGGGTCCAGAATCGGGGTCGCGTATAACCTCATAGCTATCTCTAGTGCCTCGGCCTGGGTTGAGATCTTATGTTGCGACAGAGCCATTATTAGATGGGGTGTTAACGATGCCACAAACCACATGCAATGATGTCCATCGGTGAAAGTCATATTAGCTTCGCGAATAGTACTCTTTAACCTTTGGTCCAGATCCCATGGGGTTTCACCAGGTAGCATTGCTATTTCCTTGAACCCAATGATCGATTGGTTTTTAGACTTTTGTTGGCCAAACTCCTTATTAAGTGCATCCTATATAACTGCTAGTCCTTCATTCGGATGGTTGGTTGAGTGTTTTATATACCATGTCAGCGCGCGGTCCTGGAGTGCACTGACCAACGTAGCCTTTTTGATGTTTTCATCCGTTATACCTTGCGTGTCCCATACGAAGCTTATCACAAACCAGAACTAGCTTGGATCTTCATTCCCTATACCTTGAAAGGTCAATAACTTGACTGCGGCCACCATCCCTGTTCTAGGAGGTGGTGGAAGAGGCGGTGAGGGTTGAGGTGGTGTGGGCAGATGTGACATGGGTGATGGGGGTGATGGCGTAGATGGAGGTGGTATCAGTGGAAGACGTTCTGTAGTCAACTGGACTGCACTTCTGGGTGAGAACCTAGCGAGATCTTCCTCTCTTTCCTGTGAGATAGAAATTAGAGGATTGTTCCCTACTCCTCCCGCTCCTCAGTAACCTCTTCCACTTTGTGTTACCCCAGACATTAACATATATGCATAATCTGTTTTTCCCAACAGCATCTTAATCCAAGTGTTTAAGGACTTGATGTACCGACCCCATGGTCCTTGGAGAAATTGTCTTTTCGCTTCGCTGTAGCTTATAGTGGTATCTATTACGAATTCAGTGATAAATCCTCCATTGATTCGATCTACCTAGTGATCGACCGTGCGCGCGAGTTTGTCTTCAGTGGCTTCTAGTCTACGCACCAGTTTTGGGGTCCACACTATCGGTTGGTCTAATCTGCACCTTCCTGCACTATAAGCTAACTTTGTGATCCACTCATATAATTCTATTGGGAATGTTATGAAGAAGATCTAATGTATGTTCGTGAAGATATAGCGATCCAACCACTGTTCCATTGATAACCGCGAGTTCCTGTTTTCTTGAACTGCGAACTCATGGAGCTTCAGATCCCACCAATCTTCAAGCTCTTTCTTTGTAGGATTCTAGTGTTCCCACATTAGACACCCCTTAAGCAGATCCTGGTCCTAGCAATGGAACCATTTGTTGGCTTATTTGGGCTTGACCCAGGTTCAGAACAATTATTTAGCCAAACAAATCCCGCAGCTATCGGCCCTTTCGGCGACAGCACGCGAAGCGCGAACTAAAGTCTCACTCGAGGTAGCAGGGGAGGGTGCTGGAACCAGGTTTCCACACCTTGGGGATGTCTTGGATGTGAGATGGGGCTTGCGCACTGTTCCTCAGCCTCGCGCTATGCCAGATCATCAGAATATCCTTATCGCGCTTATTACAGATTGAATCACTTATTACTGGTTTGATCTAGTTAAAATGGTCTTTAAGAAAACATTTATTAATTTTGGTTACTTTGCGCATCAAGATTAACCCAGTTCACATGTGTTCAACTGTAGCAAATTCAGAAATCATAATAGTTCATTTATCATAAAAGAGTAAAGTCGCAATCAACACAGAATTCTGAAGAAACTTATCTTTATTATCAATCTTCAACAATACATCCAGATCCACCCTGTGCACTCAACTGCAGGGGTCTGCACACACAGCTGCGGACTTTCTAGGCCTCTGCGCACATAGTTACAGAGCCTCTACCTTCTACCCTACTCCCTTGACTCTGACTTACAACTGCTCTTAGACTACTCACCCATTACATATTTGTACCAAAAACCCAAAAGTTTTTCTGCCTTTCCCTCATAGAGCCTCGCTCTATTTATAGTTTTCCTTGGCCCATGATCCCACCGTGGGTTGGCTCTATTACTATTTCTTTACATTATTTTCGGGCAGACTACCTTTTGACTCAACCTACTATAACTCACACTTCGCAATTTTCGCGGAGTCTTTTACCTGTTAGAAAATTATATATTACAGAGCAATGGAACACATAAAATATTGCAGAAATATAAACAAAGAAAACACATAAAACAAGAGAGACACAGATATATGTGGTTCACCTAGTTTGGGCTACATCCATGGAGAAACAACCAGTCCTTCCTTTTATATTATCCAACAAACTGAAGAGATACAACCTACAGCAGATCTATTGTAACACCCTCTTCACTCTCAATCTCCTCTCTCTTCCTCACTCAGAATCCAGATATCCATAGACATAATACAATTCCCTCATATATAGTGAAGGGTTGCCTTCTAGGGCAAAAACCCTAAATTAAACATAACTTCTACCGTCAGATCATCCGCCTAATGAACGGACCAGATTGACTAGAAATTATTAGACTTTTACAAGGCAATTTTACATCTATTTTTAACTTCGGGGGCGCTGCCCCCGAACACCCGCCAGGGGACCGCTGGCCCTCGACCCCCCCAGCCGGGGGGGATTTACCCCCCCTGCGTGGAGGGGTGTACAGTCTTCCTGGGGTATACATCCGGCTGAAACCCTTGAATACAGAAGATAATTAGGCTCCACACCCAACAATCTCCCACTTGGAGACTGATTATAGCAACTCCATCGCTGCTTCATTTGCTAGACAATGACTCCACTTTGGACCTGGTTGTTTCTCATCTTCTTCATCATACTTGAAGACCAATTGAAACTAAGCAGATTCTCAGTTTCTCCCTGGTTACAACTTCTGTTAACATATCTGCAGGATTGTGGCTAGTGTGTATCTTTTCCAACTTCAACTGTCCATCTTCCAATGCTGACCGTATGAAATGGTACTTGAGTTGTATATGTTTAGTCTTGGAATGAAATGCAAAGTTCTTTGCAAGATGTATGGCACTCTGGTTGTCACTGTATAACCTGCCCAACTCGTGCTTCTTTCCCAATTCATCCAGAAACATTTCTAACCAAATCATTTCTTTACTAGCCTCTGTAGCAGTAACATACTCTGCTTCTATTGTTGAAAGTGCAACAACACTTTGGATTTTTGAAACCCAAATGACAGCTGTTCCACCTATAGTAAACACATACCCTGTTGTGCTCCTCCTATTATCTCTATCACCTGCCATATCTGCATCAACATATCCCTGTAGAGTGATTTGTGGTACCTCTCAAATACCTGAGAATCCACTTCACCGCCATCCAATTTTCTTTTCCTGGATTGTTCATATAACTGCTTACAACTCCCACTGCATGTGCAATATCAAGCCTTGTGCAGACCATTGCATACATTAAGCTTCCAACTGCTGATGCATATGGAACTTTAGACATATGAGCCATTTCTTCCCGAGTCTTGGGACACGCCTCCTTACTTAATTTGAGATGGCTAGCCAAAGGTATACTAACTGGTTTTGCATTCTGCATATTAAACCTTTTCAACACCTTTTCTATGTACTCACTTTGAGACAATGTTAATTTGTGATTCTTCCTGTCTCTAGTTATTCTCATACCAAGGATTTGTTTTGCAGCGCCCAAGTCCTTCATTGCAAATGTGTTTGTCAATTTCCTTTTGAGCACATTTATTTCCTGCATGTTAGAACCTGCAACAAGCATATCATCTACATACAATAACAATATAATATAGTTGCCATCATTTTGCCTTTTGAGATAAACACAATGATCAGAGTGACATCTAGTATAACCTTGTTGATACATAAACCTATCAAATTTTAGATACCACTGCCTTGGAGCCTGTTTTAAGCCATACAAACTCTTCTTCAACTTGCACACTAGTTTCTCCTTCCCTTTTACCTCATATCCTTATGGTTGTTGCATATATATCTCTTCCTCCAAATCACCATGGAGAAAGGTTGTCTTTACATCTAACTGCTCAAGATGCAAATCTTCAACTGCTACTAGACTTAAAATAGTTCTCATTGAAGTCATTTTAACGACATGAGAAAATATCTCATCAAAATCAATACCTTTCTTCTGTGCAAACCCCTTCACTACAAGTCTAGCTTTGTACCTCTGTTTTCCTCCATCTTCTTCCTTCAGCCTGTAAACCCATTTATTCTGCAATGTTGTTTTACCTGCAGGAAACCTGACTAAGTCCCAAGTCTGGTTATGTGCTAAGGAGTCCATCTCTTCTTTCATGGCTTTCTCCCACTTCTTTCTAGTTTCTACCTGCACTACTTCTTCATAACATTCTGGTTCACCAGAATCAGTCAACAATACATAATATAATGAAGGATAGTATCGTTCAGGGGGTCTACTTATCTTGGTAGATCTTCTAACACCACTTTCAGGTGTTTGAAGTGCTTGTTGTTGTTCTGGCTGTTGATCATTATGATTTTCAAGAACCATCACTTTTCTTGTGATATCATCAAGCATTGTGTATTCTCTATTTTATTTTCTTGTTTCCTTTCCTGCAACTGATTCTTATACAAGACTTTTTCATTGAATATTACATCTCTGTTCCTAATGATTTTGTGATTTTCATAATCATATAAGTGATAACCAAAATCATTAACACCATATCCAATAAAGGTACATTTCTTTTATTTTGCCTCAAGCTTTGTTCTATTTTCTTTGTTAATGTGGACAAAAGCTTCACAACCAAAAGTCTTTAAAAATGAGTAGTTTACCTTTTTACTTGTCCATGCCTCCTCCAGAATACCACCATCCAAGGAACTTGAAGGCCCTTTGTTTATTAGATAAACAATAGTATTTAAAACATCTGCCCAAAATTGTAAAGGCAATACTGCATGCAATCTCATCCACCTTGCACGCTCCATGATTGTCCTATTCATCCTATTTGACACACCATTTTCTTGTGGTGTTCCTGGAACTGTCTTCTCTCTGTGAATTCCATTCTCTAAACAGTACCTATCAAACTCTTTGCTGCAATATTCACCTCCATTATCTGATCTAAGACACTTCAATCTTTTCGTTGTCTCATTTGCAGCCAAAGCTTTCCGTTTCTTGAAAGTATCAAATACATCAGATTTATTTCGAATACAATAAATCCAGGTTTTTCTGGTTGCATCATCAATAAAAGTAACATAATAATGAGAGCCACCAAGAGATGATACCTGAGCAGGTCCCCATACATCTGTATGCACAAGCTCTAATTTTTCTATCTTCTTTTCTTTCCCAACTCTAAGGAATCTGACTCTCTTCTGTTTTCCATAAACACAATTCTCACAGAATTTTAAATCAACATGCTTCAAACCTGGCAAAAAATTTCTTGAGTGAAGAATCTGCATCCCCTTCTCACTCATGTGCCTGAGCCTATGATGCCACAATGCCATATCTTCTCCTGTAGAGGTTAAAGCATTAATAGAATTAGAAATGCCATTGCATAAATACAATGTACCAACCTTTTCTCCTTTCACTATTACCAGGGATCCTTTAGTGACCTTCCAGGTTTTATCTGTGAAAGTATTTACGTAACCTTCACCTCCCAACTGCCTTGTTGAAATCAGATTTTTCTTCAGATCTGGAACATGCCTTACCTTCTTCAATAGCCAATGATTTCCATTTTGCTATTTTATGAAAATTATACCCATTCCAACGATTTTACAGGGTTTATCATCACCCAATCGAACTTGTCCAAAATCTCCTTGAAAATAATCATGAAAATGTTTCTTATCAGGTGTCGTATAGAATGAGGCCCCTGAATCTACCACCCAGGCATCAATAATATTTTCTAATGAAAGAATCAAAGCATCTTACAACACATCACCTATTACATTTGCTTCATGATTAGTTTCTTGTTGCGCATCTCCTTGTTTTCCCTTCCGAGACTTGCAGTCTTTCTTCGGGTGTCCTTTCTTCTCGTATTTCCAACACACTATCCCTGATCTGGACTTGGATCTACCTTTTCTTGACTTACTGCAATATCCTGGGCTCTTTCCTCTTTCCATTTTTCTTCCCCTAGTCTCTGTAGTCAAAGCATTACCTGATGTCTCACCGGAGCTTTTCCATTGCATTTCCTCGCTAAGGATTGCATCGACAACATCATTAAACTTTAAAGTACTAGATCCAGAGACAGAGTTACTAATGGCCATAACTAAACCATTCCAACTTTCTGGCAATGAGCACAAAAATAACAGAGCCCTAACTTCATCATCAAAATTTACCCCTACAAAACTTAACTGACTTGTAACTATATTAAAATCATTTAAATGATCTGCAACAGATCCACCTTTTGACATCTTCATATTAAATAAATGCTTCATAAGAAATACCTTATTTGAGCCCGAGGATTTTTCATATAGTTTGGCCAATGCCAACATTAAGCCCTGTGTTGTCGTTTCCTTTGAAATATTAAATGCTACCAACACTGCTAGGCATAGCTGTGTTATTCCAAGCACCTTTCTGTCTAGAATATCCCATTCTGTGTCTGTGATACTCGTCGGCTTCTTTGTCTTTCCGCTCAATGGTAGGTGTTACACAGTAATTTTTCATTGTCTTCACTCCAGTCTTCCTACTGTGTCATGTGTCCAGAGTCATTCATGCTCATGTTAGACAAATTCTCTCTGATGTTGCCAAATGACCTACTTTTCCAAAGGTTTCTGCCTCATCGTATCTGTTGGCTAGATAAACACACTGATGGGCACTCCAAAACAGTCCAGAAGCGCTGCCATCATGGAAGTACACCTGATTCCCACGATGGTCGGATTTTATGTGCCAGCGCGACTGTCGCTTGTAATCCTGAGCGATGATTTGACTAGCTACGTTATTCAATAGTGATGTCAGCGCGGAAGGCCAGTTATGTGCCTGCGATGATCCAGATTGGGTGAAATTGTTCCAACAGTCGGCCTTCCAGATGACTCCAGACCTGGTTGTTGGCCTAGTTTATGTTGCCCTCCTTTCTCTGGTGTGGATGTTCCGTCATTTGTGCTACCTTCCTTGGAGATAAGCTCATCTTCCCACCTTTCATGGAGACTCCTTCTCCTATTTAAACTCTCACCATTGCTATGTGATGCTAGTTTTTTTGGAGTTCTTAGTCTTTGGAGTGGTTGCTGATAGTACTGTTAGTGCTTGTGAGTTTGCTAGATAGCTGGTGTGAGTGTGACAAGTGCAAGATTGTTGATAGCTTGAGGAAGGTTGTGAAGTGCCCTTAATCTTGTGTAAAACTTGTGAGTGAGAGAGACTTGTGTTGGGAGATCCATCTTCAAAGAGTGAATGCTTGAGGAACATGTTGGCTGGATCCCTCTAAGAAGGCTTGTGATGTCAAGAATTTGGTTGTAAGCTTACTCTTATTTCATAATTAATGAAATCAATTATGTTTTCCTATGTATTGTATGTAATGTACTTGATAGCTCATGACTTCTTGACTTTGTGAGTAAATAGATCATTTGTTGTTGCAGTTACATTCTTTGTTGTATTTCCTTTGCATTGTTTCAGGTTGATCACTCATTAGGAGAAGGAAGCAGAAGCTGGAGTAGTGCAACGGAACTCCATCGACCACCGGTTGAGGTAGGCCTCCAACTATGACTGTTTAAGGAAAGCTATTGTTGATCTATCCTTGTTTGTGACTAGACCCACTCTAGGGCTAGAGGGGTTGCCTCTGTCCACAGAGGGAACACTTTCCTGCATCACAAATTGGCGACTCCACTGGGGATGCCCTTGTTCTTTTCTTGTTTATTCTTGTCTTGATTTTTGTTTTGGTCTCTTTTGAAGTTTTGGGGATTAGTTACCAGTCTTCTGAGTTTCCTGGCCTGATCTGGGAAATGCCCTTATTCGATTAAAGATTAATTATCTTTGATTTGGGAGTTTTTGGTTTGCCTGTTACTGTTTTGAACATCATCATGGCTTTTAATCTAATAGTCACGTTGTCATCGCGTCACCCCTTTTGTAGTATCCTATTCATCCCGTAATTATGCCTAACAGTCGTGACGGTTCTGTAAATAGACCATCACGGAAAAGTCGTGTACTTTCGTGCTGACATCGCTTTGTTGCTGCAGTGTGCTTCCTATCAGCGCTTGTTGCTTGTGTATCACCCACGCTGATTGTTGTAGAATTGATTTTTTCAATTCTGCCTCCTGAATCCATCAGTTTTGCTAGTCCCTTGTTGTTCTCACTTGTTTGATAACTTGCTTTTCACTGTTTATAGGTTGAGGCACTCTCTTGTGAGCTTTGTTGAATGAATCTAGTTTTTCTTGCTTTGTGACCTAGTGTCATTGTTTCAAGTCTTTTGGATCAGTTTGGCTTGGTTGCTTGTTTGTAGAGATTCGTTTGCAGCTTGCTGTTGGTTTGATATAGCCTTCCCCTTTGCTTACTTTTGGTTGATTGTTTAGTGATTGTTATTGGACCAATCTCGGCATTGATTCGATTTCTCTTCACTACCCGGACATAGATTACAATTGTTTGGACGAACCATTTTTCCACATTTGTTTGTTGCTTATTGGTTTCTTTTAGATAAGAGACATCAAAATCAAAATATTGCATTTCATTTAACATGCGAAAGTGAAAGTGAATTTGCATTTCAAGTTGTATATTGAAAAGTGAAGGATTAAATCTCTCATTAGTAGTATCCGTGCACTTTAGGAATTGATGTCTGTTTGCATTGAGTGACTGTTTTGTTGCCTTGGTTTTCTTGGTTTGGGAATGATCTCTCTACCCTCCCATAGGTAGGTGTTCATCGAAAAAAAAGATATTTCATTCATTCTAGCTGCATCCTAGGTTTTGTTATATACATACGGTAAGGCTTGAAAACTAAAACATAATCCAAGATCAACTTTAAAATGAACTGAATAAATCTAACAACGCATTGGAACATAATGCACACATTTAGAGGTCTAGGCTAGAGATGTGCTCCAACGTCGTTAAACCTAGTCACTTTTGTTTCCACTCAAGGTTGGGTGATTCCTCCTTCAGTGACTCAATAGTGGTCTTGCATGGATTTGTGCTCCCATGTACCATCGAGTATATGCTAGGAGACCCCACTAGGTTATCATCCTTTATCCATAGGAAGCCGTGTCTGCCGCCTTACAAGATGTAACGCACCAAACACAACATTCAGGAAGATTGACTACCATACAGAAAGTCCTTGGTTTTCATATGACTGCCAAGGTGTATATGTAGTTTTACGGGTTGTTTAGTAAACCTTTTGCCTAGTTCTCTAGAGTAGTCACTTTTGTTCCTTTTTGGACTCCCTAAAAGAAAAGGTCCATCTAAGCACTTGTCCTTTCAGGCTCATTAAACCTCGAAAGAGATAGAGTCATCTTTTCGTCCTTTTCTCGACTCTTTAAAGATGAAAAGGTCAAGTTTTGTTCTTGCGTCATAACATTTACTGCCCACAAAATATTCCTGGTAACAGTTAGAGTTCTTCATTACAATTCGATTGTTTTTTTAGGCTCGTTCCCGATGGAAACATTCCCCGAGTCTACCGGCCAAGGTCTTTACCCAGATGGGAATCCCAGTCCATTTCCTCCTTTTGGAAATGCCGGTGCTCCGTATATGGCAACACTGTCCTTGCCTGGGTTAACCATCAGTTTACCAGTTTGGTTGTTTTCAACCTCGGTGGTCCCGAGTGTCATGACTCCTGTTCCACCATCTCCTTCATCCGAACCACGACATGTTGATTCCAAGGTTGAGCCTACGCCTTCTTCCCCTGTTTCTTCCTCCTCCTCTCCTCCTTCGCCTGGTGAAAGTTTCACATCTAGTAACCAGGAGACTAAGAAGAAGAAGAAGAAGAAGAAGAAGAAGAAGAAGTCCGATAAAAGTGAGGCCACCTGTGCAACTACTGCTCCAAGTACATCTTAGGTCGGAACACCTTCTGCCCCTTCACGGAAGGTTAAGTTTCCTTGTAAATTGTGCAAGGGTGACCATCTTCTTCGTGATTGTCCTGGCATTCCTAGGATCCTAGAAGTATGGTCTCACGATCTGGCTCGTCCCTCATCGTCCTCTAAAGCTCATGACGATGCCACCCTATCAACTGGCAACGGCAAGAAGAAAGGGAAGATTCGATTCCCCTGTAGGCTATGTGAAGGCAACCATCCCCTTCACCTTTGTTCGCTAATGGATAAAGCTTCCGCCATTTTGGAAAGTCTTATGACTTCTTCACCCCAACTACCCATTCGTTATCAGAGGCTCTCTTCAGACCCTCCCTCCATCGACAAAGAGATTGACTTAGATTCTTCTCTTGTCTGTCCTCCTCCTTCCGAGCCTGGCTGTGCTAAGCCTGTTCCAAACACCATTGGTCGGGGAGAGTGTCAACTTAGGTTCACCACCTGTTGATCACTCTATTTCGGAAGAGTGTCATGCTCATGTTCTTCTCGTCTCGTCAGATTCTCCTAAGTCCGAGAACGACCCTCCTATCCCTGCTGATCATGCGTGTCCTTCTTCGGTTCTTGTAGAGCAGGGGGGCAATCATACGATTCCCCCACCAAGTAGTTCAGTCGTTTCCTTCGACTGGAGTCATTTGACTGCATTCCACCTTCCATCCTATGTGCCTTTCCAGATTACAGTACACACCTACGATAAGGCAGTACTTGGCACTATCTTGGATGAGGGTGCATCTGTCAGTCTTATGCCTTCCACTACTTGGCAAGCTTTGGGCTCCCCACAGCTTGTGCTAGTCACACAAAATCTGTTGGTGTTTGACGAAGGAACCAGTCAACCTTTAGGGATCCTCCTGAAGTTTCCTGTTACTTTGGGGGGAAAAACCATCTATATAGACGTCATGGTTGTCCCAAGGTGCTTTATATTTCAGTCTTCTCCTTGGCCGTGACTATGTTTATGCCATGGGGGCCCTTGTATCTTCACTTTTCCATGTGGTTTGTTTTCCACATGATGGAAGAGTGGTGACCATAGATCAATTATCGTTCTTTAGTCCCCCGGTGCCTCCTGCACAACCGTCGTCCCCTCTCAGTTCTTGCTCGCAAGTAGTACCTTCCTTTCCACAGGTCAATTATATGGCTACCCATTCCATCTCTGCCTCTGCTGATGATCATGCAGATGGTCTCGTACATCATGTACTGGGGACATTGGAACCCGATTTGTCATTGGTGCATCATGACATGTATTCCTCCCAAAGTGTGTTTCTTCCATCCCGCGAAGACCTCTTGGGAGCCATGTTCTCGTATGGCCCATGAGCAGGTGTGACGAGGATAGTTTGTTCCTGTCTCAACCTCGTTAAAAAATGAAACAAGGTGTGTTGAGCATAGTTCCTGATCTTGTGTCAAGCTCGTTAAAAATGAAACAAGGGTTATGAGGATAGTTCTTTTAATGTGTCAACCTCATTAAAAAATGAAACAACTCCCTTTCCAAATTGAGTCTTTGCTTAAGATCTCATAAAATCCAAGTCGAGTCTTTCCAAGATATCGAAAGTGAACCTTCATTCCATCCACCTTGTTGAATGCAATGAAGCTTTGGGGGCATGTACCTTGATTTGCGTCATTATGCTGGGGGCATGCGAACTTATAACAAGCATAGTTTTTTGTTTCAAGCTTGTGTAATCATGAAACCGAATCCAAGTAGAGTTCTCCATGGTTCAAGCTTGTGTAAAAATGAACCCATACCTGATTTACATCTCGTGATTGTCGTTTATCCGCTAAATTATGCTAGATGAGACTTGGTTGTTTCATTCCATTGCCACCATCTCTTTGGCTGATTATATGCTTTCACTTGGTTGTTTTTCCTTTCCTGAGGAACCGCAACGATGAGTGGTTTTATTAGCCAGCCTCTTGACCATTACATGTTTTGAGTAGTTCTACCATTGCCGGAACCAATTGCTCCCCTTTATACCACTCGTTCCTCCAGGACGAGTCTCCTTTAAGCTCTTTTCTTACTTGTAAAAGATAAAAAGATTGCTGAGTATTTTTCCCTTTTTGAATCATTAAAGAGAATAAAAATGGAGGTCTGCTTTCAGCTCTTTTCTGGCCGTTTAAAGACAAAAATATTGCCGAGTTTTCCCTTTTGACTCGTTAAAAGTAATAAGAGGTAGTCGCCTTTAAGCTCTTTTCTGACCGTTTAAACACGAAAAGATTGTCGGGCCTTTGTCATTTCAAGCTCGTTATTGGTTACGAAATGACATGCTTCCGATCGCTTTTCTACTTTTTCAGGTCGAAGTCACTAGTTACGAAAACTACTCCTCGATCGTAATTGTCGGGCGGTTCTTTCGAGTATCGTTTTATACTTTTTTGGGCTCAAGAGACACAACTCTACAAAAAAGGACCCCCCTGGAGTTTTCTTCTCTGTGTCTTTTTCAAACTCTCTAAACATGAAAAAGACTCTGAGTTTTACCTATATCGGACTCATTAAACCCTGACGACATTGGACTCGTCACCATGATGAGACTCGAGCTTCTCCTTCCTAGGGCTCGTTAAACTATTACTAGGTTGGACTCAACAGCCGGTTTATCATTGATTGTCTATGGCAGCTAGTCACTCTTAAACATCAACACTTTTGCTTCTTGTCGGGTTGGGACATCCATACATCGTCATTTGGCCTTCCGCGGGTTTGGGTTATCATTCTGGCCTCATTCCATTTGATTCATGCCGTCTCTATCGAGCCTCTGATCCCTTGGTGCCTGAACGCTGCCACCATCCAGAATCGTGTCGCCGATATGTTCAAGAGTATAATCCTACTGCAATTTACACCCTCGTCTTTTCCTCTGGTACTCTGTTTCGCCATCTACCACTCGTTCCTTATCTCATGTCATTGATGGGGGAAACATTATGGCCCTCCTGCGACAGGTCATCTCCTGTTGACTTCAGCTCATTATCCAGGAGATTGATCTAGAGATCCCCTTTGGTACCTTAGAGCTTGCATGCCTCAATGGCAAGTTCTTCGCACCTGACGGTCGACTTTCATCATTGGTCATTGATTGGGTGATTCCACAAGTGTTTGACTTCAGCTCCTTTTTCACACTTCGTGGATTGTGCTAGACAGTACCTTGAGAGCCATTGGCATTATTGGTGGTTTCTCTCACACTTGTTAACGATTTTCATCATTGACCGGTAATCAAGCGATGTTCTATCATGCTCAACCTCAGCACATCTATTCGCATGTTAGAATTTGTACTATGATCAGATGGGTTCAAGACCCCGAACTTAGATTACACATGTTCGGGCTGCGTGGATTGGTTTTATGATTACATGACTCATTGATGGATGGCTGCGACCATACCTTTATCATCATCATGGTCTCATTAGCAGGATGGCTGTGTCCATACCACAGACCTATTTCGTATGTCTTTTGGATGGTTGCGCCCATGCCTAGACTACATGTACTTCATTATCAAAGATATCAGTTGTACTTGCATGCAGGTTCTTCCAGATGGTGTTCCAGTTCAGTCAGTTTCATAAAGAATTTCACCCCTCCCTCTCTCTCGGGATTCATACTTTAGGGGGCATCTGTTACACAATAATTTGTCACTGTCTTCACTCCAGTCTTCCTACTGTGTCATGTGTCTAGAGTCATTCATGCTCATGTTATACAAATTCTCTCTTATGTTGCCAAATGACCTACTTTTCCAAAGGTTTCTGTCTCATCGCATCTGTTGGCTAAATAAACGCGCTGATGGGCACTCCAAAACAGTCCAGAAGCACTACCATCATGGAAGTACACCTGATTCCCGCGATGGTTGGATTTTATGTGCCAGCGCGCCTGTCGCTTGTAATCCTGAGCGATTATCTGACTAGCTACGTTATTCAATAGCGATGTCAGCGCGAAAGTCCAGTTATGTGCCCGCGATGATCCAGATTGGGCGAATTTGTTCCAACAGTCGGCCTTCTAGATGACTCCAGACCTAGTTGTTGGCCTAGTTTATGTCGACCTCCTTTCTCTGGTGTGGCTATTCTGTCATTTGTGCTACCTTCCTTGGAGATAAGCTCATCTTCCCACCTTTCATGGAGACTCCTTATCCTATTTAAACTCTCACCATTGCTATGTGCTGCTAGTTTTTTTGGAGTTCTTAGTCTTTGGAGTGGTTACTGATAGTACTGTTAGTGCTTGTGAGTTTGCTAGATAGCTGGTGTGAGTGTGACAAGTGTGGGATTGTTGATAGCTTGAGGAAGGTTGTGAAGTGCCCTTAATCTTGTGTAAAACTTGTGAGTGAGAGAGACTTGTGTTGGGAGATCCATCTTCAAAGAGTGAATGCTTGAGGAACATGCTGGCTGGATCCCTCTGAGAAGGCTTGTGACATCAAGACTTTGGTTGTAAGCTTACTCTTATTTCATAATTAATGCAATCAATGATGTTTCCTATGTTTTGTATGCAATGTACTTGATAGCTCATGACTTCTTGACTTTGTGAGTAAATAGATCATTTGTTGTTCCGGTTACGTGCTTTTTTGCATTTCCTTTGCATTGTTTCAAGTTGATCACTCATTAGGAGAAGGAAGCGGAAGCTGGAGTAGTGCAACGAAACTCCGTCGACCACCGGTTGAGGTAGGCCTCCAACTATGACTGTTTAAGGAAAGCTATTGCTGATCTATCCTTGTTTGTGACTAGACCCACTCTAGGGCTAGAGGGGTTGCCTCTGTCCACAGAGGGAACACTTTCCTGCATCACAGTAGGTACAAATCTCTCTGATACAGATAATCTTCCATATGCATCTTCCACAGCTGGTAGTTTTGGCCATTGAATTTTTTGACCCTAAACCTACCATCTTTCGCCATTGCTCCCACTCAAACCAGGAACTCTTCTCTCCTGCGAGTTTATCAGCAAAATAGACCTTCGGCTATGATACCAGTTGTTATAAAATTATATATTACAGAGCAATGGAACACATAAAATATTGCAGAAATATAAACACAGAAAACACATAAAACAAGAGAGACACAGATATACGTGGTTCACCCAGTTTGGGCTATGTCCACAGAGAAACAACCAGTCCTTCCTTTATTATTATCTAGCAAATTAAAGAGATACAACCTATAGCAGATCCGCTGTAACACCCTCTTCGCTCTCAATCTCCTCTCTCTTCCTCACTCGGAATCTAGATATCCATAGACACAATACAATTCCCTCATATATAGTGAGGGGTTGCCTTCTAGGGAAAAAAATCATAAATTAAACATAACTTCTACCGTTATATCATTCGCCTAATGAACGACCCATATTGACTAGAAATTACTAGACTTCTACAAGGGAACTTTACATCTATTTTTAGCTTCGGGGGCACTACCCCTACCAGGGGACCGCTGGCCCTCGAACCCCCGTGAGGGGGACAAGTATTCACCCATTACATATTTGTACCAAAAACCCAAAAGTTTTTCTGCCTTTCCCTCATAGAGCCTTGCTCTATTTATACTTTTCCTTGGCCCGTGATTTCGCCGTGGGCCAACTCTATTACTATTTCTTTAAATTATTTGCGGGCATATTACCATTTGACTCAACCTACTATAGCTCACGCTCCGCACTTTTCGCTGAGTCTTTTACCATGCTATTACCCAAAATTCTGGGCTTCGCACCCCATACTCATTCTGCGGGGCTTCCGCTACCCAACACATCACATGCCTTACAATATGCTTTTGAGTCCTGATGGAGGATTGGCCACCAAAACCCTGCGCGTAGAATCTTCTGCGCAGTTGCTATCCCTACATAATGTCCTCCCATAGTGCCTCCATGAGTGTCTGAGAGGATGCTGCTTCTTTTGAACTCAGGTACATACAATCACAATATCTCATCAGTCACCATCTTATACAGATGCCCATCAATGACAGAGAAATCTGTCGCGCGCACCACTGATTCCTTTTTCTGCTGGAGAGTGTATCCTTCTAGTGCAATACCTGTCGTTAAGAAATACACTATATCCTCAAAATGACCATCCACGATGCACACTGCAAATAGCTGCGTGTCAGGAAATCCTTATTCCAAGTTAGTGGGTTCCTCCCCTGTTTTGATGTGCGACAGGTGGTCGGGTCCCGCGTTTAGTCGTCTAGGCTTTGCAACAACTTCAAAATAATATTTCTGGAACAATAAGAGCCATCTGTAGATTCTCCCCCCGAACACAAGCTTATTGACCAGGTACTTCAGCACAGAGTGATCTATATACATCTTAAAATGGCCTCCCAGCAGGTAGTGCCTATGCTTCTGGAGCACATACACCATAGCTAGCCCTTCACGCTTGGTGGTGGAATAATTCTTATCCTTTTTGGATAATCTTTGGCTTGCAAATGTGATATTATGGTCCAAGCCTTCTCCACTAGCCTGTGTCAGTACTGCTCCCAGTGCTATACATGACGCATCGAGATGTACATGAAACTCTTTCTTCCAGTTCGGGAAGACTAGAATTGGCACGGTGACCATCTTTTCTTTCAATATATCTAGGCTCTCCTTACAGTCATCATTCCAACAGAATGTGACATCCTTCTTCAACAGTTTCTCCATAGGTGTGGTGATCTGAGCATAGCCTTTGATAAACTTTATGTAATATCCCGTATGTCCCAGGGTAGCGCGCAGCTGTTTCACACTCCTCGGCGCATCCAAGTTTAGTATCACTGTGATCTTCACGGGGTCTACCATCAGTCCTTGTCTGCAAACCACATACCCTAACAGGTTCCCAAAAGGAACAAAAAATAGACAGTTCTTGAGATTGAACGCGATATGGTATCTTCGATAGGTATCCAGCATCAGGCGCAAGCTTGCTACATGGCATTTAACCAGCCCAAATATAGTGTAGTAATCAAAATATACCTCTAGGAACTTATGAATAAATTCCTTGAACGCGTAAATAACTGTGCGCGAGAATATCGCAGGCGCATTCTTCAATCCAAATGGCATTATAGTGTACTAAAGACAACCCTACTCAGTCATGAAGGTTGTCTTGCTCCTACCCTCCAGCGCGATTTTGATCTGGTGGTACCTAGAGAACCCATCAGTGAACAGAGTTGGGAAAGGATCATGTACAAAAGCATCATTAAGCTTTCTGAGATCCACGCATATCCTTATTTCATCCTTCTGCTTCTTTTCCTATACCACCATTGGACTTACCTAGTCAAATTCTTCCATAGGCTCAATGATGCCTGCCGTGAGCATCTTGTCTAGCTCTAAGCAAACCTTTTCCCAATATTTCAGATTGAGACGATAAGGCCTTTGCTTAACCGACTTCGCATCGGGTTTCACTGTAATCTTCATAATTCGTAGGTCCTCGATTATCCATTTCAGATCCATAAACTTAGTAGGGAATAAATCCTTGTATTCGTGGAGAAATTCAGCGACCTTATCCACCATCATGTCATCCCAGTAGTCTCCAATTTTCGCGAATTTGGGTTATGCCTCAGTACCAATGTTTACTTGTTTTGTTTTCAATGGCACGGTTATGTCAGGGTTCTCAATATGCAGTCCTTGAACCTCGCGGTGACCTTCTGTTTCTGGAATGTTAATCTTCTGCGGATCCTTGTCCTCTTCTTCAGCAGTTACATTATAACATTCTAGCGTGTGACTCAGCTAAGTAGTCCATTTAGGTTGAATCAGATCTAAAGGATCCAACGGTATCCTAAAGATTGTTGTCTTCACCTCTTGTAGTGGTTCACCAATACTATCAAACCCATCCTCAAAATTGAATGTCATCATGAATCCCTCGCACAAGATATCCCATTCTCCTATCCTATGGCAGAGCTCAGTTTCTATATACCAGTTCATCGGGACAATATCTAGGGTGTGACAGAAAAAGTGTACCCATTCAGGTTGGGGCTTTTCTCCATAAGCCTGGGTCCATTTGGCCAAATGCACATGTGGATCATCCTGCCCATCATACTTGTTTGTCATTTGCATATTTGGTTTCCCAAAGCGAGTTCTCATCATTCTCCTACATTCGCGCCAATCATCGAAACTTCCCTTGTGTGTAACCCACCATCTTGTGGACATAGCGCGCAGTGCCTAGTCCAATGCCTAGAAGCACTGCTTTTCTGCTAACTCCCTTTCAAATGCATCCAAAAAGATATCTACCTCATTTAGGCCATCATAAGTAGGTAGATTTCTTACCTCTGAGGACACACAGTGTAGCGATCGAGTCATCATGTTGCAATTCAACATAGTTACTTCATGTAACCGATTCTACCAGTGTTCTAACTCTTCATCGGAGTCTGAAGTGCAGGAAGTCTCACAATCCCATGTAATCCATCCATCCGCAGGGGGATTCACCCAATCTTGGTGTCGTGTTGTTATCTTATAGATACAGTCCATATCATCATCACTCTCATAATCGCAGACTAGTTTTGTATAGTGCGATCCTTTAGCAGGATCAAGGGGTATTATTACATGCAACGATTTCTTCTCAAAGATCATCTTTCAATTCTTCATATTGATTACCCCATTCATATCAGTGGCCCAGTCAATTCCTAGGAGCAGAGGATAGGGATTGTTGGCATCCACTATCTATATTACTTCAAAATCAGCCAGCATGCTCGTTCCCTGTATATCCATGGCCACCCCCTGTAGCCGCCCCATGGGGATTCTATTCCACTGATTGGCCATCCTTAGTTGAATCAGAGACCATTGCAGTGTGGGCGTACCCCCTACAGCCACCCCATGGGGATGATATTTTTCTCATTGGCCATCCTTAGTTGAATCAGAGACCATTACAGCGTGGACGTCCCCATTCATTCCCAAGTCTGCTTCGGTAGGATGTTCGCGTCTGAACCCAGGTCCAAAAGAACCTGATCCATTTCATACTCTCCTATCTACGCGGTCAGTCTCATCTCTCGTCCTGTCCTTGTTTTGTGCTTGCCAATATTTCATACTACACGCGTCTCACCTGGCACGATTCCAACGCATCTATTGATGAGCTCTTGTAACCCTTTCACAACCTTACTATCACGCAGTAACTTCATACAGGTCTCAAGGAAAGTTGTGAGCATAGAGGGGTCCATCTTCTGCTCGGGCTTGTCCTTGCTTCCTGAGGTGGAGGCCTCGGCGAAGCTCTTCTTAGCTTCCATGAAGGTTTCACGTGCGCGCTCCAAATCAAACTCATCCTCCTTCGTCGGAGCTTTGCGAACCCATGTACTATCTTCTGGCTATTTCCCCTTGTCATCTCCTGTCGCAATTACACTTCTGAGCACTATATTTACATTTGGTTCCTCTTCGCGTGGCTTATACCTCATCATCTATAGGTTTTGAGTCGGAAGAGGTGGTAGCACCCCTTTATCACATATCTTAGCTATCAGCGTAGGATAGTCTTCCATTTCATGATCAAACAATGTGCAATACTTGCACGATGAACACGTTGGATTAGTGAAATCATGGGCATAGTGTCCTAGTCCTCCACAATTGTAGCAAATCAACTGTCCCTGACCTCTGTCAGGTCCTCCTCCACCTCGGCCTCGTCCGTGCCCCTGAAATCCTATCCGTGCCATCCCTACACTCTAGTCAAGGGGTCACGTTTCAGCCTGAACCCTATAGGCGGGAGTTCTATCCATCATTAATTCATAGCTCTTGTAAGTACGCTCATCATTCCCTACCGACCTACAAAAGTTGCAGAACAATTGTTGCAGTGTCTGTACAAACTTCTGTAGCAAGTGACAGTTATCCGTGGCATGTTTTCCGACTACATGACAGATAGCACACCATAATGTAGGCCCCACGCTTAGTCCTACTTGAGCTTCTAGCCTTAAAGGCATTGGTCCCCCACCTACAATATAGTTCGCAAAGACCGGGCAATGGTCTTTGTCATGACCCTGACTCTTGCATTTCAAGCACCATACCTCCACGCGCACCTCTGGTTGAACCATGCTGTATTGCTTTAGACTTTGCATCTGAAGGCACAAATTCTTCAACTGCGCATGGACCTACTGAACTCCTAGATTTGGATCTTGCATCGGAGTTTCATGTAGTCTCATGGCAATCTCCAAGGCCTCCGCCTGAGTGGTTATCTTCTGCTGCAATAACGCAACCCTTAAGTGTGGCAGAAGTGAAGAAACAAACCACTAGCGATGTTGTCCATCTGTTAGGTTCATGTTGGCTTCACAGATTGTACATTTCAACCTCTGATCTAGTTCCCAAGGCATCTAACCTATTTGCATCATGATTTATTTGAATCCCACAATCGACTGTGCCTCATATTTAGGCCTACTGAATTCTCTATTCAGTGCTGCATGGAAGTCTGCCACTCCAAATCGGGTTATCATTAGAGTACTTAATATAGTAAGTTAGTGCGTGAGCTTGCAGAGCGCTAACCAACATCGTCTTCCTTATATGATCATCTATAACACCTTGAGCTTCCCATACAACCCTCACAACGAATGAGAATTGGTCCGAGTCTTCATTTCCCAAGCCTTTGAACAAAGGAAGCTTCACTGTATTTGCCATACTAAACTGTGGTGGAGGTGGAGGTGGTACGGGTGAAGTTGGAGGCGATGGTGGTGAAGTTGGACGTGGTGTGGGCGAAGGTGGTATTCACAGGAATCCTTGTCTTATTAACTGAATAGCACTTCGTGGAGAAACCTTCGCTATCTCTTCCTCATCAGTTCGTGGAGGTGAAATCAACAGACTATACTCCAGACCCTTTTTTCCTTCATTCGTGTAAGTTTTTCCACTTCGAGTAGTCCCAAACATCAAGGTAGCTACATAACCTGTTTTTCACACAATAGCATTTTAATCCAGGTATTCAAATATTTTGCGTACTTACCTCATGGTCCTTTGAAAATGTGTCGCTCTACCTCACTATAGTTGACTGAGGTATCGACTGTGAATTCAGTCACAAATCCTCCTATGATGCGATCGAGCCAATGATCATCAACGCGGATGATATTTTCCTCAGATGCTTCCAATTTCTATATTAGCTTCGAGGCCCACATAATAGGACCATCAAGTTTCCACGTTTCTTGGCTATTTGCTAGCTTCGCGATCCACTCATATAGATCAATTGGGAAGGAGCAGAAAAATATCTCGTGGATCTTTGTATACAGGTATCTGTCCAACCACTTCTCCTTTGCCAGTCGTGGGTTCTTGTTCTCCTGCACCGCGAATTCGTGCATCTTTCTATCGAACCAGTCTCCAATCTCCTTCTTAGTTGGATTCCAGTGATATGACATCGCACATCTCTTATGCTGATTCCGGTCCCGACAATGGAACCATTTTTTGGCTTGAGGGGACCTGACCTAGGTTCAACGTTAATTAGCCAAACAAATCCCTACACTACTGGCCCTTTCGGCATCACCCCGTGGAGCGCGGACTGAAGTCTCACCCGAAGAAGTATGGGGGGATACTGAAACCAAGTTTCTGCACCGTGAGATGGTTATGATGTTGTTTGATTCCCTCTACCCCTGCCTTCGCACAGGTTTCTTCGCTCTAGGGCTTGCAAGACAAACCCTCTATTCCAGCCTTTAATACCTCTGCGAAAGGAGATGATCAAACTTTGTGCAACCCTAACCTGCTTCTCAGATACTTTCACGTTGCTATGACAACATGTTGTTCAGATTCCCCAATTACTCTAAGTGACTTTCTTATCTTATCAAATAATTATAGTTAACACCGTGTAAACAGATTATTGTAATTGTGTTCAATTATTCAATGTAATTGCATTCATTCGCACACTATATAAGTAGAATAAAGGAATAATGTGAAATCTCAGATCTTCTTTTTTAACACTCCTCCCTCTACCCAACGAGCTATAGCACGCATTCTCGGTTTCACCATAGCATCCCTTCCTTCTAAATACTTAGGAGCTCCTCTAATTGCTTCAGCTCTCAAGCATTCTTCTTGGACCAGCCTTTTAGAAAAATTGGAGGCCAGACTATTCCTCTGGACACACAGAGCTTTAAATCTGGCCAGTAGGACAGTGTTAATTAAAGTGGTTCTGCAATCTATGCCTCTCTACCTTTTCTCCATCCTGGCAGCACCGAAATGGGTTCTCAAATCCATCAAGCAGCTGCAACGTAACTTCCTATGGGGAAGCTCGGGGCCAAATAGAAAGTGGGCTTTAGTCAAGTGGGAGAAGGCTTGCTTACCTAAAAAAGCAGGAGGGATTGGGCTAAGAGATCCTGAACAAAGCAACAAAACAATGAGGGCAAAAATCTGGTGGAGGTGGCTCTCAAACTCAAACACCCCCTGGGCAGTCTTATGGACAGCGAAATATGCTAGAAACTTGCCCTTAGAGGAGAGAATTAGAATGTCGGAAGTCAGTAAAGGCTCGATCATCTGGAATTCAACAATCCAACATCGAGATTTAATTCAAAAACATAGCTTCTGGGAAGTGAAAGATGGCCTTTCAGCACGGTTTTGGGAAGACTCATGGCAGCAGCTTCCAAATCTCAAAGATAGCATACAGGGAATTGCAGAACGAGAAATCAACCAGCTTGACAAGGTAAGTTACTTCTGGAAATCACAAACCACCCAAGAATATAGAGAATGGAAAGAAGCTTGTCATATCTTACCTTACAGCTCGGAGCAGATTCAACTTTCTCTATCCTCAGAGCTTCAAAAACGAAAAATTCTAAAGCTAGCAGGTATGGATACTCTTAGATGGGGATATGAGGAAAAGGGGATCTTCACAACCAAGGAAGCTTACAAAATCATCATTAAAGACAGAGTAGTCAAAGACAAAATATGGGACAGAATTTGGAATCCTCCTATTTGGCCGAAGGTTTCAACCTTTCTGTGGCTTCTTTCACACAACAGAGTTCTAACATGGGACAACCTCAGGAAAAGGAATTTCTATGGACCATCTATATGTCTCAACTGTAATCAGGAAGAAGAATCAGCTTTACACCTCATGCAAAACTGTCAGCTCGGAAGGAAATTGTGGGAAAAGGTCATATTCCGATGTCAGAGGGATGGCAGAGTGATGGGGGATATCACCGGCACCCTCCACAACTGGACTCAAGAGCCATATCAAAGCAAGGTTCTAAACACTCTTTGGCAAATCATACCGGGACTACTGATGTGGAACATTTGGAAGGAGAGAAACAGAAGGATTTTCAAAAATCAATCAATGACATTGGAGCAGATATGGAATGGGATACACCATAACATCAGAGAAACTTTATCTATTAAAGGCTGGTCTAAGGAGGACTTCCCATCGCATCCGCAGGAACAAGCTATATGGGACAATTGGCAGATAAAATTACAAGATCCAACTTCTGTCAATGGAAATACATCTAATCATCAAGGGAACTCTGCCAGCTGGTCCCTGCCACCAATCAATGTGTTTCAACTGAATTTTGATGGAGCGTGGAAAGCAAATCCTGGTCAAACAGGATATGGCGGAGTCATCAGAGATTACCAGGGTAAGCCCCTCATATCATTCTTTGGATCGATAGGTTGGAATACCAATAACGCAGCGGAATTGGAAGGCCTATGGAGAGGACTAACTCTAGCACAGGAGCAAAAGTTCCTCCCTCTGATAGTTGAAGGGGACTCCCAAATTCTTATCAATATGGCATTAAAAATTCAACAGGGATCCCCGGTACAGAAGGTCAGCAGTAGCTGGAGAATGGCCACTAGATTGGAGTGTCTTCAACAATGGCTCAACAACAACCAAGCTATTTCCTTCAAGTATATCCGAAGAGAAGGGAACAAACTAGCAGATTTTCTTGCCAATATTGGAGTGGACAGTGGGAAAGAATTCTTTGCAGGATCACTACAAGACATAGCCTTGGAGAACCAACTTTCTACCTTCCATTCCATATTAACAAGAGATATGCAGTCAATACAAGAACCACACCCGGATGCGGGTGTCAACACGAGAAGTTAATGTCACTGCATGAGCAAATGGTAGCGGGCGAGGAGATAGGCTGGAGCAAGCGGCATAAGGTGGGCATTTATGGTTCATTAATGTCGGTATGCTATCAAGGTACGCTGAGGGAGGATATCAGTACGAGCGACGCCGGCGTGGGATGCCATCGTAGAGCAAGTAGGCGACTTTTGTCAGAGCATCAAGTCCCATTAATGAGGAATTGGGTGAACAGCAAGTGCGGTAAGTACTTCAGGATGATGAGATCAAGATCTATATCAATTGCCCAGAGCCCGACACTCTCTCTGGCTCATTCTAGCAGAGATATCCCAGGTCGAATTGGTTCACAGGAGTTAGGTACAGTGCCAAGCATTTGGAGGCCATCAACGCTCCACCGAAACCTGCAACAGGTCGGCCTCATCTGCTTATCTCTTCTTGCTAGTATGGCTCGATCAGGCAGTGGTTCCCGAAGGGGAAGAAATTCAGGCACACAGGGGAGGGTTAGAGGAAGGGGAGGTCCTGCTCCTCGACGCATCTCCCAGCTTGTTTCAGTCTCACCTGCTTCTCCACCTTCCGACCACTCTGGTCCATCCCACTCCAGTTCTTTCCACACCTCCCGCTACACTTTCAAGAGCAAGCTTCACAAGCCTACTATCTCTGCCACTATCACGGTCATCTTCTCAGAGGAAGAAGATGACCTTCCTGGCTCTGCCGAACATTCAATTGATCGAAATCTCTCCCAGAATTCCAAGGACACTCAAGGAGGCAGGGTAGAGGTTACCCCCAATCTTCCAGAGATGCAGCAAGATGAAGGTCATGAAGAGGATGAAGGTCTTCAGCAAACTTCCTCACACGAGGAGGTCATTTTCTGTGGACCGGCGCAGTTCTCTGGCACTGTTCTGTATCCGGTGATGCCTCCTGGTCGCAGTATTACGGATGTTGAAGACAATGTAATGATTGATTGGGTCAGTTCTCCGGGCAAAGCCAATAGCAACGATGCAGAGTTACCACCTCGAGCAGAATCAATCAACGGCGAGGATTGATGGAGAAGATCGGACGGTGGAGGAGGATTTCGGAAGGCCTTTTTTGGCGGAACTTTACGCCCCGAAAAGTCAGACTTGATGACGTCAGGCGAAAGCCACGCGTCAACAGGAGGCTTTATCGGGCTCGTCCTTACGGAAACCGCTCGTTGGTCGACGACGGTCCGATAAAATGGTGGTTTTTGTTACGCGGTTTTGTGCTGCCGCTGATGTCCTCGTCAGCCTTTTTTCATTGTAATGCTCTATCGTCCTCTTGTTTGTGCTTTTTGGTGGTGATGTCTAGGGATATTGAGTCCTGGGCTCTCGTTTTTATTTATGTAAACAAACAGTCAAGCGCCGAGGGCCGGAATTTTTCAGACAGAGGGCTGGCTTTAGCCCCCTCAGAGGTTGCTACCTCTTTGTAAATATTTTTCTCTTTTCTTTTTACTTAATAGAATAGTCTTTACTCAGAAAAAAGAAAAAAAAGAAAAAAAAGAAAGTAGAATAAAGGAAATTCATACATAAAATATCTAGATGCATCAACAGAATGAAGACACAGAAATTGCCTAATAATTCCCTTTATTGATAACTTCCAAGTGATTGCAGACTCTATCTACCCTACGCACACAGCTATAGGGGTCCGTGCACTCAGCTGCGGACTTCTACCCTAGGTCTCTACGCACTTAGTTGTAGAGCCTCTACCTATGCTACAACTCAAGACTTAGACTTCTTACTTCAGATCTATGAATCTCTTACATGATTTGCCATTGTATCTTCTTAAAACTACTTAGAGCTTAGCTCTTTTTATACAATCCCATGGTCCGCGAACCATGGGTAGATCTCTTACAGTCAACTTTACTTTACAAAACTAACGAAAGACTACCCTTTATGACACATTACACCTTCACACTCTATGACTACAAAATGTAGAGACTTTACTATTTTATTACAAAACTTAACCCAAACATGGGCTTTTAGCCCCAAAACTTCCCTTGGGGGCTTTTCGGAGAGAAATTGTAAGATCATGCCGGAAATGGTGCAATTTGTGGAGCGAATATTTGAAAAACTAGGAGAGGACATAAATTCTTTAGTTTTCCACCAAATTTGATGCAAAAAGAGGCTAGATAGTCATTTTTGGATATGATGGTCTCATTGGAGCAGGTTTAGGAAGCATTTTGAGCATTGTAAACACATATTTTTACACCTTTGAGCACAATAGAGAGGCCCAAGCCATTGGAAGCTAGACCAAGGAGACATAGCCCAGGAGGGGTGAACTCCTTTATCATGTTCCTGTTGTATTGTGTTTTTGATGATGTTTTGTACATGTTTATGTTGTTTTTCAGTCTCTTATTTATGCTTAATTGCTCATAAAATTAACATAAAAACTCATTTTTCACTTGAAAAAATTCATGAATCCTTAAGCACAATGAAAGCATTTTTTTTCTAATCTTAGCAAAACAATCTAATATTCTAAATCCAATCACAGAGAGAGAGAGAGAGAGAGGGACGAAATAAAAATACATAGAGAGATGGAGGTGGAGATAGAGAGGAGGGAGAAGGGAGAGATGGAGAGAGCATGAGGGAGAGAGGAGAGAAGGGAAGAGAAAGAAGAGGAAAGGAAAGAGATAGGGAGAGAAGGGGAAGGGAGAGAGATGGAGACATAGATATCGAGAAGGATAGGGAGGGGGGAGATAGTGCTAGAGTTGGATGGAAGATAGAGAGAGAGAGGGAGAGTGATTCGGGGGGGAGAGATAGAGGGAGGTCGGAAATAAGGGATAGAGAGGAAAGGGGGTAGAGATGAGGAGAGAGAGATAGAATTGGAGGGGGTAGGAGAGGGAGGGAACAAGGAAAACATAGAGGGAGAAAGGTGGAGAGAGAGAGGGGGTGACAAGGGAGTCATGGAGAGAGAGTTAGGGAGAGAGGAGAGTGGGACGTAATAGAGAGAAGGATATAGATAGAGAGGGAGGGAAGGGGAAGAGAGATAGGCAGAGAAGGGGAAGAGAGGGAGAGAGAGTGTGTGTATGTTTAGGGGGAAAGATAAAGAGAGGGAATAACAAAGAGACAAAAATACATATACAGATATTATATAGTACTATATAACCAACCTAGATCCATATTAAACCTATAACTATCAAGTGCTGAGAGGGATCCAATCTCTCGAGGTACAAACATTTCCTCAAGTTTTGCACTAGAAAAAAAGTTTGCACCTCGAGATATTGGATCCCTCTCGGTGCTTGATATATCTGGGGTTAAGATTGATCTAGGTTAGATAATATGAAACTAAAGTAGTTTTTATTTGATATTATAATCTTAAAAATTAAAATTTCTCTTCAAATTAATTTCAAATTTGAACTAGATCCAATTAGATTCAATGAATATATTTTTAAAAAATACATAAAATAATTTTTTTTACTAAAAAGTATATTTTTAAAATTACAAATTATTAGAGATAAGTAATTCAAAGTTGGCTCACCTATACACCAAGTGAGAAAGAAGAAGTGTTTAAGGAAGGATAACCTTTCAACCAATCTTTAACAACCTTTCAATCCCCTATCACTTCTAAGTTTAGATTGCTTGACACAATTAAGATGACTAACATAAAAACCAGATTCATATTATTGTAGTACTTGTTAGGTAGTTGTATTTCTATTCTTAGACTAAATTATTCATTCATGTTAGTCATTTTTAGTTGCATTACTTATTATCTAGTCACATATTTTAACCCATGACTAAATTAGGGATTTATGTTAATTGTTTTTAGTTAGATAACTTAAGATTGCTCATTTTTGGTAGTATTTCACTTGGAAAAGTTGTGGTGACTAACTTTTTTAGTCACCTAGTCACTAATTTCCCATTTTATTCCAGTAAGTAGAGGGAAATACCTCGTTGTGAATAACCCCAATGTGAGAAATAAATTGAATATTTCTGTTATGAAGATGTTGGATAATGGGAAATGACAGGGAGTGGATCCCCTCCATACCAACCATAGCATCTAGGCCAATCAAAATTTTGTTGCCCCTTCCAAATGTCCATCTGAGATTGCTACAAAGCCAAGGTTAAACTTTTATCAGGCTGCACAAAAAAAATGAGGCCGTAATCTTCACTGGAGCACCAATGTTGACCCAATCCTCCAATTGGGCATTGCATATATATTTTTCTTTGATAATGTTTCTCCAAATTCCCTAACCCACCAAGGCCCTCCAAATGTTTCATGTGAGTAGGGAACAATTGAAGAAATATGTGTCCTTAATACATCATCCACCGGATTTAGTTAGTTTATAGATGTTAGCAAATGAAGACATGCTTATTTTATTTTTACCTCTGGAGCCAAACCAAATGAGATAAACCATAATAGATTTGATTCTGTTAATGATAGACATGGGGAGGTGGAAAAGGTGCATCTAATAGACATAATTTCATTGAAGGACTGCCTTATTCATAATCATCCTCCCTCCCAAGGAGAGCCACTTATTTTCCCACCATGATAATTTCCTTTCAAATTTTTTTAAGATCCGGTTCCAATCACTTCTCCTATAGTTATAGGTTTTCTGGTAGAAGCCAAAGTATTTGAACCCTTTAGGAAGGGGCTTGACTTTAATACCCAATAAATCAACTATTATTTTGACCTCTATGTCCTCCACATGGTATGCAATCAAATATGAGTTTTCCTTATTAATGAGTAGGCTAGAGCTGTTGCTAAACATGGCTAATATTTGGGAAAAAGCAGGCCATTTAGCTAGATTGTACTCCCCAATCCCAAAGACGTCATCCACAAACATTATGTGTGATTAGGAGATGTTTCTTGAAATTATGAGTCCCTTAATACTTCCCTCATACCTGGATGCATTGCGTGCCCTACTGAGCCCATCCATCACATGAATAAAAAGCAAAGGGGATAGAGCACATCCCTGGTAGAGGCCTCGATGGATTATGAAAAATTGAGTTGGATGCCCGTTAATCAGAATATCTATGTTTGTAGAGGAGACACATGCCATGAACCAGTCAACATGTCTCCTTTGAAACCAACATCTATGGAGAATCAGTCTTAAGAACTCCCAATCTACCCTATCTTATTCCTTGATCGGGTCTATCTTCAAAAGGAATGCATTCATTTTCTTTGTGCAGATGGAATGAAAACACTCCTGGGTGAACCCTACTACATCTTGTATTCTTCCTACAAGAAATATAAATTGCTCCATAGTGATATGTTCAGACAACATCTATTTAATTTTGTTATAAATCACTTTGGATATCATTTTATAAACTACGTTACATAAAGAAATTGGTCTATAATTAGAGAAATGGTAGGAATTAGGATTTTTTAAAATGAGAGTAAAGAATGTTGCATTTATAACACATGTGATATTCCTTAGGAGGTAAGACTCTTCCAGTATTGCTATAAGATCAAAACTCATAAGGTTAAAGAAGAACATGAAAAGCTCCATCGACTAACCATCAGACCCGAAAATTTTATCCTTAGCAAGTTCACTTAAAACTGCTTTTAAATCTTCAATAGTGACTCGACTGACTAAATGATCATAGTCTGCCTCACTGAGCCAGAAGGGTAATAAATTATCTAGTTCCCATTGGTCTCTGAAATTTGCATCAGTCGAGGCTTGAAATTTCTTGCTAAAATGTTATACTGCCTCCTCTTGTATATCCTTCAATGATGTAAGAGTCTCATTTTGTTGGATCTGGATTTTCCAAATTGAATTAACACTCTTTCTATTGGATGCCAACTTATGAAAGAACCTGGAATTATTATCCCCTCCACTAAACCATGCCATTATGATTTTCAAATTCCATTCATGCTCTTGTATTTTGAGGATTTGGTTCTTCCTACCTACTAGTATAGATAAGGTCCTTTTGTTTAGTTCATAAAATTTTCCAACAATTGTTGGATCCATCAGAAAGTCTATGTTCAATTATATCTCTACTAATTCTTTAGGAAGCTTCAATTTCCTCTTACGGATCTAGGATTCCACATCAGATTTCAATCTACTCAACTTTTGTGTAACTAATTCCATTTTTTGAACATAAGGTATTTCCATAGGCATTGTCCAGTATTTGTTGACCAAGTCCACAAATTCCTTGTCCCACAACCATGTATGGTTGAATTTGAATGGAAGAGAAAAGAGGTCTTATTCTCCAACCCATTCGAGGAAAATGACATTGTGATATGAGGTTCCCAGATAAGAATTCCATGATTTGAGGTTCAAAATCCTATCGTAAATATAAGAGTGGATAAAAAGGAAGTCCAACCTTTTCATAATCCCCTCTACTCTAGATCTGTTGTTTCTCCAACTGGGACAAAGCCAAGGAATGATGTCTCTGAGGAATTTTTGTGATAACAATGAAGAGAAATATCCATCTAGAGGATCTAGATTGCAATGTTTTGCCCATATCTCCTCAGAATTCATTGCAAGGTTCAAGTCTCTAGTTATAATTAGGTGATACAGATATAAAATCCCACTGTCGTCTAACTTTTTCCAGAAATGTTTCCTGTTAGCATATGGGGCGTAGATATTTAAAATACACACCCTATGGGGCAAAACCTTATATAATCGAGAGAAAAAATCCTTACAAAACTTTTTTATGCTTTGAGAGAAAAAAGTGATGGGTTCCACATTGCAGCAAGGCCACCATAGTTTCCAGTAGCGATGGTGGGACACACAACCCAATTTGGGCATAAATTTAAGAGAAATTTGATGCCTTTATCTCTGTCCACCTTCATTTCCTATAGTAGAATCAACAATGGTATTTTCGATATTATTGTGTTATACTGTGATCGTCAAGATAGAGGTGATATAATTCCTTTCATATTGTATGAAAGAATCATCATTTAGGATGTGCAACCTCGAGGATACCTCCTCTAAGGCTATGGTTAAGCATATTATCAAAAATTCCCTCCTTATCAGTTGAGCAACCCAGATGAATTGTAGGATAGAGAGTTTCTTCCAATGTCTCGGTGAACCTATTATTGAGATCCTCTGCGTGATCAAAGCATGTGGATATATTCTTATATTTGAGAGGCTTTCTTTTATTGGACGATCCTAGTTTCAGCCTCTCAAGACTAGAGACCACTTCACTGCTTTGAAAGAAGGATCATTTTATTGTCAGGGGTTCCAAACCTGTCGAGTCCTCATTAACAATGTATTCAAGCTCATAATAAGTAGGGGGAGGGAAAATTATTTCTCCATGTGATACTTTATGCCATGAAAAAGGAGAAGGGTGAGACCTCCAATCAATATAAGCGACCCCAATCTTTTCTTTATGTCTAATAGTTGGCAAGGAAGGAGCCAATCGAGAGTAATTGTATTGTCTTTTTTCCCACTCACCATCCATGACGTCATGTTGTGTCAACTCATTTGCAAATATATTTTGATTGGGGCTCTGTAGACTATTGTCCACCCGATCCTAGGAACTATGGGAAAATGGAACATCCTCTAAGGCAAACATATTATGAGGATCTAGAGGATCTTTCGAGTTAACCCGATGTCCTTGTAGGAATGCATGAGTCTGATTCTTCTAGAGGGAACAACCTTTCCTAACATTAGGTATCCTTCAAAATCTCCTGGGGCACTCTAATATCAGATGTATGACTTAATGACAACCTAGAAATCTAACAGGAATCCCCCAATAATCCACCTATTGCCTGATTGAGAAGATTCCCTAGTAAATATCTAGAGTAGCTAAGATCCCTTTGGAAAAATCTTCTTCAATTAGAAACCATGCCACTCTCTTATCCAACAATCCTATTCATCTGTCATCCATGTAATAAAAACAATACCACTATTTTTTGCAATCCTACCATCATGTTGTATACATTTTTCAATCATATCTTAATCCAGAAAATATTGTTTGCAATGTCCATATGTAGTGCATCCCACTCTCTACCAACTTTAACAGAAAATCATAATCACCAATAAATATTAGTTACCATGGTCAATATTAATAATTGATGAAAGAATAAAAATCAAATAAGTATAATATAAATAAAAATGAAAATTCATATGTATTATAAATATCCTCCACATTAAATGTTTAATTACATCTCACTTTGTCTATTCTACCTTTCCCCAATAGGTGCTCCCCTTAAATTTTTTTGATGGAGTTCACATCCCAAATGTGATCCACATTCATATTTGCTGCTAATTAGGAAGGTATTGAATAATATATATTGTGGATTGATATATCATATATTCCTCTACCATAGAACCCTTAGGACATGATCTTTGTCTAACCAAAGTCTTCAATGATTTCAAATGCCTCTCCACCATCCACATTGACCTTGTTTGTATGGGGTCAACACAATTAAATATCCTCAACTTGGTGTACGAGATAGTGTTCTTGTGCATTGAAAAATGTCAGAGGTATATACTTTTTCATTTCACACATTTGGAAAAGAATTTCTTTCTTCCAATACTTTATATCTTCTTTATGGTTTTATTTCAATGAAAACCACCTATAGATGATATAGTCAAATAACATGTTTCAAAAAAAGTTAGTATATTACATTGCAAGTAAAACACATGTCATCAAGTTGAACAACAAATTAAAAAAATACTTTGCATCTAAATCGTTACTTTCCTAATGTATTTCCCAAGATCATATATAATTTGTTTGACGTTGTTGTCGAAGTTGTCTAGGAGAGATAGAGGTAGACCAATTTGTAACAATAAAAATGAATATTTTGGTATTGCAACATCAAATATTATCGCTCTTACGGCGATATATAAATTACTATTGGAATTAATACAATATCAAGGAATGACATTGGAAAATTGATGAATTCATGTTGATTAAAAAAATTAAAAAATATTGACATTAATTCTTATAATTTTCAACGGTATAACCAATCTTAGCTGCACCGCAATACTTTTCCATTGAATTATATGACTATATACTGTAGTGATTATGGTCAAAGACCAAGATCTTTTCCGATCCAAAAGAGCCCTCATTCCTAGTGCATCTTTATAACATGCACTAATAAGAAGAAGCAACATGTCACTTTTAACATAATTGGTATGGGATAAATCTCTACCATGGGCTCTTCTTCAACATTTATCTTGACCATAATAATGATCTAGATTTTCCCCATCCACAACTTTGAAACATCAATAATTATTGATGTTGATGGTCCTTACTACTGTGAACCCTAAATTTATTCCACAATTGGCACTAGATTGAATAGTCTGCAACCCCAAATTTCTTAGTGTTGACCTCTAAGTGCAATGGAAAATGTAACAATTGTTCTGACCAAGCGCTAAAGTCAAAATGTGCAAGCCTTTTAATATTGGTGACAATACTTCAAATTGACATTTTTTTACTAATCAAATCCTAATAAAGCCAACGATCCTGAGACCCTAAGACTGAGAGATGGTATGAAAACTAATCAGGAATTCACCGTCTATTAGATTCATCAAATAACATGTTGGCCTTTAAGTTTTAGATCATACTTTGTGTTTTTTCTTGGACCCTTGCAAGACTTATCACCTCCCAAGGTTTCATTGCTGAGGAATGACACAACACTTAATGCCAATATTTTTATCTCCTTATCATTATCAATTGACATATCGAGGTTATGATCTCAAATCAAATCTAGAAGGAATTCTCACTACTCAAACAACTTGGTGGTATAGCTTGGTGGTAGATGAAAGAGGGAAGGCTCTATTAGTTTTCATACTTTGATGATTTCAAATTGACACCATGGATTTTATTTTGTGAACCTTGAGATATCACTCAACTTGGAATTGAGACTTTGAAGGTTGGAAACTTTAATGATTCAGCTAAGTCGACCTCTATGTTCACAAGATTTTAACCCCGTCCTTATCATGGCTCTATCTAGTTAAATAATAGCTCATCTCCACACTATTTATTCCTATGATTCAAGATATAGGGATTCCAACCTTCAAATAAGGAAATTATATATCACATAGATAAATTTATCTCTCTCACACAAAATCTTGCATGCATACAAAAATGATCATATACATAGAAAATTCAACATTAAAATATAAATTAATTTTGGAAGACAAGTCATAACCCCATTAGCACAATATCCCCAAATTCGAATCTCTCCCTTAGCCACTCCAAAAATATGATTCTGAATTACATTAGAGAACTTTTAACAAAGCTCTCATACAATCTAACAAACCAATGTAATTCTTATTTTCTCTAAAAAAATCCCAAATTTATCTAAATTGTCCCTTTAACATAAAAACCAAATGATAGACGACTAACCTCCTAACAATTAATATTCTTCTAGTATATATTACAAAATTAAATAATTTTAGGCAAACCAAATTCCTTTGGAATATAAATTAGGGAACCAACTACCATAGTAAATGGGTGTTAACCTAAGAAGGTCAAAGGTGGATTCATATGGTAGATGCTCATGCATCAGTCTCCTAGGGAAGAAAAGAACCTTTCATCAACTCCTCAATATTTGTGCCATGCTTGATGATATCTAATTATATATCCATGTAGCATATTCTATTGGTTGTTGCTTCTATTTAACCAAATATTGAAAATACTCTTTTCCTCTAATTTTCTTGACTACTTTCTAACCCAATATTTCTTCATTTCCCCTCTGAGCTACTTTGGGTAGTTGCTTCTTCCACTTGTTGGTCCGATATTTATACTCTAGAATTGCATCCACTAAACCATTGTTTGGTTCCTTGAAGGGGTATATGCCTGCTACATTGAAAATTCTTGATATTCCGATATCCCAAGGGAGTTCTAATTCATAGGTATTAGAAGAAAATTTGCTCAAAATTTTACATGGACCAATTTTATTGAGCTTAAGTTTGTTGTATGTCCCAAAAAGATACCTTTAGTTCCTCAAATATGCCATTACTAAGTCACCAACTTCAAACTACAACTGACTCCTTTTCATATATTCTCTCTCTTTGTACTTGTCGTTGTTCTCTGGTAGATGTTGCTTGACTCTTTCTTGTAACTCCTACTGCAAATTATTCACCTTCTACACTTATGAGTTCCCTCTTTCCTAAATTCCTTACTTCATACACTCCCCTGGGGTTCATTCCAAAAATTGTTTGGAATTGGTTTATTCGTATACTCCTGCTATGTGATTCATTTTAGGAAAACTATGCTTGAGAAAGTATCTTATTCCACTGCTTGGGATATTCATTCACCAAACTTCTTAGAATGTTTTCAAGACTTATATTCAACACCTATGTTTGTACATCTATTTCAGGTGACAAGATGAGTTTAATTTTAAACTAGTGCCTAGTTTCTTCCACAAATTTCTCCAAAAGTGGCTCACGAATCTTTTATCCTTGTCTTATATAATGCTTTTGGGAATTCCATGCAATCTTACAATTTATTTAAGGAATAATTTTTCCACTCTAGTTGCATCAATGGTTCATTTACAAGCAATAAAATGTGCCAATTTAGGAAACAAATGCACAACAACAAAAATGAAACATTACCTCTTTATGTTTGAGGTGAACCAAAAAACAAAATCCATGCTAATGTAACCCCAAGGTCTAGTGCGAACTATAAATGGTTGGTACAATCTTGCATTCTGACTCCTCCCCTTTTCCTATTGACATACACTACATTGTTCCACAAAAATTTTCACATTAGCTTGCATACATGGCTAATAATAAATGTAAATTAGTACGTCAAAAGTTTTATCAACTCCGAAGTGGCTTGCTAATCCTCTAATGTGCTTCTCCTTGATTAAGTTACCTCTCATGGAACATCTAGGAATGCAAAGCTTATTGTCCTTGAACATCAAATTGTTCATGCTCAATGGGTTTTTACATGCTCCATAAGCTTCTTTGAAATCAACATCACTTTTATACATTTCCATGAGTTCATCAAATCCCGAGAAAGGGAACTAAAATTCTTGTAGAATTAAACTAATCTTACTTAATCAATCTGTTACTTTATTTGATGACCCACTAATATGAATAATTACAAAAGTCAAATTTTGTAAAATTCCACTAATATCTATCTCAACTTGAAATGATTTTCAAAAGTTTAGCAACTCTAAAATTGGTTTCTTTGTAATCCTTTGTTTCAAAATTTCAAAATTGTGATCTACTACTATGGTCCAATTGAAAGGATTATTATTTTCCTTAATGCCTTCAGTGATGGGTGCATACAAACTGTTGGAATTTTTAATAAATTTTATGTAAAAAATTGCAAGACCATGGAATCTTCTTACCTCAAATACATTTCCTAGAACTGACCAGTTAATTATCGCCTTCAATTTATCTTTTTCATCTTTAATTATCCTATGAAACTACAAATCCCAGGTACACCAACTTGTTCTTCATGAAGTCACACTCCTTTAAATTTATCGACAATTTCTCTTACTAGAAAGTGCTCAAAACTAGCTTGAGATGTCTCATATGCTCTTCTTTGTTTGGTTGTACACTGAAATTCCATCTAGATACACAATCACAAACTTTCATGTAAACTCCTTCAAGTTTTAATTCAGTAGTCTCATAAAATTATTAGGTGCATTAGTAAGACTGAAAGGTGTCACAAGCCACTCATATAGTCTGTGATCTGTCTTAAAGTTGGTTTTCCACTCAACTCCTCTAATTCATATTTGGTGGTACCCACACTTTAAATCATATTTAGATAAATATCTAGCACCACTCAGACAATTAATCAAGTCATCCATGTGTGGAAGTGGAAACTTATACCTAATATTAATACTATTTATGGCTCTTGAATTAGTACACATCCTCAATACACCATCCATTTTTAGACTAAGCATTGTTGGTATAGTATAATAACTCAAGCTTTCTTTCATAACACCTTTATCTAACAACTCCTATACTCACCTCTTTACTTCCTAATTTTCCTATAGAGTCATTTGATATGCTTCTTTGTTTGGAGGACGGGATCCTTGCATCAAGTCTATATGATGACTAATGCTTCTAATAGGAGGCAAATTGTTTGGTTACTCATCAACAATTATGCTATAAATATAATCTAGCATGCTTCTAATTCTTCAAGGAAATACTTTAAATTGGTGCCTGTAAGGATTAATTGAGGTTTCCCAACAAAAACAATCCGTAGCTCCTCTTTCTTCACTTCTTGCAACAATTCTTTCCCACTCATCAAAAATATACTTGGACCAATTTCATCTTTGGCTTCTTTATCTGACAAGGGTAACAAGATATGCTTTTGACCATATTCCTTAAAATTATATGTTTTTCTTCTACCATCATGGATAAATTTCCTATCATATTTCTATGGCCCCCCCAATAAAACATGACAAACATCCATTGGCATCACATCACATACAACTTCATCTCTATATTTTCCAATTTTAACTTTAACCTTGCATTTTTTATTAAATAAAACTTGACGACCCTTTTGTAATTAAGATGCCTTGTAAGGATGAGGGTGTGTTATTTTCTTCAAATTTAATTTCTCTACCATTTTAGTGGAGACTAAGTTATCGGTGTTAGGGGTATCAATTATGACTTTGCAATACTTACCTTTAGATTTGCACATGGTCCTAAATATACTTCTTCTTTGAGCTAGTCCTTTGAATTCCTTCTCCTTTTTTATCAATGCTTTCTTCATAAAAAAAGACTCACCTTCTTCAGGAACTTCTTTAATTGTTGCTAAATTCTCATTCTCCTCCTTTTCTTTCACAACATGAGCACCTCTTTGGCCTACTAGTCTTTTCCCAAAACATTCCCAATGCATAAGTTCTTGTTTCCCACATATGAAACATCTAGGTTCATAGTCTCTTCCTCAACCTATACCTCTAGAGAATTATTTTCTTCCTCTTGAATCACCTCCTCTTGGTTATTGAATGTTGGAGCTTCCTCCCTTAGTTTTGATAAATTGGACTCTTCCTCTTCCACTTCACTATCCTTTACCTCTTGCAAGCCTCCTTCCTCAATTTTTTTGAGTTTGCTTTTAAGAAATACTCTCTTATTCCTTCAAGAAAGCTTGGTATTCATCCTCAATAGTTTTAAAAGATAACAGAGTGATCTCATATTGAATATCAAATATAAAACCAATTATATCTCTATAAAATTTCTCGTCATCATCTTCTACATGAAAACCTCTAATATTTAACTTGCAGAACTCTTCATTATATTCTTTCATTGACATAGACATATTTTAAGGTTCTGTAATAGTTTGAAAAGATTAAGATGATAATATTTGGGTAGGAATTTAATTTTAAACTTTGCAACCATTCTATCCCAATTTATAATTCTATATTTTTCTCTCCCTTTTCATTATGACCATTCTTCATCTCACCATAGGGATGCAAGGCCTTTGAGTCTAGTCACTTCATACATGACTTTGTTGTCCCCGTCAACATATTCATAATCAAAATATTTGTCTAACACACTAATCCAATTCATTAATTCATGAACATTAAGATTACCTTCATATATTGATACCTCAATTTTTGGTGTGGCAGACATCTTGGCTATGATTTCAGTATTTTCTCCTTTGCTGGTTCTTCCCTTTCTTCCTCATTGTAAGATTCTTCCTTCGCATGAATGGAATTTTCTATGTCAACTCCTCTCCTCAATGAATTCTCCTTGGATTCCATCCTCTCTTGAAGTTGCCTCAATTCTACTTGCAAGGTCATATTTGCTACATGTTGTCCTTTGCCTGCTCTTTGAGGTGCTCCTCTTGTCATTAATTCTCAGTTTTCCATCTATGAGACCAAAATTATATATGGCTTTGATAACACTAAATGGTGCCTTGATGGTCCTTACTGCTGCAAACCCCAAATTTATTTCATAATGGGCACACAAGGGCTTCACTTTGGGAGAAATACCATGGCACGTGGGTTCATATTGGGGAATATTTATTGAGAAAAAATGACATAATATATTGGGGGATATATAGGGGGGAGAAGGTTTTTTAATTAGCAGGTATAAAAAATGGAGTTCAAAGTTAATGAAAAAATATAAAGGGGTATAAAAAATGTTAATGAAAAAATGGATACCTACAATATCTAGTGAAAGTAGGGGTTTTTAAATTGTGAAGGTGTATTGGGTTTGTATTGGTAGGGGGTTAAATAATGTGATTTTTAGAGGTATTTTCCAATATGTAGTGAAATTAAGGGTATTACTTAATATTCCATGAACGCACGTGATATGTGAGAGGTTCATTGAGTGAAGCCCTCATGAATGGGCATTGGACTGAATAGTTCACAACTCTAAATTTCTTAGCAATGACTGCTAAGAAAAATGGAAAACATAACTATCGTTATGACCAAGCCCTAAAGTCAAAGGGTGAAAGACTTTTCAAATTAGTGACAATACTTTGTATCAACAATTTTTTACTAATCAACTCCTAAGAATGTGATTTACCTTGAGACCCTGAGACTAAGAGACATTCTGACAACTGATTGGGAATTCACAACCTTTCAAATCCATCAAAAACTATTGGAAGCTTAACGCTACTAAGAGGGGGGTTGAATTAGTATTGTGTCAAATCACCAAAATAAAAAATTTCCCTTTCATTTCACATTAAATTATCATACATTCATTAGAAACATAACACAAAAGCATGTAAATCATAAAAAAATATCAAAGCATAATGTCATAAGAGCAACACATAAGCATCATTACACATGAGACATTGGATATAAGGTGGATATAATTCTGGGTTAAAAACCACCATATGTTTCTAATTTGTTCTTCTTCTTATTATCAAAATATTTTTGTTACTTTTCACTAGCCACCACTAGTGTGCAAGTCACAAAATTATATCATTCAAGGAAGTAAATTTTGTAGGAAACTACCTGATAGAAGCCACCACTTCCTGAAATTTACAGGCCACCACCTGTTGGAAGCCACCACTCCTTCAACTATGCATGTCACCACTTACTGGATGCTCCAATGCCTAATAGCTTTTCCAGCCAAGTGGATAAAATCCACCACTCCCAGATGCTCAAGTCACAACCTGAAGGATTCCATTGCACCTTGAATAAAAAATCCATCACTTGCCACTAAGCCGCAACTTTCCCACTAAAGGCCCCAATCTTCAAGCTCTTGTCGATAGCTTTTCATGCTTTTTCAAAATAGGATCCACATGCAACAAACTCAATAAAACTTAGGCCTCGTTTCATCCCATTTTCACACTAGACCCACACTAAAATCTATGCTCATCAACTAACTCAAGCAAGCTCTTTGCTCATACAATCAACTGATCATACTCTAAATCAAACCCTCTCATTAGCATAGATATCATGTCAACTCTCCCACTCACAACTTAGTCACATACAAAAACTATAATTCTTACTCATGCATAAGCTCATCAAATAGACCAATCAAATTTCAATACAAAGTTATGCATTTGATCAACAAATAGATCATCCCCTACTCAATACAATACATCATAAAAATCTATTAAAAATCTACTGGAAACATACAGATTATAAACCCTGACCTTATACATTAAATCTACAATCATATAAATTACAAAGAATATAGCATCAATCCATAGCAGCCACTGCAACATAAACAATGTTAGCATACAACACTCTAATCCAAGCACACTAGTAGAGCACATGATATCTATGTCCTCAGTCTCATGATATTTGTAAAAACACTCTATAGGAAGTGTGTACATCCTTCATATTCATCCTCTATAAAAACACATCATCATACTCTGTTGCCTTTGTCCCATCTCTAAATCTTGCACTGTCTAACCTCTATTATTTGCTCTACCTCTTTTTACTCCATGCACACAAGTATGTATTTATTTTTAGATTGAACATTTACTCATACACCAAACTATATGTGAAGATATGTGAATAGACAATACTATAGGTATGCACATGTTCTTCTTGTAGCTTCATATCATTCTCCTTCTAACTATCTCACTAGATGCACACTATCTCTCCATCGAGCTGTGTAGCTTCATCTATGTGTATCACTTAGATATTTAAACTTAATGCTGAACACTTCAACAATGGGCTAAATCGATTAATGCATTGGCTCATAACAATGAGAATACTTGGACCAAATCAACCACTACATGGAGGACCAAATCAATGTTACATTAACTCACGAAGACCAGATCAACAACTACCAAATCAATCAATGTTGTTACATCGACCAATTATTATATGGAGGACTAAATTAACCATACGTTGCACTACCAAGTCAAATGAACCATTGAAATATTTTACCTTTACCTGTGTTGGTGCCCATTGTATTCTTTTAACAACTACACGAAAGACTAATCAACCACAATGTAAAAAATGGATAGGTACATATATATGTCTAAAATACATCTTCTTTTTAAAGCATGCATGAAGTAAGTCATACTAGGGTTACTCAACCAAAAATGATAATCATGAATAAGTACATGGATGCCACATCAATCCACTCAACGGAACTTACAAGGCTAAAATAAAATTTATTTCCACTCATAAATACAATAAATGCATATGCTATAGAAGATATGAGTGAAAAACATCATAGAAATAACATGAAAGACTTGAAACCCGATGCATGCATAGCTCCCCCTGAGCTCATCATTCCTTCTTGCCTTCTTGTTGATCTTGTGGACTTGATCATGCATGTAGGCTCTTGATCACATCATGCGCTCCCCCTAAGGCTATGCACTCCTCATTGCTATTTTGTAGTCTTTTATGAATAGATATGTCAAGTAACAATGGAGTGCAGTGGGGATGAGCTTCTCCTACTTCGTGGGTTGCTGCTCCTTCTTCCACACCTTCATAGGATACTCTTGACATCTACATTCTTCTCTAACTTTTTTCTATGCATACTTAGGATTTGCTACTCCTTTTTCCAGATCCACCTTGAAGAACCAAATAACTAGAAGTATTTAGCCATGTGACCAATATTGTGACAAGTATAATATCTCACATGATCGAGATAAGATGCAAGGGATTCAAACCATCTTCTAACTATTCCATATCTCTACCTTGCATAAAACATGTCTCTAATACATGCATGAGATCTGCAATCAACCACCTTGTGGCCAAATAGGTTACATGAAAAATAATAACCATTAAAAGAAATTTTATACCTGATGGTTGATGTCCTTGGTTGTCCTTTCTACCCATATTGATAATTAGGTCTAAACATTGTACTTCTACAACTGGATGCAACATGTCCAAATTTGTGGCAAATGTAGCACTCTACATCATCCATCGGAGTAAATGGATTGTTTCTTCTTCTTTGAAATTGATCAGATCTTCCAAAATATTTAACCCTAGGAGGGAATGGTCCTCTTGGCATAGGTGCTCCTTGAGGTTCTCTTCTTAGCTACTACTAGATATACTACCTCTTTCCTCTTTTGCTGCTCTTTCTAGAGTCATTGCATGCTATAGCATATTTAGGAAATGCATCATTATTTGCATGTGCCTGTGAGATGGAGTCTCCATTGCAAAATCCAAGACCAGATCTATTCACGAGATATATTTATCTCTTAAGTATGATGTTTAAGGCCTTAGTTCTCTTCAACTGCTTCAACTTAATGTCTTTATGTTGTAGCTATTTTCTCATGGAGACAATTTCAGCTTCAAGTTCTTCAACTTGGCCCTCTCTCTCTTTTTTCTGGTTGGTCTTTACATCCTCAATTGTTCTCACTTCTGCCAAATAATTCCTCAAGATAATAAATTCTTCCTTTATATTAACCTTTTTGTCATCACAGATATGAAAAAAACATTCTTGATCTCTACATGCAACTGTCAACCTTCAACTATTAGTTTATGAATAATAATCATGGATCTCATATTTAGCTTTAAGAAGCTTAACGTCATCCTCATCTTCACAAGGAAACTAAACATGGCTATCATCAGATCTATCTAAAACATAACTAAAAAAAATATCATCTTTACTTATACCTTCATATATGCTTTGTTGGAGCACACATGGTTCCACTAAACCATTTTTTGATTTCTCTTTATCAGTTGTTGAACTCTCACTAGGGGATGAGACTCTTCCTCCCAAGATTATATCTTCTGAGGGTCCTTCTTATTTTTCTTATGTTTGTTCTTCTTCAACTCTTCATTACTAATTCTACTATTGTCTCCTCCATATAGGATCTATCATTTGTCCCATATCTATTTAGTGGATGTCAAGTCCACTATCCTCTCTAGATTTACATTATGGAAATTATCATAGATCACACACTTCACCTGTGTATTTGTTTGCTTCACTTTTTTTTGGGAAATATATTGACCATAGTATTCACACACCACCTTTGAAATGTTCGATCCAAAAGTTAATAATTCAGATTTGACTTTTTCTTACCCTACTTGGATGTTTGCATCAGTGAGCAGATATAGTCCTTGATGATCCATTCCACATTTGTTTTTTTCAAATTTTCTCAAATCTACTTTCTAGTGATTAAGATACACCTAAATGCACCTTCTATGATACTAATTGTTGGAATCTTAACAAAACCTGAGTGGGGGGGTGAATCAGTATTTTGTTGTGGATCACCAATTTATTTATTTTTTCCTTTTCTTTCACATTAATTGGTCATACATTCATTATAATTATAACACATAAGAAGATCATAGAAGCATGAAAATCATATATAACATAAAAGCACAAGATCATAAGAGAAACACATAAGAATCATCATAAATGAGACACTGGATATAAGGTGGAAACCCTTTTGGAAGAAAAATCATCATCTACTTCTGCTTTGTTGTTCTTCTTCTTATTGAAATGTTTTTGTTACATCAAATCATTAGCCACCACCAGTGTGCAAGCCACAAATTTTTACCATGCAAGAAATCACTTGCTTCAAGCCACCACCTGATGGAAGCTACCATTTCCTGAACTTTACTAGTCACCACCTGCTAGAATCCACCACTCCCTCAACTATGTAGACCACTACCCACTGTAGGAAACATCTAATAGTTTTTATAGCCACCATTAGACAAAATCCACCACTCCCAAGTTCTTAGGCCATAGCCTCAAGGATGCCACTACACCCTGAATCAACAAGCCACAACTCGCCCATTGAAGGCCCCAAACTTCAAGCTCTATTGGACCACTTTTCATTATTTTTAAAACTAAGATCCATTTGAAACAAAATCAATAAACCACATGCCTCGTTTCATCTCATTTTCAGAATGGACCCACACTAAACTTTATGCTCATCAATTGACTCAAACAAACTCTTTGTTCATACAATCAACTCATCATAGTTTGACTCAAACTCTTTCAACAACATACATCTCATATCAGCTCTCTCAGTCATAACTAAGTCAGATACAACAACTATAATTCTTACTCATATGTAATCTCATTAAATAGATCACACAAACTGCCATACACAGCTTTTCCTATGCTCATAAAATAGATCAACCCCTACTCAATACAATACATCATAAAACTCTATCAACACTCTATCAACAAGATACAAACTATAAACCTTGACCTCATACATTAAAGCTACAACCATATAAATTACAAGTTATACAACATCAATCCATATAACCTTGCAACATAAATAATTTTAGCATACAACACTTTGATCCAAGAGCACTAGAGCATAGGCTAGCTCTATCCTCAGTCTCACAATCTCTACAACAACCCTTTATAGGAAGTGTGCACATCCTTCAGATCGATCATCTACAAAACACATCATCATACTCTATTTCCTTTGTCCCATTACACCATCTTGCACTATTTGACCTCCATTATTTTCTCTACCTCTTTTTACTCCATGTGCACAGGTATGATTTTTTTATATCACTCATTTACTCATACATCAAAATATACAAGAGAGATCTTTGAATAAAAAATACTACAAGTGTGTACACTTTCTACCTATATCATCACATTATTATCCTTCTAATTATCTCACCAAATGCACACTATTTCACCATCGAACTGTGTAACCAAAAATATGTGCATCGCTTAGATATTTAAACATAATGATTAGCACTTGAATGATGGGACTGTCATGCGGAAAGAGTCAATTTTGTGGACAAAACCGACCTCCCTAGAAAACAAGGCTTTTCTAGTGACAAACAAAACAATCAAGCACTATCTTTCCCTAAATATGCATTTAAAATAAAAGCAACCAGGTGTTTAAGGCTTACCTTTAGTCCAACGCTGTTTGTAGGGGCCAAGCCTCTTGGATCCAGATGAGCTCCTCTCCTTGAAGCCTGCATACACAAACAAGCAAACGATTACATAGCACCTGAATAACTCATATAATAAAACATATTCATCATAAAGACCAAGGAGTTTATGAAACAAATTATATATAACAACTCGTTGAGAAAAATGAACTTAATTGTATTAATTGGAAACAAAAGAAACCTTACAACCAGTGCCTTGGTGTTGTGCAGGTCCCTCCCAGGGTCCAGCAAGAGTTTCTCTACTTTGATCAGCTCACCCACTTCCAAATGAAGCTAAGAAAGGAATGGAATCTCTCCTCTCAAGCTCTATAAGGGAGTCCTAATTTCAGCAGCATCTACCCTTAGGAATGTTCAGCTTTCAACCTCCCTTGCCTCTGGCCCAATGCCTGTATTTATAATGCTTTGGAGGAAGTTAAACAGGTCCACCATCAATGGGATAAGCCCCTCTTTCAAAGGGATAGTTCCCCACTTCATGGGATAAGTTCCTCTTTCATTGGGATGCATGAACCATCTGGAGGCGCTCAATCCACGTCAAACCATCTTCTAGAATGCTCTAGAATCAACCGCAAGTAAGTTTTTTGAAGTAAAACTTGCGCCTTTTGACTTTTACAGGGGTACGCACCCACCCCTTTACAGACAGAGCGTACAAGTATGCAGGTATTATGTACTTGAGGTGCGTGCACGCAGGTAAGAGTAAGAGAAAGTGCGGAACCAGAGTTATATTGATTTTTAAAGGCTTTCTCTCTTTTTTGGAGTTTGACATGAGGAGCAGAGGTATAAGACTTGCCAAGGAGGACAGTATGTTTATTGATGGAGCCATACTGATTGCAAATAGTCATGGTGACAAATTTTAGTGTAACAGATTGCCCCCTAAAGTGCGAGGTCTGTAGTAGATTAGGGTTTTATATCATCTAGGAAGGGTGAAGCACTTTATCATTTCGAGGATTATCTTGTGGAGAGCCCAGTCGGAACCTACAAATATTCAACACAAAATAGATATATGAGATCATATCATCGCTGAGGTAGGCATTCCCATGCTCAGATCAAAAACTTAACTAACAAACTAACTACTGCTCTGATATAGGAATGATTTCGCAGTACATCATAATCATAGACACATGTAGACACAGTATGGACGCAGCCATCTGTTTATAATTAGTCTACTGTATAATGAATACAAAACTCCTCGCAGCCTGGATGGCGGAAACTAGATCCAGGGTCTTCATTTCTGCTTCCCGAAATAGTACGATTCTATCCATGCGAATAAATGAGTTGATGTCGAACATGGTAGAAACCACTTGATTACCAGTCAATGATGTAAACTGTTAACAAGTGTGAGAGAGACCACCAGTGATGTCAATGGTTCTCAAAGTACTCAGTACAATCCATGAGATGTGAATGAATGTGTTGATGTCGAACATATCACGGAATCCTTCGATCGAAAGTCAATGATGTAAACTGTCGTCAAAGGCGAGAAACCTGCCATTGAGGCATGCAGATTTCAAGGTACTGATGATTCCTAGATCATCTTTCTAGATAATGTGCTGATGTCGATAGAAAGCGACCCGTTGCAGGCAAGCCCACAACACGAAATCATAGATCAAGTTGAAGAAATGTAGTTGTAAGGACTGACTCAGGGATGGTCAAGATGGATGACAGATATTTTGCAGATGAATGGCTTATTTGCAGTGACCTCTTGAACACATAACGACACAACAGATGGCTTGGTGACAATTGACCCAAAGTTAATACCCAGAAACCGGTTGAAGACTTTCAATGTGGTTTGATCAACTGTTAGGCAAAGGATTTCCCAACCCAGGTGAATGAAAAGTGTCGTGTTCAAGAGTGGTGATAAGGTTTTTCCGAGACAAAGTGTAACAAATAGGCTCATTTTCCTCTCTTTTCCCCCACCATTTCTGCAAGTACCTCTTTATTTTTTACAAGCTTGAGGAGGATAACATTTGCTTGATTATAAGCTCATCCTTCGGATGAGTCCAACTTAGTTTAGATTCGAACCCTAAGAAGGAGTGGTCCGTTCCTGTTTGTAATCGAACAGGTCCTTTACTGTGAAATTTTAACGAGTCAAGTATAGGAGAAACTCGGCGTTTTTCAATTTTAGAGAGTCTGAAAAACTTAAGAAGACTCCAGGGTTGACCTTTTTCGTAAATTTGTGTCTCCCAAGCCCGAAAAAGTATAAAATAAAACTTGAGAGAACCGCTTGATCTTTACGACCAAGGAATACTTTCATGATTAGTGTCTCTGACCTGAAAAGTAAAAAGCGATCAAGGACACGTCGTTTTATTTCCAATATCGAATTTGAAACGACAAAAATCGGACAATCTTTTCATGTTTTTACGGTCAGAAAAGGGCTGTAAGAGGACCGTCTTTTTAATTCCGTTTTAACGAGCTAAAAAGAAAACTCGGCAATCTTTTCACATTTTAGGAGTCAGAAAAGAGCTTAAAGATGACTCTGATGTTTTTGTTTGTAAAAAATGACAACTTTCCCTGAAAATCCTTTATCCTGCACAAAAACCAACACATTACTCATACCTGTTGAAGATAGATAAAAATACTTTGAAAAATACCTTTTCATGGTGAAAAATAAACAAATTTACCATTTATTTACCCAAAAAACCTATAAAAAGGGCTTTTACCAATTCATTTTTACCATTTTACTATTTGAGGAGAGAAAAAGGGCTTTTGGCAAGAAACTTCCCGTGGACATTGCGGAGAATCCGACCGTCGAAATCGAACGCCGTCTCTTCCAGGTAATTTTCAACATCCTCCTCTTCAATTTCATCCGTTTAGAATTCTTTTTAAGGCCCCAGATTTCATTTTTGGGAGGTTTTGGGGTTTCAAAAACCGCCTCTCGGCGTACGCAGGCACCACACTAGGAACCCGCGTACCCCAACATTTTCTCAGTTGGAAAAATGTTAGGGGTACGCACCTTGCCTTCAGGGACCCTGCGTACCCACGCTCTGTTCCTAAAGGCGGGGTGCGTACTCCGCGCAACAAGTTTTTAAACCCTAAATTCTCCAAAATGGACCAAAATTTTTTGATTTCATGGAATCTAATGGATGTTTCATGGCTTGTAGATTGTTCACCATGCTTGATTGGCGCGAGAGAGAGCACGAAGATGTTGATTTGGCCGCCATTAATCATCAACCGTCAATTGATGCTTTGAAGGCATGCGACCTTTATAAATACTGGGCCATACCTGGCATGAGGGCCCAAGTGAGCTTTCTAGAGTGGCTGGTAGAAAGATGGAACGTTCAGGACCAGTGTTTTTATATTGGAGGGCACCAGCTTGAGATGGAGCCGACAGATATCTACTTTCTCACTGGTTTGCCCAAGAGAGGCGAACACTTGACTCTGTTCGGGACTAGGCCAGGTGGCCAGTCTGTCGCTAGTCTCCGACTAGAGTGGTGTAACACTCAGTCTCAGGAGAAGGGGATAGAGATCAAAACTATATCCCGTCCTGAACTTATGGTGATTGCCTTTACAGTTACCAGACTTTGCGGGGCTGTCGCTTTACACATTGCCACTGGATCCCAGATGCGGATGGCGATTGATTGCTATCAAGGTACCATTTTCAACTGGTGTGATGCTGTGTTGGCCAATGTAAAAGGCCAACTGACTAGAGCCAAAAACGGACAGCTAAAGACCTTTGGTTATGGGGATTTAGTTGTGAGTTTTGGCTTAGAGAGGGTTCCGATGCTGATCCCACAGCAGCTCACTGTTGAGGTTGGGCTTCCTCGAGAGCCCAAATTGATGCGATGGGTTGCGGTTATGGCCCGTCATCCTGATGAGGGAACGGAGGTTGTCCGATTTACTCCGGAGTACTTTCACTGGTTAGAAGACCAGGTCTTTTCTATACAGGATTTTCCTTATGCTGGAGTTGATTTTCGTGGAGATCCGGACATGGTTCTTCCACCGGGAGAACAATGGGATGATACAGGTAACTTCATTTTTCACAAGTTTTTTAAACTATCTATTATTTTTGTTTGTTTTATATCGTCTCAAAACTGATAGTAATAATTTTCAAAATGCAGATGTAGGCCCACGTTGTCCAGCCAATCTCCAGCCTTACAAGAGGAGACTACCAGTTGCAGCGGCACCGGCCCCACAGGACGAGGCCACAGAGACTTTGGCTGAGTTGGAAAGTGACCTGGAGCGTCTTACAACAGATATACCGGAGACTACCATAGATGACATTCCAATCAGGCTTCAGCGCTATGTAGTCGGGGTCCCAAGACCTTTTAGGAGGTTCTTGTGTAGAGTGGCCCATGCAGTGGTGTCATATAGAGATCATCACCAGTGATTGGATGATCATTTTGTAGACACATGTGACATTTTGGTTTTTTGTACTTATCATTTTTGCCGATCATAAGGTGTTTTTCAACCTATGATCGAAGACGATGTATTTTTTGACACACTCCTATATATATATATATATATATATATATATATATATCATTATTACCAGCTTATCTTGTAAATCATGTTATGGAATGGTTTTAAATTTACATGTATGATTATTGCAAATGTCTATTTAACATTCGAGAAGCAATTGCATCTGCTAATGTATTTAAAGACCTTGGAATATGCTGATATTCAATGTAATCAAACTCACGTTCCAAGAGACGCACTCTCAAAAATAACCTTAATAACACTGGATTTCTAATGGCATACACTCTATTAAGCTGTAATACAACGAGTTCAGAATCTAACCTCACTATCAAACTCCGAATCCCAAATGAAATAGATTCAGACAATAACTCAATCACTGCACTGTATTCGGCAATGTTGTTTGTTGTTTGACCGAGGCCCACCCCATGCATAGATACTAACTCGTCAGAGGGCGAATAGATAACCCAAGCTGCGGAAGAGATATTCCGTGTACTACGACAAGCACCATCAGCGAAACCAATGTATGTTTGGAGAGGCATCGACATCTGCAACATCAAGAGTAAAACCAAGATAAGCAGAAATAACGACGAAAACACACTCTCTAAGCTAAGCACACTGTCTAAACTAACAAACACACCAGCTAGAAAGAGAAACTAACCTAACTAAAAATTCTCCATACCCATCTTTTAGGCATAATACCTCTTCAAGTAAAGACCATTTCTGGGTTTACCTAAAGAGTCCCCGTCAAAGTCTACCAACTCATAGGCCCCTTTTGCTAGCTTTCGCTTGACAATATAGGGCCCATGCCACATAGGTACGAATTTTCCAGCACCTAATTTATCATTAGCTTGATCATACAATAACACTAGGTCTCCTTCCGAAAAATTTCGAGGGGTCACATTTCGATCATACTGAGCTTTCATACGTTTTGCGTGAGTCTCGATCGCCAATGCAGCATCACGTCGATTCTCATCTAATTGAGCTAAGTATAATAAACGCTTTTCCTCTTCGGAAGTAGCTAGAAGTAACTCGATGGCCATTTGTAGTGACGGGATTTCGCATTCAATGGGTAGCACAGCTTCCAAACCATAAACTAGTTGGAAAGGAGTGAACCCTGTTGATGTTTTCACTGAGGTTCGGTACGCCCAAAGCACTGAAAATAACATGTTGTGCCAATTCGACCGATGAATACCAATGATTCGTCGGATCATGATAACTAAAACTTTGTTGATGGACTCAACCAGACCATTTGCTTGTGGATAATAAGGAGTTGAACTATCGTGACGCAAACCAAGCTGGCCTGTAAGTTCTGTCATCATAACGTTTCGAAAATGGCGCCCATGATCAGTGATTATCGCTTGTGGGACACCAAACCTAGCAATTATATGATTGAACACGAAAATTGCAGTTGTCTTGCCGTCTGCCTCGAATGTAGGCATCGCCTCGGCCCACTTAGTAAAATAATCTACCGCAAGGATGATATACGCATGCCCCCCGGCCGAGTGAGGGTTACATGTAATAAAATCGATACCCCATTTGGCAAAAGGACCAACGACAATTATAGGGTGGAGAGGAGTAGGTGGAGCGCGCATCTTTCGATCAAACACTTGACAGTTGTGGCATTTTCGGACCGCAGTAATACAATCTTTAAACAAGGACGGCCAGAAGTAGCCAGCGCGCAATATCTTTTGGGCTGTGGCATACCCAGACATATGACCGCCACACGCTCCAGAGTGACAGTCATTTAGAACCCTTTCAGCCTCTTCGTGAGTTAAGCAACGTCGAAAAATAGAGTCCGCCCCACGGCGATAAAGAGTATCTCCAATAATTTTGTATTGTTGGGACTGGAATCGAATTTTCCGACGTTCCGACTTTGAAACTTCGGGCCGAAAGGATTGGGTCTGGAGATAGACGATGATATCCCCATACCACGGATCTAAAGTGCTGATTAGAAACAAAGATTCGTCCGCAATGGGCTCCTCTGCCACAGTTTCCGTGTCAGCACGCGGGAAGTCACACATTAACTCTGCAAAAACTAAAGATTTCTTAGACTTAGATTTCTCAAACTCCAAGTCGAACTCCTGCAGGATAACAATCCATTTAGAGTACTTGCCCCCTAGCAATTGTTTGGTCAAAATGTAGATCATAGGGTTGCAATCCGAAATGACTGTAGTTTTACGTAGTAAAATGTAGTGACGAAAACGTTGGACAGCTTGAACGGCTGCCAATGCCAATTTCTCCACATGTGGGTATTTTAGCTCAGTTGGATTTAACGTTCGACTAAGGTAATATATCACATGTTCCGTTCCGAATTCATCTTCCTGAACTAAGACCATTCCAATGGTGGAATGGGAGGTGGCGAGATACAAAAAGTAATCCTGGTTGTAGTTGGGAGGATGCAGCAACGGTGCATGGGTCAACGCGTGCTTGAGTGCATCAAAAGATTTCTGAGCTATCTCATCCCAAAAGAATTGAGCGTTCTGTTTCAACAACCGTGTAAAACCTTTTGTAACCTCGGCGTAATTAGGAATGAATCGTCGTAAAAAGTTTTCTTTCCCCTGCAAACTTTGGAGTTGGCGAAGACTCGAAGGAGGAGGCAATTTGATGATAGCTTCGACCTTCGAGGGATCAACGTGAATGCTGGCTTTCGAAACTACAAATCCTAGCAATCGACCCGTTTCTATACAGAAGACACATTTGTGTGGGTTCAACCGAATTCGATAATGCCGACACCTCATAAAGATTGCTCGTAAATGGACAAGGTGATCAGCTCGATGTAATGAATGAGCAGGCAAGTCATCGAGATAGGGTTGCACAATGTGTTTGATGTCATGAAACGCATAAGACATTGCCCTTTGAAAAGTTGCTCCAGCATTCTTAAGCCCAAAAGGTAATTTGCAATAAGCAAATGTCCCCCATGGACAAATGAAAGCCGTTTTTGGTTGATCGGCAGGTAGAATATTGATTTGATTGTATCCGGAAAAACCGTCCATAAAGGAAAATATTTCGCTGCCGGCACAATCATCAATGATTTGATCGATATAGGGAGTTGGGTAGTTGTCCTTTGGACAAGCTCGATTAATGTCCCTATAGTCGATGCATATTCTTATTGTTCCCTACTTTTTGTTAACTGGAACAATATTCGATACCCAATCCGTTAACGGGATCGGATAAATGAAACCTGCTTTCAACAATTTTTCAACTTCTGCTTTAATTGCAGCAGCTTTTCGTGGGTGAATCTGATGCAAACATTGCCGGACGGGTTTGGCATCCGGGTAAGTCTTGATCTCATGAACAACAATCGCGGGATCAATTCCTGGCATTTCCTCATAGGACCAGGCAAACACGTCGCGGAATTCTTGAAATAGGGCCTTGTATGTCTGAATTTCATCATTTGTACACGAGGCACCTATATGAATGTTCTCAACAATTCCAGGCTTAACCGAAATGTCAATGGGAATAGTTCGAGAGATATTTCCCAAATTCAGCTCTGAATCAGGATGTTTCATGGGATTCTGAGCTTCCTTGACATATTCAGCTGTAAAGATTGATGAGAAATCATTTTCAAAATGATCATCCTCGGGTAAAAACGAAGATCTATGATGGAGATCGTCCCATGGTAAATCATCTATACACAGGACTTCACGAAGTTGCTCGTCAGATGAAACAACTTCGGGAAATGCTATTAACTCCGAGGTTGATGTGAAAAGTGATTCCTCACGGACCACATTCATTAAGTCTATTTTGGTTGAACACGGGTCGGTAAAAGACTGCACGGCTTCATAGGCAATTTCATATGGACTCAAAGGCATAGCATCACCAAATGAGTCTATTTCAGATTCAGAAGGAACGATCCAAGGATCATCATAAACAATGGTGTCTGATGTAATCATATGAATGGATGCAAACGAAGACAATGCGTTGATAGGAGGAAAAGGAAAAGTTCCCAGTAAACCGACATCTTTAACTAATCCTACTCCAACATCCTTATATGGGATAGTCGTTTTACCGACATGCTGAATACTCTCTGAAGAGGCTGGGTCGGATGAAAAGTAAGCCAGCTGGTCTATTGTTACGATCTTTCCATTATGTGGGAACTTTATTACTCGGAAGACCGATGAAACGACCGCTGTCATAGCGTAAGACCAACTTCGACCCAAGAGAAGGTTGTAGTCTAGAGGGGCATCAACCACTTCCACATCTAGACTAACCGTTTTTCCTTCAACCCCTATAGGCAAATCCTGTAGAATGCCAAAAGGATGAAACCCACGGCCATCAAAGGCCTTAAGAATTGTCGGGGATTGATTTAGTGAAGGAGAACCAAGCGATCTCCAACACTGTATCGACATAATACACGTTGAAGCTCCCTCATCAATTACAGTCCGATGAATAGGCCTGTTTTTGACTATCACTGGGATCTGGAAAGCCATTTGATGAGGCAGACGCGGTGTACTATTTTCTAGATCAAAGATTATTAGGTTCGGGTCCTGAACATCAACAGCTCCGATAGCCGACAAAAGTAATTTACGCTGTGCTGGGCATGATTGCAGCACTTCCAAAGCCGACATTGCTGAGGATGAAACAGCTAAGTCCTCAACAATGTTATAATTCTGGGCCGCTCTCGCATGTGGATTGAAAGCAGACTTTCGAAGTATACCCTTGGCGGGCGGTTTGATTACTAAGTCTGGATTAGGCTTCTCGATCTGTAGTGGATCGGAACCGGGAGCTGAGGTTGATGGATTAGAATGAGAAGATTCTGCTTCTTTGCCATCAACAGGACTTTTACTACCATAATCTTGCGATCGAGTCGCAATCCTTACATGGGACATCATCAATATGGGTTCTTCATTGGCATTCGAGGAAGAACCTATCATCTTGCTATCTTGATTTGGAAATGGATCCCTCAAAACAGCAGGAGTTTGGGAACCTTTGACAATCTTCGCAACCTCTGCTCGATGAGGGTCTCAGTGTTCCTCTTCACAAATAAGACAAGGATATCGAGGTTTGCGTTTTTCGTCATTGGTTTCCGATTTTTCAGTTTTCTCCTTTGGAGTTTTGTCTGCTTTATTCTTCTTCTTTCCTTTCTTCTTTCCACCGGATTTTGATTTAGCTGTAGATGACTCTACAACGTGAACATCGGCGGAAACCTCTGCAGAAGAATCTCCTGTCGGGGAATCAGGCAAGGTTATGATAGGAGAAGAATTCTTGGAGGATTTCTTCTTGCTTTTAGTGTTCACCGTACCAATCATGCCATCAGCAGCATGAGACCCTGACGGAGCAGCAGCTATTTGATTTGACTTGGGAAGATCAGGGATCTTTTCGTGTAACGTACCTGACTGAGTATAAACTAAGTCAAGGTACTGTGCTTGAGCAATCACTTGCTCCTCAGTAACTACTCCGGCCTTAGCTACGTCTTCAGTAATATTCGGTAATAATGATTTACCAAACCATTCAGCTAAGATCTGGTCCGGGATAAAAACTTTCACTAACCGCCTTCGACGTCTCCATTCATGAATATGATCAGAAATATAAGTGGACGTCGATTGCTTTAATGAAGTTAGTAACTCCGTGCCATTATCATACCTGACCGGCAACTGAAAATGAGTTAAAAACGAGGTAGCTAACTGGCTAAAATTATAAAAAGAGGCCCGTGGTAACTCAATATACCACTTGGCCGTAAGACCAATGAGAGTGCGCTGGAAAAGACGTAAGCGGATCGAATCATCCGAGATGGAATTAGAGGCACACCAGAGGTGGTAAGTCATCACATGATTCGACGGGTCCTCTCCATATTTACCTTCGAACTTGGGAATGTCACTGGGCAACTTGTTCGACATTGGCGGCCAAAATGGAAGATAATTAATTGGATCGTTCGTTAGGCGTGACAAATCAGGCAAGTCCAAAGTTGCGATAAATGGTAACTGCCGATTAGGATCCCTAAAACTCTGGGTCACGAGACCAGCCCCAGGAGGAGGATATCCGGGATAACTTGGAATAGGAATTGCGTTCGGGATATTGTATCCTCCCGGAAAACCAGGATTAACCGGACCGTACTGGGGTTGTTGTGGTTGTTGATAAGTGTACCCAGGATACGGTTGATACTGATAAACTGGCTGCTGGACAGCAGGACCGAATTGGTACTGTCCCTGGTACGGTTGATAAGTGAATTGTGGTTGACTTGTGACAACCGTACTTAAACCAGGTTGTCCTATAGGCATCTGAACCGTAGTTTGAATCGTGGATCCAGACGATGGTAAAGATGTCTGAGGAGTAGATACAGGAACAGTAGAAACCGGAGCTGTCGATACTCCAAAAGTAGGTGGGGTAGATTGAACAGATGTTGCGGCAGTTGCAGCAGTCGTTTGAGATGGAGTACTAGGCGCAATAGGCCCAGACTGAGAAACTACCGAAGGTACAGAAGTTTGAATATTAGACTGGACTGGTTGCTGGGGTGAACCAGAAACTAAGGGTTGTCCAGTTTGAGATGACAACTGTACATTTGGCTGCAACACCTGTTGAATTTGCGATGGATCCCACACTATGTTCATTCCGGGGTACTGACCCATAACAGTTTGAGGATATGGGGGACCATAACCAGGTTGAGGGTAGGATTGATAATTGAAAGGTACATTTCCCGTTCCTTGAACATAAGATTGACCTTGGGGTGGTTGGAAACCTTGGTTCGAGTACTGACTTTGGGGTAGATACCCTTGAGGCATGTACTGATACTGGGGTTGACCTTGAGGTATAAATTGATACTGAGGTTGACCTTGGGGTACATATTGAGGCTGGGGTTGACCTTGAGGAATGTACTGCACCATGGGTACATACTGTCCTTGAGGTTGCCCCCCAGACACAATTTGTGTACCTTGAGGTTGCCCCCCAGGCGTTAATTGAGGCTGCCCCCCAGGCGGTAACTGGCCACCTTGAGGTTGAGAATTGGGAATAGAACCTGACATCATAAGAATGTCTCCTACGCTCAACGGTTTATTACCATTGTTTCCAGTTAATAACCCATGTTCAATGGGTTGAGGAGATGCTCCCGCAAAAGTACCAGAAAGTGACTGATACCCAGAGGGAACAGAAGGACCGCCGTACAAAAAGGATTCAGGCGATTGAGTAAACATGGACGACTGACCAGACATATTTACAGGAGTATAAAGACCTCTAGGATGATAAGGAGCTCGAGGTGGAGAAAAACTTAACCCTGGGTTTTCCAAATAATTAGTTAAAGAAAGATACCAAGTAGTACTTCTAGGTGGACTGTAAAAAATTGATTCACGCTCCCTTAGATCAATAACAGGTTGATTTTCAGGGATAGGGATGCCTATTTCTTCTTCTGGAGCAAGTTCTTCAATAGCTATCAAACCAGAAGGAAGATTCTCGGTGATTACTCTTTCTACCCTAGGTGAATTAGGAGCACTAGAAGTTGGAGAGACAAACCCCGATGTTGGAGTAACAGGTTCAGATATCTCAGGTTCTTCGCCTATATCACTAGTAGATGAAAAGCTACCAGCAAGTTCGGAAACCGAAATAGCTTCAGGATTATAACCTGTTTCTAGAGTTTGGTAATCAGGATGAACAACCAACGAAGACTCTCCTTCTTCAGGTGACCCTACTTTACTGCCACTAGGAGTTACGAGGACTTTCAAACCTTCGTAATGACCCGGGACTTCTTCAGGAGGTTGGCCCCGAAGTCTACGGGACTTCCTCAACAAATCAGCCACGGTTACAACCTCAGGAGACTGGCCCCGAAGTCTACGGGACTGTCTTGGTAATTCAGCCACAGCTAAAAACTTTTAACTACTGCACACGCAAACAAAGTAAAATCTCAAAGCAAACCGCCTAAAGTCTCTAAAGAACCAAACAAATTCGAATCACACGCCTAAAGAATCTACGGCGTCAAACCACACACAAACAGTAACTTTCCGGACCGAAAACACTAGTTGGTGATGAAATCCAACATCGCAGAATTCAGTACAGAAATGGCGGGTGGAACAGTTACCCCGGCAACCTGCTTAATGAATAGACTGGCACAAGTTCCTCCACTTTAACCATCTCGAGTGAAGTGAACCCCCCAGAAAATCCAAGTGAGTCTAGCCGATGTCTGCTCCAGGTACAGTGGGATCTTCCCTCCACCATCACCTTAGGAAGAATCCTAAAGATAATAGTCACTAAGGTCACCAACAGTAACAAATATACCTGGGGGAACAGTCTACGATCCGATACGCACGCAAGGGCAGAGTAACAAGCTCAATCCCCTTGCCGGCTCCTTGACAATAATCCAAGGTTTACCGACAAGTGACCCCAGGCTCCTCGACAATGGTTAATCCGAGGTTTACCATTTGTAGTACGTGCATATCTGGCGTCGTTCCCAATGAAGGAGGATTGATTCCCTCACTGGTTTGGACACGATCTCGTGCTTCTCCTTTAAGAGGAGCTTTCCCAGAGCATAAATGTAACAATTGGATTTATCCTACCGCAAGATAAGCTACTTGTTTGTTTTTACTGTCTTGGAGAGTTAATTACTCTCCTACTCCAAGACACTAGCCTGATCTATGTTGGTGTATCAGAGCCCTAGTAAATAAAAAGTTACTAAGTTAATTTTACTTTAAGCGTTATTTTTTATGGCTTTTCTTTAGGACAAAAGGTAGCGGAGATGAAACTTATGATGTGTAGACTCGACTCAAATCCACTAAAAAGATGCACCTAGGATGAAAAAACAATCTTTCCTTTTCAATGAATTCCCTAGCTAAGAGAGTTGGAGAATGCAAAATTTATAAAGACAACTTTCTGAGCAATGAAAATCAAAGAAAAAATCTCTTTATCTTTTCCAAAGCACACAACACAAGACCACTAATTATTTCACGAAAACTTCCTTTCTCTTTTCAAAGACTTCAAATGCTACTAAAACAAACTTTCTACAAAAGAGATTTTGTATTTTTCCTATTTTAACAAAGCATGTAAAACTACTTAACAAAAATCAATTTTAAGATCTATGAAAATCTAAGAGAAATTTACCTAAAAGCAAATCTAATGAGGTAAAAGCCTACAAAATATAATTCCAGGTTGTTTTACTCAGTTATAATTCAACCAAGGACTAATTCATGCAGAATCATAAATCAGTCAAAAACAAAAATAAAAAACTCTTGTTCTTTTTCTTAAGAATGAAATTCACAGCTTAACAAACAAGCCTTCTCGAAATTCCGCAAAGAGACAACACAACGGTAGGTTTCTCAAACAAAGGTGGATTTTACGAATGGTTCGACTCCTAAGAAGACTGAAAAGACCAGGGATATCCAAGGTTTCTACAACTTCTAAATCCAGAGTCACTACAAGACCAATACAAAAATCAAACCTAGGGCTAGAATTTCTATGAACTTCACTAAAACCCTTGATGCTAATGAAACAAGCCTAGATGAAAGCTTCTGACAGGTAACCAGTGGATCTGGGCAGCAATAAATAAGCTATAAACAAGATCTAATAGGTAAAAAAGGAAAAAATTGAAATTTTCTAAACTTTTGACAGGGTACGCAGGCAGCCCGTTTCGGCCACGCTCTGTGTGCAAAGCAGAAGTGCGTACAGGTACGCACTGTGCTTAACTCAGAGGGTGCGTACTTCTCTCAAAAACAAGAAAAATAAAAAACTAACTCAATCCTAAGCTATTCCACCCAAATTCACAGTCAATCAGTCAAAAACTAGAAAGAAATCAACGTTTCTCAAATCAAAGTATCAATCAAAAGAGAAATCAATCAAATCCATGGATCCCCCAGTGGAGTCGCCATTTTGTCATGCGGAAAGAGTCAATTTTGTGGACAAAACCGACCTCCCTAGAAAACAAGGCTTTTCTAGTGACAAACAAAACAATCAAGCACTATCTTTCCCTAAATATGCATTTAAAATAAAAGCAACCAGGTGTTTAAGGCTTACCTTTAGTCCAACGCTGTTTGTAGGGGCCAAGCCTCTTGGATCCAGATGAGCTCCTCTCCTTGAAGCCTGCATACACAAACAAGAAAACGATTACATAGCACCTGAATAACTCATATAATAAAACATATTCATCATAAAGACCAAGGAGTTTATGAAACAAATTATATATAACAACTCGTTGAGAAAAATGAACTTAATTGTATTAATTGGAAACAAAAGAAACCTTACAACCAGTGCCTTGGTGTTGTGCAGGTCCCTCCCAGGGTCCAGCAAGAGTTCTCCTCTACTTTGATCAGCTCACCCACTTCCAAATGAAGCTAAGAAAGGAATGGAATCTCTCCTCTCAAGCTCTATAAGGGAGTCCTAATTTCAGCAGCATCTACCCTTAGGAATGTTCAGCTTTCAACCTCCCTTGCCTCTGGCCCAATGCCTGTATTTATAATGCTTTGGAGGAAGTTAAACAGGTCCACCATCAATGGGATAAGCCCCTCTTTCAAAGGGATAGTTCCCCACTTCATGGGATAAGTTCCTCTTTCATTGGGATGCATGAACCATCTGGAGGCGCTCAATCCACGTCAAACCATCTTCTAGAATGCTCTAGAATCGACCGCAAGTAAGTTTTTTGAAGTAAAACTTGCGCCTTTTGACTTTTACAGGGGTACGCACCCACCCCTTTACAGACAGAGCGTACAAGTACGCAGGTATTATGTACTTGAGGTGCGTGCACGCAGGTAAGAGTAAGAGAAAGTGCGGAACCAGAGTTATATTGATTTTTAAAGGCTTTCTCTCTTTTTTGGAGTTTGACATGAGGAGCAGAGGTATAAGACTTGCCAAGGAGGACAGTATGTTTATTGATGGAGCCATACTGACTGCAAATAGTCATGGTGACAAATTTTAGTGTAACAGGGACAAATCAATCATTGTGTTATTTCATATGAATGTGAACACTTGGACCAAATCAACCACTACAGGGAAGTCCTTTTGGTGTGGATCTTGATTATCTTATTTATTTAGAGGTATCGCTGCATTGGACCCTAGTTTGTAATGTGGCGGAAATGCCGCCCATATATGTACACCGTCAGGGGGGTCTGGGGGGGTGATGGCAATTATTTGGACCCCCCTGGCAGGGGATCGAGAGGGGGGGAGGGATAGCTACCCCCAAAGCTAAAAGTAGATGTAAAATTGCCTTGTAAAATTTTGTAATTTCGTAGTCAATCTGGACCGTTCATTGGGCAGAGATTTGACTGTAGAAGTTATGTTTAATTTAGGGTTTTTTTCCTTAGAAGGCAACCCCTCACTATATATGAGGGAATTGTATTGCATCTATGTAGATTTGTATTCTAAGTGAGAAAGAGAGAGGAGATTGTGTGAGAGCGAAGAGGGAATTACAACGGATCTGTTGTAGGTTGTATCTCTTCATTTTGTTGGATAATATAAAAGGAAGGATTCACTGTTTCTCCATGGACGTAGCCCAAATTGGGTGAACCACGTATATTTGTGTCTCTCTTGTTTTATGCATTTTCTGTGTTTATATTTTTGAAATATTTTATGTTTTCCATTGCTCTGTAATATATAATTTTCTAACAATTAGTATCAGAGCCGAAGGTCCATTTGGCAGAAAAACTCACAGGAGAGAAGGGTTCCTAGTTTGAGTGGGAGCAATGGTGGAAGATGGTAGGTTTAGAGTCAAAAAATTTAATGGGAGAAACTACTAGCTCTAGAAGATGTAGATGGAAGATTATCTGTATCAGAAAGATTTGTACCTACCATTGAGCAGAAAGACAAAGAAGCTGACATGTATGACAGACACAGAATGGGATATTCTCGATAGAAAGGCACTTGGAACAATATGGTTGTGTTTAGCGGCATCGATAGCCTTTAATATTTCAAAGGAAACGAAAACAGAGGGTTTAATGTTAGCATTGGCCAAACTATATGAAAAACCCTCGGCCTCAAATAAGCTATTTCTTATGAAGCATTTATTTAATGTGAAGATGTCAAAAGGTGGATTTGTTGCTGATCATTTGAATGAATTTAATAAAATTACCAGTCAGTTAAGTTCTGTAGGGGTAACTTTTGATGATGAAGTTAGGGCTTTGTTATTTCTGTGCTCATTGCCATAAAGTTGGAATGGTTTAGTTATGGCCATTAGTAACTCTGTCTCTAGATCTGGTACTTTAAATTTTGATGATGTTGTCGATGCAATCCTTAGCAAGGAAATGCGATGGAAAAGCTCCGGTGAGACATGAGGTAATGCTTTGACTGCAGAGACTAGGGGAAGAAAAATTGAAAGAGGAAAGAGCCTAGGATATCACAGTAAGTTAAGGAAAGGAAGATCCAAGTCCAGATCAAGGATAGTGTGCTGGAAATGTGGGAAGAAAGGACACCTGAAGAAAGAGTGTAAGCCTCGGAAGGGAAAAGAAGGAGATGCGTAACAAGAAAACAATAATGAAGTGAATGTGATAGGTGATGTGTTGCAAGATTCTTTGATTTTTTCATTAGAAAATATTATTGATCCGAGGTGGTAGATTCAGGGGCCTCATTCCATGCCACACCTGATAGGAAACATTTTCATGATTATGTTCAAGGAGATTTTGGACATGTTTGATTGGGTGATGATAAACCCTGTAAAATCATTGGAATGGGTTCAGTTTTAATAAAAAAATAGAATGGAAATCAATGGCTATTGAAGGAGGTAATGCATGTTCTATATCTGAAGAAAAATCTGATTTCAACAGGACAGTTGGGAGGTGAAGGCTATGTAACTACTTTTACAGATAAAACCTAGAAGGTCACTAAAGGAGCCCTAGCAATAACAAAAGGAGAAAATGTTGGTACATTGTATTTATGCAATGGTATTTCTAATTCTATTAATGATTTAACGTCTACAGGAGAAGATACAACATTGTGGCATCATAGGCTCAGGCACATGAGTGAGAAGGCGATGCAGATTCTTCACTCAAGAAATTTGTTGCCAGGTTTGAAGCATGTTGATTTAAAATTCTATGAGAATTGTGCTTATGGAAAATAGAAGAGAGCCATATTCCTCAGTGTTGAGAAAGAAAAGAAGAGCAAAAAATTAGAGCTTGTGCATACATATGTATGGGGACCAACTCAGGTATCATCTCTCGGTGGCTCTCGTTATTATGTGACTTTTATTGATGATGCAACTAGAAAAACCTAGATTTATTTTATTCGAAATAAATCTAATGTATTTGATACTTTCAAGAAATGGAAAGCTTTGGTTGAAAATGACATAGGAAAAAGGTTGAAGTGTCTTAGATAAGAAAATGGAGGTGAATATTGCAGCGAAGAGTTTGATAGGTACTGTTCAGAGAATGGAATTTGTAGAGACAAGACAGTTACAGGAACACCATAAGAAAATGGTGTGTTAGAAAGGATGAACATGACAATCATGAAGTGTGCGAGGTGCATGAGATTGCATGCAAGATTTCCTTTACAATTTTGGGCAAGTGCTGTAGATACTGTTGTTTATCTAAGAAACAGAGAGCCTTCAAGTTCCTTGGATGGTGGTATTCCAGAGGAGGCATGGATAGGTAAAGAGGTAAACTACTCATTTTTAAAGACTTTTGGTTGTGAAGCCTTTGTCCACATTAATAAAGAAAATATAACAAAGATTGAGGAAAAATTAAATAAATGTACCTTTATTGGATACGGTGTTAATGATTTTGGTTATCGCTTTTATGATTATGAAAAACACAAAATCATTAGGAGCAGAGATGTCATATTCAATGAAAAGGTTTTGTATAAGGATCAGATGCAGGAAAAGAAATAGGAAAAAGAAAACAGAAAATACACAGTCCTTGATGAGATCACAGAAAAAGTGAAGGTGCCTGAAAATCATAATGATTAATAGCCAGAACAACAACAACAACAACACCTGAAAGTAGTATTACAAGATGTACGAAGATAAGTAGACCCCCTGAATGATACTCTCCTTCATTATATTATGTATTGTTAACTGACTCTGGTGAACCAAAATGTTATGAAAGAAGAGATGGACTCCTTAGAACATAACCAGACTTGGAACTTAGTCAGGTTCCCTGCAAGTAAAACAACATTGCAGAATAAATGGGTTTACAGGTTGAAGGAAGAAGATGGAGGTAGAAAAAGGTATAAAGCTAGACTTTTGGTGAAAGGGTTCGTACAAAAAAAGGGTATATACTTTGATGAGATATTTTCTCCTGCTATTAAAATGAGTTCAGTTAGAACTATTTTAAGTCTAGTAGGAGCTAAAGATTTGCATCTTGAGCAGTTAGATGTAAAGACAACATTTCTCCATGGGGATTTGGAGGAAGAGATATATATGCAGCAAGCACAAGGATATGAGGTAAAAGGGAAGGAGAAACTAGCGTGTAGTTTGAAGAATAGCTTGTATGGCATAAAACAGGCTCTAAGGCAGCGGTATCTAAAATTTGACAAGTTCATGTCTGAACAAGGTTATACTAGATGTCACTCTGATCATTGTGTTTATCTCAAAAGGCAAAATGATGGCAGCTATATTATATTGTTATTGTATGTAGATGCCATGCTTGTTGCAGGTTCTAACACGCAGGAAATAAATGTGCTCAAAATAAAATTGGAAAACTCATTTGCAATGAAGGATTTGGGTGCTACAAAACAAATCCTTGGTATGAGAATAACTAGAGACATGAAGAATAAAAAATTAACATTGTCTCAGAGTGAGTACATAGAAAAAGTGTCCCCAGGAAAAAAAATGAAAAGGTGTTGAAAACATTTAATATGCAAAATGAAAAACCAGTTAGTATACCTTTGGCTAGCCATTTCAAAATAAGTAAGGAGGTGTGTCCCAAGAATTAGGAAGAAATGGCTTATATGTCTAAAGTTCCATATGCATCAGCAGTTGGAAGCTTAATGTATGCAATGGTTTTCACAAGGCCTGATATTGCACATGCAGTGGGAGTTGTAAGTAGGTACATGAACAATCCAGGAAAAGAACATTGGATGGTGGTGAAGTGAATTCTCAGGTATTTGAGAAGTACCACAAATCAAGCATTATGATTTGGTGGTTCAAACATTGCTCTACATGGATATGTTGATGCATATATGGCAGGTGATAAAGATAACAGGAGGAGCACAACAGGGTATGTGTTTACTGTAGGTGGAACAATTATCAGCTGGGTTTCAAAACTACAAAGTGTTGTTTCACTGTCAACAATGGAAGCAGAGTATGTTGCTGCTATAGAGGCTAGTAAAGAAATGATTTGGTTATAAAGGTTTCTAGATGAATTGGGTAAGAAGGAGTTGGGTAGGTTATACAGTGACAGCCAAAGTGCCATACATCTTACAAAGAACTCTATTTTCATTCCATGAAAAAACATATATAGCTCAAGTACCATTTCATACGGTCAGTGTTGGAAGATGGGCAGTTGAAGTTGGAAAAGATACACACTAGCCAGAATCCTGTAGATATGTTAAAAAAAGTTGTAACCAGGGAGAAATTGAGATTCTGCTTAGTTTCAATTGGTCTTCAAGCATGATGAAGAAGATGAGAAATAGCCAGGTCCAAAGTGGAGTCATTCTCCAGCAAATGAAGCAGCAGTGGAGTTGCTATAATCAGTCTCCAAGTGGGAGATTGTTGGGTGTGGATGCTGATTATCTTCTTTATTTAGAGGTATCGCTGCATTGAACCCTAGTTCGTAATGTGGTGGAAACGATGCCTATCTATGTACACTGCTATGGGGGTCTGGGGGGGGGGATGCTGATTATTTGGAGCCCCCCCTGGCGGGGGATCAGGGGTAGCATCCTCGAAGCTAAAAATAGATGTAAAATTTCCTTGTAAAATGTTGTAATTTCATAGAAAATCTGGGCCGTTCATTAGGTGGAGATCTGATGGTAGAAGTTATGTTTAATTTATGGTTTTTTCCCTAGAAGGAAACCCCTAGCTATATATGAGGGAATTGTATTGTGTCTATGTAGATCTGTATTATAAGCGAGAAAGAGAGAGGAGATTGTTTGAGAGCAAAGAGGGAAGTACATCAAATCTGTTGTAGGTTGTATCTCTTCATGTTGCTGGATAATATAAAAGGAAGGACTAGCTGTTTCTTCATGGATGTAGCCCAAATTGGGTGAACCATGTATATTTGTGTCTCTCTTATTTTATGCATTTTCTGTGTTTATATTTCTACAATATTTTATGTGTTCCATTGCTATGTAATATATAATTTTCTAACAAAACCAAATTAGCATTTCATTAAATCATGAAGACTAAATCAACCACTACCAAATCAATCAATATGTTTACATCAAATATTTCATCTTTGGAGGACCAAATTATCCATACATTGAATGACCAAGTAAAATGAACCATTGACATATTTTACCTTGGGAAAATACCTGAGTTTGTTCCCATGGTATCCTTTTAGCAACTACAAGAAAGTGCCATAGACATTGAATTAACACCCTACATCAATATCTATGCTCACACCATTGCATGCATGTAGCACTAAGGTAGTGATTCCCCGTGACACCAAGGAATGAACACGATGGTCTAATAACACTTAGAAAATAAAATTCTCTCTACTGAGAAATTGTTCCTCCTACATCAATCCAACTTCAACCTCTTTTCCAAACACCTATAAACCTATAGAACCTCTGACAACCTATGTTAATAATTATATCATCTTGCAAAAATTCCTTCGGCTGGTTGAGATCAATGCCAACACCATGCTGCCAAAAATAATAGATCCACCTTTAATTTTTAGATCAAACTTTACGTTGTTTCTCGAACCCTTGCAAGACTTTTCACCTCCCGAGGTTCCAATTCTAAGAGATGACATGACAATTAACATCACTATTTTGGTCTTCTTAGTGTTGTCAATTGATGTATTAGGGTTATGACCTCAAATTGAATCCAAAAGGACTTCTCACTACTTGAGCGACTTGACAATACTTTGAGATCCTGAAGGATAAAAAATAGAAATGAAAGAGGGAAGGCTATGTTAGTTGTTGCACTTATATGATGCGAATTAGTACCATGGATTAGCTATGTGAACCTCTAGATGTCACTTAGCTTAGAAACTAAGACTTTGAAGGATGGAAAATTTAATAATTCATTTAAGTGTACCTCTGTGCACTTGATATTTTAACCTCGTCTATGTTGTGTCTCTATAGGTTAACTCATGTATTGACTTTGCACTATTCATTCCTATAATTTCCAATATAGGGATTCCACCCTGCAAATAAGCCAATTGACTACCAAATAGAGACATTTCTCACACCAACACACAAAATCTTCCATGCTCATAGAAATGAACATATACATAGAAAATTCGACATTCGAATATATATTAATTTTGGAAGACTAAATATAACCCCATTAACATAGTCCTCCCAAATCCAAATCTCTCACTCAATCACTCCAAAAATTTGAATCTTGATTATATTAGAGAACTTTTAATAGATCTATCATATAATCTAACAAGCCAAATATAATTCCTATTTTCTCTAACCAAATCCCAAATTTATCTAAATTATCCCTTTAACATAAATACCAAATGACACTTGACTAACTTCCTAACAATTCATATTCTTCTAGGCTATACTACATAATTCAATAATTTTAGGGAAACTAACGTCCCTTGGAAAATAAATTAGGGAACCAACTCCCTTAGTAAGTGGGAGTTTACCTAAGAAGGTCATATGTTAATTCAAGTGTTGGATGCTCCTGCATCACTTATCCACTTGTTGATGTTTTGAAATGACCAAGTCAACATTAGGGTGACCACTCTGTCAAAGTCCAAATTAGACATTCATCCATTTGGGATGGTGATTTAAATCAATATGTGGACCCAATTTCCACTGAAATGATTTATCCTCCTTAGGATATGATCTCATAAATGTAAATCCAGTGTAAGCTAATATGCAATAAATAGAAACCCGGATGCGGGTGGTATCAAGTCATATTTATGACAAGCCGCATAACACAGGCAGCTGGCCTGGCAGACGGCAGGTGGAACGTTTGCAGGGTACGCGTAGCAGGTGGGCAACAGGGCTTAAGCGTAAGTGAATTCAATTCCGAGCAGTCTCGAATGTTGGTTCTGCAGTCCGGCATTAATGCAGGCATGCGTGATCGGCAGAGAATTTGGTATATTGTCATGGATCGGTTCATCACGCCTGGTTCAGTCACTGGAGCGATTCATAGCGCGGCAGAGCTGCCTCAGAACCTCTGTCTAGTGTTCTGAATCTGGCTGTTAGCGTGGATTTGTAAATTCCTCGAAGCTGTTTGCGTTCCTCAGGTAATAGATTTACTCTGTTTCAATCTCTCTGTTCGTCAATTTGTGCTTCTGAGGATGCCTCGACGCCGCGGTGTTCCTCGCAGAGGTAGTCATACAGGGAATAGAGGCCAACCTTCTCGCCCTGTTCCTCAGAATGTTATCCCTATTGCCTCTGCTTCCCCTTCTTCTCCGCCTCTGGAACAAGCCAGGCCCATTCCGAATAGTTCATTCCAGACCGCCAGATTCACTTTCCAAAGCCGGCTTAATAGGCCTGTTTTGACAGCAAGCCTTACTATTGTTCTCGCGGAGGAAGACAGTAACCAGGTCAGCTCGGCTACAACTACCCCCTCTCAATCTCAGGGAGACAGTGTGCTTCTCGGGGACCTGACAGGGATGGTGTTCCAGGCTGATAACCAGCAAGAGGTTGGCCATGTCTCGGAGGTGCCACAACAACCCGTGGATCCGGCTCAAAGTGATATTGTGCCTTGCGGCCCGACTCAGTGGGCAGGCGGTGTTTTAAATTTGGTGACCACTCCTGATGGTGGCGAACCTATTTATGACGATAGTGGATTTGTGACCTGGGTCGCCTCTTCCAGTCAGGCGGAAGCGGAAATGCCAGATTCATCAAAGCATGCAGATTAGAACTATTTCCTCTCTGCCGGGTGGTCTAAGCAATTTTGGGTATGTGTCGTCAATTCTGAGGATAGATGTCTCTGTCTGGTCCATACTCTGGCTACAGAGAGTGGCCAATGTCATTCCAGTCTCTGTTTTCTGTTATAGAAATGGCTATGATAGTTGCTTCTCAGTTTTTGTGGTCAATTTAGGGCATGATGAACTCAGTCTGGGCAATCTTTTTCAGTATGTCAGTGCCCGAACCAAAAATTTTGTAGTATGTTTTGTAAATTCGGCATTAAGCCTGAGCTGTAAGGTCTCTGAGTTTTTGGTAGAGGAATGGCCACGGCCTCCTCAGAGGTTCTAACCTCTTTGTATATATTTTTATTTTTCTTTAATAGAATTAGCAGTTACGGAGAAAAAAAAAAAATATGCAATAAATAGAAAGAGATATTCTATCACTAATCTAAAACTAACATAATCTATACTATCTCAATCAAAATAGGGAACAATCTCAATCTCAACAAGAGAAAGGTGAATGGACTAGGATTGAATCTAAGATTAAGATGAACTAATAAATCACATTATAGTTCATATGATTTAAAGTAATTGAGGAAAATGTGCCTATGTAGTCAACTAGATAAGTAGTTACCAGAACCACACAAACACATACTTAGATTCAAATATTATTGATTGAATTTAGGATTAAGATGAAATATTGCCTCACAGAAATAATTCATTTGTAAAATAACGATTGAAGAAAAACAAGTATGTAATTCAACTACATAAATAGTTATAAAAAATCACATACAAGTCTAGCTGAATTCAATATGAAATTTTGATCTAAATATGACCAACCATGAGAAGATAACTTTTCATTGGTTTTAAAGAAGAATGAAATTGTATGAAATCAACAAGAATGTTAAAATCAGAAAACATATGCTGATCGAAATAAGAAAGAAATCAAAATTGAATAAGTTTAAAATTCTAGCAATCAACTTTTAGATTGAAACAACAATGTAGAAAATTGAAGATCTGGTTATACGTTCGAGAGTACAAAAGATTTCAAAGAAAATTCATGACAACTTGAGCTTTTCAATCACCGACATCTCCTCTCTAGTCTTTTCCTACAAGTTCCTAATTTTCTCCAATAATTAACTTTACAATAGTGCAAGGCTGATTCTTTTTCCATAAATCGGACCCCCTTTCTTTCAGGTATTTCCAGGTACCCTTTAAATGACATTACACATTAATAAAAAATGGACTTTTTAATGAAAATTTTAACAATATAATAAAAAATGCAAATTAGATTGATTTTGTAGTTATTCAATGACCTATAAAGTCTCATCTAAAAGCCTTCTATTTCAATCCTTCAAATCATAAGCGACCACAGGTGTAACTGTGTGTAACCAAAACAATCAAATTAGGAACCTTCATAATATAAATTCCACAAACAAATCATAATCATAACAAGACACCGATTTAAATCATTCCCATAGTTTTCTCTTCTAATGTGGGAAAATTTCAACCACTTAAAATTATTCTCTTCAATTTTATAAATTCAATGAACCGATACATGCCAATTTGGATTTCTAGGACTTGAGTTTCATACTAAATTCGTTTCCCTTTTCCGTTCATTGTTTTGGGCATTTAACTTACATATTTTTCAAAATTATCATTCCCAAATTTTTTCCCTCATTTATAGCTTTCCAACAAGCTATCTGTCACCTAATTTGGTGTCGTGGAACTCAAGATATGGCCTTGGGAAGTTGACACTCAACCAATGTTGATTAAATCTGTGGGTTAATTGGGGCCTTTGATTTAAATACCAAAAAATAATACATGCATAGTGGATGAAATATTTAGAGTGCTTATATTGTTTTTACTTGTTTATTATAATTTGTGTGAAAACATGAGGAAGCTATGGTGGAGGATGTGTGTGCTAAATGTTTTGACCGCATGTAGAATTAAAGTGAAGTAATAAAATATAATAAATAAGGTTAGTCTTCAACCTTTGGGAGCACATAATAATAATTAAATTAAATAAAAAAATATGCCACTAAAATTTCCTTGGGCCTTGGCTCCCTAGCTTAGTCACATCTCCTCGGCCCTGAGCTCATTGACCTAGTCTCACCTCCATAGGCCTCAACTCTCTAATCCTAAGCTAGTTTTATTGTAGGACATTAGAAAATTTTGGGGGAAATATAATAAATAAAAATAAAAAAATTAAATGAATTAAGATCCAAATAAAGTAAATATTAAGTAAAATAAAAAATTAGTAAAAATTGTAATACTAAAATCCTGAACCCTGATCCACGGCCCCTGGGAAAATTTGGAAATGGATACAATCAAAATGTCTTGGGGATTGGGATTTTGACGACTCCAAAATTTCGGTGAACTATAAGTTTGGGCGACCAAATAATAATTTAAAATGCAATAAAACAATCAAGATATAATAAAATAATGAAAACAAGAAAGAAACATGAGTAAACAAAAAAAATTAAATGGATCCACATCAGCTGCCATGTCATCCTACTATGTAGGATTCCATGTTAGCATTCCAACTCATCAAAATAGGGAAAAGGAAAAACTTCTAAGGGCCATAACTTTTGATATGGAACTCAGTATGAGGCAAACTTTATATCAACGAAAATATCTCGAAGGGGAGAAGATGATGGAAATATCAAAAGTAGAAAACCATGAACATAAAAATCACTCAAAATAGGAAACAAAATGAAAACCAAGGTGGTTTTTTCAAAATTTATATGAGGGTTCCTTTATTTTTTTAGAAAAATTAAGGGGGATTGTTGAGGCCTCAACAAATGGCGATGCACCGGGATGACGCAATTATCTCTATTGCTAATATAATTGGGCTTAAATTTATTAAAAGACAATTTATAAGTTTTACAAAATTCTTAGACATTGGATCAACTTATTTTGGCCCCACATAAGACAAATCAAATAATATAAATTCTAAAGGTTTGAGTACTTAATATATACTCAATATTTAAGCAATGAATCCAAAATAGGGAAAAATTATTTTATATTTTTCTCATACTATTAAATAGAATAGATATAACTATGGAGTTTATTATTAGTGGATAACTATTAGGTGCACAATTTATCTTTTTTTGTTTTCCCGACATTGCTTTGCTTGCTGTGAGCATCAATAGCCCCAACGAAGATGTCTCAGTGCCATACTAACATAGTCCCATTGCGAGTAAGTGTCAATAGCCTTCAAAATTTTACTTGTGCTTCCCACACTTTTTAGTTCTTTTAACTCTCTTATATTAAATTCCACCATTTAGATTTAATTGTTGAGAATTGCACTATGCAAATGGGTGAAGAGAGTGGGGTGGTATAAGATATGGTATTATATATATTGAAAGGAAATAGATGTAATAGTTTACAGGTTTGACTCCGATTTTTTTCCCTTAATCTATTAATATAAAGGATTTATTTAATGTGGTGGGATTCAAGGAGAAATACTAAGGTAGGTTGTTTCCTCTATTTAAAAGAGAACAATAATAGTTGAAATATGTCTTAGTGTTCCTCCATAATCGCTAGTCAAATGAAAAATAATTGAAACTTAAAATGGATGATTTTTAAATAAATAAAACCCCATTTGTAATAATAGAGTATAGATTCCATTTGTGTTGCTTTGAAGAGATTCCCCATATAGAACTTCAAAAACATAATAAACCTAAAATCTCAAATCAAAATCGGAGAAAAGAAAATGTACAAACTTGATAAATTCAAAGGATTATTAAAACCAAAGCCATGGAAAAGCTTATTGACGCCCAATATATGATGGAAGTAATCACAATCATACTAACAATGTTTGAAAGTGCAGAAAATGGAAAATGAAGATATGGAAAAGTCCAAATTCCTATTAAAAACTAGTGCATTAAGATAGACCCTTCATATAAAAAAATCTCAATCAATGTACATCTCATCATATCAAAGTTTAAATATGGAAAGGAATAATTAGCTCATGAAGGATATATTGAATTTTAAATTGGGACTGCTAACCCTCTTAAATCTAATTAATTTATCATGTAAATACATTTTTTCCTTAAAATTGTGATATATTGATTTTACTAATATAAGATATGTCTCTATTTAGGAATTTTATTCAAAGAAAATAACATAAAAGAATTTGAAATAGAGAAAGATACATCCTAAACTATATGTATAGTTATGACATCAATTTTGAAATAGGGGAGCCATTATCACAAGATTAAAGGAAGAGATGTGTAATTGAAGATTGTATTCTTTCCCATTTTATTATCTTAAAATATTTCTTGCTTCATGCTTTTCAAAACTAATTTTACATCAAATTTTCATAGTGATTAATTGATAAAAGATAGAACTTAAGATACATGTTTAATGAATATGATGACAATCAAATAACTAGGAGGGAAAATTATGTAAAGTAAATTTCTTTGAATACATCTTGGTGATGACTTGTGCCTAATTTGAGATTGACATATTATTTCATAAATGCATTTATTTGAATGAAATAAAAGAAATGTAATCTATTGGTAGAAGAAGAAAACAAAAACCAAGCTAATTAATCTATTTCTATGCTTATTCTAAACTATAGGAATGATAAAACTAGGTAAAATCAAATTTCCAATGGAGTCATTCATGTTGCTTTAAACCTACAAACATATGTACATCAAAAATTAGTAATATAAGATGAATTAACTTAGCAAACGAAATTGAAAGATTTGCACTACTTAACATTCTACACATTATGAATAATATAACATCATTATTATATACGGGAAACTCAATACTAAAATATTTCTCTAACCAGGATTCTATGTTATCATAAAAATCATTATGTAACAATATCTCATTGATAAATAATTCTTCCAACGAAAATTTGGTTGGGTTGCTAAAATTAGGTTGAAAAGATGCTAGAGATTTGGAAGAAATTATGGATGAATAGCTTGACTGGTAGGAATAATGTGAAGTGATCTCAAGTACTAGAGTTTATGTGAAATCGTGAAACTTAATTATGAGATAAACAAAAAGATGATGAAGCATACCATGATTTCAAATTGTGATGTTGTTCCATCAACCTTAAGGAAATTAGTCGAATCAATTAATGCATCTTTCTCCACTAAATTACCAACACTGAAATACCAACATAATTTATTACAAAAATGAAAGATTATAGTTATATATACATTAAAAGTTAGAAACAAAATTTCAATCAATTATAAACAATAGAAATTTAAATTTAAAATAAGTTTTGGTTGAGGAAAATAATATAAGGAGAACTAAGTTTTCGGCACCAGGCGGTTTCGATGGGGGGTCTAGGTTTTGTTACAGGTAACATTGTTCTTGACGGCGGATTTCATGGCGATGAAAGTGGCAACCCTTGACCTGTTCTCACATCGGTAGTTTATGACAGTGGTTTGTTTTATTTCCATGGTAGTGCATGCGGTTATCCCTGTGACTCTTTTCCCGCATCGACAACTGCTCTGATAGGGTGTTATAACTATTGTTTATTTCACTCCGTGACTTATTATGCTTTGTTATTATGATAGCCAGGGTTTAGGAATAGTACTGGGGTTTCTCCCATGGTTTTTTTCGATTGTTTTTTCACAGAGGATATTTTTTTAAGCTGGGAAGGACTGTTTTCAGAGTTTTCGTGCACAACAACCGGAGTCAGCGCCTGTTGGGGGGGATTTTTGACCCTGCTTCCTCGGAATATCTCCTAGACTGCACTAACGACATTTGTTTATGCATGGAAGAGGAACTCCTAGACTGCTCTTCCAACACCCTGGAACCATCATAAATCTGGGTCAGATGCATAGGTAGAAATGTTTTCCTCAGTAATGGAAGATATGGAGGTAACCCTACAGGGGTTATGGTTTACACAACTGGTTTTCGCGGTGACTGAAGGCTTGCTCAACCTGGGAGAGGCATCTAAAACGCCTTTTCTAATGTTTCATCACCTTCTGAGATGATGTCCTAGGTACATGAACATCAAAGTACTGAGAATGTTCTAGGCTGCACGGGGATGGCAGCAGCTGGAGTGAGTGGAATGGTTATTGAAAATCTGGGGTTTTGAATCAACCTTGTAGTGCACACGGGGTGTTACACGGTAATTTGTCACTGTCTTCACTCCAGTCTTCCTACTGTGTCATGTGTCCAAGTCATACATGTTTCATATTA